>BQKN01000410.1:144830-190433 GCA_022839385.1 Asparagus kiusianus | reverse complement strand
AAAAAACAAGTCTCCCTTATAAGAAGTTGACATGGTGTCATCCTTATTTGCCCTTATTATCACAGCAAGAAATTTGCTCGTGGGGTCAGGCGAGTCGCTGTCGCCACCGTCGGTTTTGGGTTGGAGGGATTTCTTGTGGTTGGAGAGGTCGAGGGAGCAGTCGGCGTCCTTGACGATGACGATGGATTTGGGGGATGTGGAGATGAGGAGCTTGCGGAGGTGGGAGTTGGGAGTGGACGACGGTGAGTTCGAGGGCGTAGAGGTCGAAGTCGAGGAAGTTGGCGAAGTGTAAATAGGGTCTCCGCCGTTGCCGCCGTCGTCGGTTTCAGCACCGCCTCGTATTCCCTCCTTTTATCTCCATCACCTTCCCCCTACCCTAGAAGACCCTCACTACCAAAGAGGAGAGAAGGGGGTTGTTGTCTCCATGGAAAAAAGGACTGACTGAGAAGGAGGAGGAGGAGGAGGAGGAGAAGAAGAGGGGTAATTTGGGGGTTTTTTGAGACTTTTTTTCTTGGGAAGTGTAAATAGGACTGAACACATCTTGGAAAGTGTAATTGGGGCCAAAACATATTAGAAAAAATACAGGAGGCTGTTGCATATTGTTCTTTTAATTTTGGGGCCTTGAAGCAATTTTTCCTTGATAAAATTACTTCTTAGTAATATTTTCAAATGTTATTCAAACAAAAAAGTAAATAAAAAGGAAGAAGTTCTACTTTCATTATTTCTAAAAATATATGAAACAAACAAAAAAATATATTTTTTTCCACTACTTCCTACTTCATAGTTTTGAAAATTACTTCTATAACTTACTTCTTACTTCCAATACTTCTATTATCCAAACGGGCCCTAAAGGAATCACTGATCATGGTGGAACAAACCGAGTAGCCAATTTTTACACAACTTTTATTTTTATTTTTAACGAAGACAACATTGGCTAGTACACTCCACTCCCTGCATGAAGATCCAAGGTCAAGGACCAGGCTAGCCAAGGAAAACCCCAGCTGCTGGAGCCCCCCCCCCCCCATCCAGAGCCAAGTAAGACATGGATGATGGGGCATGTGTCACGAACCGCCCCATTTTGGCTCAGTTGGGTGCATTAGGACTCACTCATTCATGGTTGGGTCCATGAAGTTCCTAGGCTTTTCTAGAGATTTCTTGCATAATAAAGGTATGATAAATATCTTGTATCTAGAAGTTTCTAGGAAGGTCGCATGGAAATATCTAAAGACCCTTATAAAATATCTCATACATGTAAAAGCTTCTAGAAAAGTCCGTATAAATATCTAAAGAAATATTTTAGCAGAAGAGTCTAGATGCTCAATCCTAACCATTGGATGTAAGAATAATTTAGAAGGCTAATCATAACCATCCATTATAAGTTAGCATTGCCTATAAATAGGGGACTAATACATTAAATTTGTACCAAGCAAGAGTTGCTAAGTAATAAAACAATAAGAGCTTCAACTTCCACTCTCGGACGTTCCCTTCCCTTCTCTTTAAAGGATTAGGCTGACTTAGCCATTTTAGTGAGGGAAAGAATGAAGTACCGCACGGAATCGAGCAAGGTTCGTGGTGAAAGAATCAGCCCGTGACACATAGCCAGTGTTAAAGCCACATTTAAACATACCACAGCCTAGAGGGAGGGCTCAAACTCAGGCCTCCCCCTGGCTGTGTGGGATGGTCCTGTCACCCGCACCCATACGGCGGGGGTGCCTGAGATTTCTTATTTGAGAGACAAAGCAAGAATTAAGTTCTGTGATACCATATTTCATATTTCCCTACAGAATTCCCAGATTCAACTAAATGGTAGTCTCAGAATTTACAACCATCCTTTCCCCCGAATTTGCATTCGGTAATATCGTCCTACAGAAACATAAAATAAGCAAAGCTGACAACAATTGGATTCACAAATTGATTTGATATTATTTGGGATGCAGATAATAACATGGCAAATGTCCAATCAAATCCAGTAAATTTTTATCCCTCCTTTCCTGTGCATATAGCTCTAAACCCGGAACAAAAAATAACAAAAAATAGATTGTCTCCCACCAAAATTACTGTAATGCTTCTTCAAGGACTATTCACAAATGACCTGCTTGTTAGTAACCCTTCCAGCTAAATGTATGTTAGCAGACGATCCGTACCTCCTTCTGTCAGGTAATTGGATCAAGAAAATACCCAGTGCAATTATTTTGTACAAGGGAAAGGAACCAGTCCAAGAACTTTCAAATCTCACCTAAGCATCTAATAGAACTGGCCGTGACTGAAAAACATCAACATCATAGCCACAGCTGAGGTGGTTAAGGATATCAAAATTGGGAAGAATGGTCAGATGAAACTATGACATAAATAGGTATCTGAGGTCCTCCACTGTAAGCCGAGACTGGCGCGACCCTGATTCATCCTCTCCAAAGGCAGAAGCAACCATCTCCCTCTTTTTTTCCTACATCAAATGCAGCTACATGATAAACATCAAAAGAATAACAGAAGCATGGATAACTGTTACAAAATTTCAGGTATAAATGACCCTACCAATTAACCTAGAACAGACAGTGATACAGTAAAACTACAGACCGGTACACTCATAACAGGAGTTAAACATAAAACTTATTAGTACAAACTATATGCCTGTGATGTAAAATTAAATTGATAATTTGCATTGTAATAATATTCCATAACGATTTACTTCAAGCAGATTCAGTTAAATAACTTTCAACAGCCTAAAATAATTTACACCGACTAAAATCTGACAAGTGAGCTGTCGGAAATGCTTTGATCACAATTAAAAATCCTTGATTTATTTTTCCTAAAAAAATGATCATGGACCAATTTGGGTTTTATTTATCCCTTAAATCATGTGTATTTGCAAAATTAGCCCCCAAATCTCTGTATTTTCAACTACCCCAACTCATCAACTTTTGAAAAAAATATATACCCCCTCAAATCAGCAAATATCTTAACTTTGATTGGCTAATTTGTAACTGCAATGTAAAATTATTAATAAAAAATAGTCACATTTTCACTCAGCACAACCAACAGAGTTGTGATCATTTGTTGATTTGAAGGGTGGATTTGTTTGTCTAGAGTTGATGGTTTGGGGAGTGGTTTTGCTACTATCAAGATCCAAGGGGTACTTTTGCAAATATGCATGATTTAAGGGGCATATATACAGAAAACCTTTTATTAATTTTATATGTTCATACTATAAGACATTTATTTAAAAACACCAAAACAAAAAGGATGAATTCAATGTTGATCACCCCCATGTATTTCATAAACAGACAACCCCAACGAACAATCTAACTGCAAGGTACAGTGTTATATATAACCCCCAATAAGAAAAGTGTTGGTGTATGCATCAAGAAAAACTAAATGACTAATAATTTTATGTTTTGAGCAATTCAAGCATATATATATATATATATATATTCCATCCTTAATTTATCATCCAATTTAACCCATAGATCATAGTCAACAATCTCGATATATCACTAGCCAATCATCAATCCAGGATAAACATCAGAGGGTTAATGCATATGCTCTCACTTGTTTTTGGCAGCATTTATATACCCTAAACTTTTTTAAAACTTGCACTTATATACTCTCACTTTTTTGGCAACATTTATATACCCTGAAATTTTTAAAGCTTGCACTTAAATACCCTTAAAGTTTTTAAAATTGACACTTAGATACCCTAAAATCTTTTAAACTTGCACTTAACTAACCTCAAATTTGCAAAACTAAGGGTATTTAAGTGCCAATATTAAGAACTTAAGGGTATTTCAGTGCACGGTTTAAAAACTTTAGGGTGAGTGCCGCCAAAAAAAGTGAGGGTATACAAATGTAAGTTTTAAAACTTTTAGGATATATAAATTCTTCCAAAAACAAGTGAGGCTATGTAAGTGCAACGTAGGGGAAACTATAGGGTATCTAAGTGCAATTAAGCCACGCATAATATTAGCAGTAAAGTCTTCTTCGCTCCAACAAACCTTCTCACCACTTATGTATTTGTCTCTGCGTCAAAATAAGTAATCAAGAACACAATGTGAAACCATATGAGATTCGAAGACATGGAACCAAGTGAGACGTATGCTTCATTTAGGTTAGTTAATTTAAATAGATAATATATGTGACCACTAGTAGTGGAAACAAACCGAATTGGATAGTACGCTATTCCATTTCAAATCCGGTTCTAATGAAAAGACATGACTTTGTATTAGCCTTCAATTCGAATACTAAATAGTACTCGGATTTGATTTGTTTACATATATAGACTTCCAAAAATTATTTGAGAACATCACCGAGAACAGAGTGCCAACGAGGTGGGGGGGGGGGGGGGGGGTGGAAGCTCAGCTTATTGGGAATTTTAGGGGGCTGAGACAGTCACATGAGAGAAGGGGGGAACCCTTAAGGACTAAAGTGAAAATTAGAGGCCGACTAGAAAAGAAATGTAGAGGATAACCACAGATATTCCCTATTGCTAGGCCATATTAGACTAGCCATGAAAGGGCTCATTGCCTTTTTGGGCCAGAGTTCTTAAACGGGTCAGATGAATAAACTTCTTTATTTTGTATATCAATTGAATTTGTAATAAAAGTTGGTAATGAATAGTATTTGTAATAAGTTAAACTAATAGGCAAATGTAAAATATAAACAAATAGTCAATAATCAATTGAATCAAATATGTTTGATTAAATTCTATTTGTTAATGAACCGAATACTAAAAATTATTCATTTGCTGCTAAATGGACCACCGAATAGAGTAAAATCAAATAATTAACTATTTGGTTCGCTTCCACCCCTACTGACTACGAACAACATGAGTTGTTCATTTCTAAGTGTTTCCACCTCCTTTTCTTATCAGCAGAGGCTCAAATGTGATTCTGGCTTAGAATTATCGATGAGGCTTAAACAGTAAGGAAAACGGATCCAACCTTTTTTACAGTGGAGTGGCTTTGTTAAGGATTCTAATGAGGAAAACCTACGTTGTTTCTTAATCTAATGAAATGTCAGAAGTGTACTATCACAGTATGACCATGAGATACATGATGGCACTGAAATTTCTCGAAAGAGGTTTCAAAATACAAACCCAAATCTTCATTTGTTTTAGAGACAGCTTCGCTGAAAACTCTGATCAGGAAACCCTAGATCTCGCTACTCCAATAAAACATCAGCCTCCTCCATAAGCTTACTATCACGAAAATTACCTATGCAAAAGATGACTTGGATCTTCACTATCATCTAAAACTTCTATATCAACTAGGGTAGGACATGGAGAACCATTCAAAATTTGCCACCTTCATGAAAAGACTGCCTGAAACTTCATAATAAGATCAAGAAATGACTTCAGCCCTCAAAATCAATGTCACTAATCATAGAAGGCAAGTCCTCTTGTACTGACATGGGTGGAACACCTTCTTCAGTAAGTAGTTTACGTTACGTAACCAAGGAGCAGGCACCAAAAATTTCCCCAGGCTATTTAGAGTTTATATGAAAAAATAATAAGATGACAAAATAGCTAGAATAAACCACAGCACCTTATTAATCCTAAGGCACAAATTGCTATTAGAGTGACTTAGAATCGCATCCAAAAAAGGATGAAAAACTAGCAAGTTAAAGGTGCCATCATTTTGCTCATTTTGCTTTAAGTAGAAATTAACCAAAAATTACGAGATGATAACACTCTATTCCCAAAGACAACAGCTCATAACATCCGTGTTATGTCAATGTACATGTTGGTAGTAGAAATAGAAATAGTACTCATACAACTGCCCGATGATTGTAGCCAATAATATTTGGCAATATACGCTATTCTGACAAGAAAAGAAAACGAAAGGAAAAAATAGTACTCATACAACTATAATTGCGACTAAATAAATAACTTAAATTACAGTGAATATTATGGAATTTTGAGGAACTTTTTCAGTGGAAATTACAATCAACCTATAGTTATGCACTTATGCTACTGCTTAAGTGACTCAGAAAGAAGTTAATATATTAAAATAAAAAACATTATATGATACAGAAGAAAACATGTTAAGGTACCTGAAGACTCAGTATTTTATCCTCAACTGTGTCTTTGATTGTTAACCGAAAAACAGTTACAGGACGTGTCTGGCCAATTCGATGTGCTCTATCAATAGCCTGATCCTCAGTTGTAGGATTCCACCACAGGTCAAGAAGAAGAACATGGTTAGCAGCTACCAGGTTCAGCCCAAGACTTGCAGCTTTGAGAGACATAATTATGACAGTAACCTAGCACCAAACTAGAGTTAAAGAGTTTACAGTGCAGAAAACACTATGCACAAAGTCAGAACAACAACTCAAATAAAGAGAAATTCTTTAAACCAACCTCTGGAAGGGTGATAAAATCTTTTATGGCTTTCTCCCTAGCAGCAACAGACATTGTGCCATCAAGCCTCCTGTACTGTATGCAGGAGTCCTTCAGTGGGCCCTCCAACAAATCCAGCATCCTAGTCCACTGGGAAAAGATGATAGCTTTTTCCGACACTTCTCTATTTGAATACCTCTGTAAGTTTTTAAGTCCTACACTTGAATCCGGTGAAGATCTCGCTGAAACAAAATTTGCTGCATTTACTGAAGAATTAGAGGATTCATCATCAGGTTTCTCAATGTTAGTTCCCGAGGACAGTTGAGATCTAGGCAATGATTGCAAAATCTCAAGAGCTGCTTTTATCTTAGAAGAATAGGTGGACCAACTATCCTCAAACTTGTTTTGCTTATCGCCTATTTCAAAACAAGAACTATGAGAGAAAGTATCATAATCAAGTTCATCAGATAGAGAACTTTTTAACGTGCCCTTGGAAAATACTGAAGCAGCGCGAAGTTGAACTTTGCAATTAGGTGAAGGACAGATGTTTTCGTCTGTTGTAAGATGCTCGCAAATACACTGATTGCAGAATACATGTCCACAGATCGTAACAACAGCATCCTCAGGAGGATCCTGTCGAGAATATGAGGTAACTTTCAAATAGAAGGAAAAATCAAAATATCCACACCAATAAGTTATACAGATTCTGTGCCAAGTAGACAAGAAAACATATGTGCGAAGTAATGCAGGAAAAAATCATAACAGATTAAGGGTTCATTTAGCCAGTAGATATCAAATGTTGGTAGATACTAGTTTATACTTAAAGGTTAATTTCAGCAGATAAGGTTTTAGTGTTTATTATGGTAGGAGTTCTGAAGATCACTATATAGTTGATTAAAGTCTGAAATTGATCAAAACTGAATCTTACACCGATCCTTCCTTTTAGACAGAAAAAATCACTTGTTCCAATTTTTAGGAAATGGATATTTGAATCTTTTTTCTCCATTCAAGTCAAAGCCCTCTCCTCTATTGCCTCAATTCATGGCTGCTTAGTTTTTTTCTGAGTCAGCAAGTCCTTGTGTTCCAATAAGCTTTGATCCTATCACTCTAAACTGGCGCCTGTCTCTTTGTACATGTAAAAACATTTTCAAAAAGTTCACCTTGCTTTTATACTCAAATTAAAAGCATAGTTCTTCCATAGAAACAGTTTTAGACTCCAGCTAACTAGGAAAATAAGATGCCCCCCCCCCCCCCCCCCGATTTGGGGGTGCAAAGCTACCATAAATCATGGGAGATCAAAGCGACCATGCAAGTTGAACAATCTGTAGAGAAAAGTTGAGTTTACTTCAGTTGCCAAACTGCAAAAGTCCAAAAGTTCTATATTATTATTTATGATTACAACTAATTCCCTCCAAATTGCATGAACTTGTATTTGGAGGAAAATGAATGTAGTAACTTGTTACCTACAATATCTCTAATTTCTAATATATTTTTCGATGCACTGAGGTGTCAGAAAATAAAGAAGTTTCCTTAAATGTTCACAAACATAATTTCTACTGGATGCACAAGCAAAGTGTTTTTAAAAGCACTTGTATTCATTTTTACAACTAAATTGGGATCCCCACTATACTGTGGATCCTTAAGAGTACATACTCCATACCAATTAAGAGTGAAATTAGTTGCACCATGTACTTCTTCTTGAAGTTAGCTAAAAGATTGTTCATTCTAATTCTAATTGTTTCATGATTTTTACAGTATAAAAAACATAATTCATGACTGCCAGTATTCAAACACAGAATAAATTAGAGTTCAAAATAATCTACTCCTTTGTCGCATGTCTCCTTAATCAACATTTTGTTTCTTAAGTTTTTACATTGCGAAGTAATCCCAATTCCATCACTTGAGTAAAAAGTTTCAGAAAACTGACTACAAAATCCCAACACACATTCCATCACCTGAGTGAAGTTTCAGAAAACTGTCAAGAAAATCCCAACACCGCACCCCAACCACCCCTAAAAAAGCAATTTTTTTATTAGTTAATAAAAGCTTCACGCCATATAAGAAGACCCAAGTCTTCTTTAATTGTACGTTAGACCCTCAAAATTTTCATATTTCTAAATTTGACCCACAAATCCGCTAAGTTGTTTACAAAAACATGACTTACTGCAGTTACTCAGTTATTATTGTTACCAATACCATTAGCACAAACTTTTTCTGTGGACCGTTATGCCCATGATGAAGAAAAGAAAGAAATTAGGGTTTGGACAAATCAAACAGAGATGGAAGAGGGGAAAACATAACAATAAGGAAATTAATGTAATTTAACCAAGATGGATAAGAATGAACCATGCTATCATAATTTTTTTGCAGGGAATCCATCGAAGGGTGTTTTTTAAACAAAAGGGATTTGGGGGTCTGATATACAATTAGAGAAGATTTGGGAGGTCCAAATATGAAAAAGCCCCAAAAAATCTTGCAAGTCAGCAATATAATTTTTTTAACACATAGCCTCCTCTCTTCCACTTTCTTCATCTAAATCAACAATGCAACCTTTTCTAACTCTCCAAATTCAGATGGCCCCACAAACTCGCTTTTGTTATAAAATATGTGAAGATTTTCGTACTTTTTCCTGACCGATAAGAGCATATCCACGTAACAGAACCATATGTAAGAATACAACATGTAAATAAAGACAGTTGGAAAGATACCATCTTAAAAGCAAAGAAAGATCACTTACATTACAGATTGTACAAATTGCCAAAGTGATTTCCAAACAGCTCAGAAGTTCAATTTTTTTATCTTTAGGGAGTTTCTTTGCCATCTCCATAGATGACTTCTGACTAGAATTTGAGTCGCATCCTTTTACTAGAAGAGGATGATCACAAGCCTGCCGAAGCCGCAAGAGCATCAGTAAGATATTAACATAGTTCTGTTTGACAGTCCCAGCATCTTCATATTCCTGCAGAAGAAATAAACATTTAAGTGTCACTTTAACTAGAAATTCTCCAGCAAAAATATGAAAGAAGTACAGTTGATAGACCAAAGGAAAATAGACAAAGTAAGAATATTAGTGCAGACTTTTTCGTGGAGCAAAAAAATGAAAACGCAAAAAGACAGTGAAAATTGATAAAGGAAGTAGTGGTTAGAAAGCGCCCACATGCCCAACAACATAGAGGATCAGTTTGCAATATGCACTGCAGAAGTTATAATCTCTGTTTTATTGAAGAGCATCAGTAAAAGCGGATGAAGAAAAGCCAACTGACTAGTCTACTACATAGGTAGTTGATTTAAGAGAACATCAACATACGTGATGAAAAGCCAACTGACTAGTCTACTACATAGGTAGTTGATTTAAGAGAACATCAACATACGTGATGAAGAAAAGCCAACTTAATAGTGTGTTGAAGAGCTGGAAGAAGAAAACTAACCCTGAACTGTTCTCGAGATTCAGCTTCCAACATTGAATAAAATGATCGTTCCTCCATCGAGAAATCAACCTTCTTTAGCGATACTGTCTTTGGTGGCAATGAAATTATTGGCTTACCATCAAGTACAGTGCCTGAACAATTCAAAGTAAGAAAGAACAAATTACTGAACATGTTACAAAGCAATCTAATGCCAAATTTATATCCCCTTGATACAGTACACTATGAGAGAGCCTCATGAGCAAATGGAATAACAGGGCAACGGTGTACAATAAGCACCAAGAACTCATTCGGGGTGGGGGGGGGGGGAGGGGGGGGGGGTCTAGACAAAAGTTTAAGAAAGGTTTGTTTCCTTTCTCATAAGGATACTAAGGAGTTAATGCAAAATTAAGTGAGAGGATAATATGTACAGTAAGGATACAAAGGAGCAAATGAAATAAGATGATAAAATGTATAATAAGCATCAAGAACCCACTCAAGTTCTAGTAAACAAAAAGAAAGTTTTTTTTATAATTATAATCTAGACATGACTTTAAGAAAGGTTTTTCCTTTCACATAAGGATACTCAGGAGTTAAGGAAAATTAAATGAGCGAATAAATATGAATAATAAGGATACTAAGGAGCAACAAAATAATAGGATAAATGTGTATAATAAGCATCAAGAACTCATTCAAGTTCTGGTAAAAGAAAAAAGACTTTCTTGTTTGGGTGGGTGGGTGGGGGGGCGGGGGGGGGGGGGTCTCCTTTCACATAAAAATACTAAGGAGTAAATGCAATATTAAGTGAGGATCTAGGGCATGCGCATGACAGTATGGGAACCTTCAGGCTGCTGCTTTTATACTTAGCCAGAGTGCAATTACTTCTGCACTCGCGAGGCCAGTAAAGAAGAATAGTTAATTTTTTAACCAGCACACAAGAACCCTGAGTCAGTACAGCACATTGAATAGATAGCATAAAATTCATGTACTGGATTAATGCTATTATCGACAGCAGCCTTACAATTTCTAACAGACTGCAGTGAATTAAGCGTCCTAGAGTGGATCCGGTAACCATTTCTATGCAAGTCACATAGGCAACATAAACTGATGAACTAAATCTCTAATACCTACTTACAAAACTCCAACCTTCCGATAAACTGAGCAACCAATCCTTAACTTATGCCAGTAAACAAAAGGACAAAGCACCCAGTAGAGTTGGATGACAAAATTAAACTAGAAAGAGGTTTGTCAAGAGCATTGACCTAGAAAGCAATATAAACAGAATATAGCTTTAAATGCATTTGAAATGGTAAGGCCTTTACTTCAGATAATCAGTACCATCTAGGTGTAGAGATAATTGAGCGATGTCACGCCATGTAGCTGTGGTACTTGCCCTGGTAGTCAGCTTACAGTAACACACAAGGTTGGAGTCTAAGGACAACCCACATGGTATATAGCTGTGGTACTTGCCCTGGTAGTCAGCTTACAGTAACACACAAGGTTGGAGTCTAAGGACAACCCACATGGTATATAGCACATGCACCTGGATACGGGCATTTATTCTCGCGCTTTGCTTTAACGATTATTTTCTGTGGGTTTTTTTGATAGCTTGTTGACAGATATATAAATGTATTGTTGAACTGCAACATATGATACTCATGAAAGAGTTCTCAATCTATTTAGGGGTTTTGTTTTGTATTAATCTTCTTTGCATAATATGTATGGAGTAAGTAATTCATGTAGAAAATATAACACTATAAACATTATTGTTTATGGATTTTCTCCTCTCATCTACAGAAACAAGTAGCCATGACCTCAAGGAAAGTTGGATGCAAGTTAATTTAGTTGCAGTCACATGGAACATTTCTAATAAGGACTTCATTATACACACACACACACACACACACACACACACACACACACACACACATATACATATATATAAATGCATATACATAGATACATAAAGAGAGACCCACATATACACATATAGTACATAGACTTGTATAGGCACCACAAGAGCAAGATTTCCTCGTCAGTTAAAAAAACTCAACCTTCTCCCACTAGTTGCTTCCAGCAGATCCCTGCAAGTTGATCTTCATATCTTATGATCCACATACAACAAAAATACATATATCATGAGCCTCGCCTTTGGATCAAACCCATTACATGCACATCATATTTGGTGTATGTACATCATAGAGTATAAAGGTCAACTTGGTGGGCACGATGGAAACAAACAGGGGAGCAAGACTGGGATGTTGACTATCTTAGGAGTAAATTTCTGGGGAAACACCTTTATGGTACCCAAAAAAAAGAACATAAAAGGAGTTATGACACACCTGTAGATAACCATGTGATATTTAAAAAAACATCTCCACTGCATGGAACGTAAAGAGTAGAACAGGAAGTTACTGGAAACAGGATGCTGCATATGCAAGATGAAAGACGCAGATACCAAGTCAAATGGAAAAGGATTAGGGTTGCAACTGTATTTCTCCAAACACTAATTTACTTTTTTCTTTTTCAGGTGAAAAAGGATCAGGGTCAGGTAACTTAGGTTACCACTCTGTTTCTGAACAGCACCCCTCCCCCCCCCCCAAAAAAAAAAAAAAGACCAAAAAAATTTAACAAACTGCTAATTTAGTGTAGAGTTAAACACCATTGTATGAAACCACCTTTGCAATATTCAGTTACTGAAGGTGAGAATGGCTATATAAATTGGATACTCCATTATGCATCTACTAAATTACCCAACAATTTCAATCATTCACCAGCAACATCGGCTAATATTCTCTACAAGTCACCAGCTACCTACCTCCGGGCTTCATATACTACAAGAGGAATATAATCTGAAGCCTAGGTCATAAGAAAGTAAATAAATAAAAACCATGTGCCAATACAGTAAAATGCCAAAGCATTAGCAAGATTAAGGCAGTGTAGAAGGGAGGAAGAGTGAAAATTGAGTGGTTGAAATCTTTAATTCTCGGAAGCACCAAAATGGAAACTTTAGAGGAAAAACATAAGCTTTTAGAGGAAAACGTAAGTTTTTATTTGCACCAAAGAGCTCAGAGACTTTTGTATCTCTAAAATTGCAAAGTCTTAGAAACTAAAACACAAAACAATATCCAAAGTAAAAGCACTTCACCTTTTGTGCGGCGTAGCATTATCGTTTTCAAAACAGCTTGGAGCTTTTTGTATCCGTTGGTTGGATTTCTACTGATTGGCATCTTAATTGTAGAGCAGAAAGACTTGTACACACCATATGGATCATATCTGAGAAATCTGAAATAGCTATAAAGATCATCAACTGCATTCTGGATGGGTGTACCAGACAGGCACCATCTTCTTTTGGCACGTAGACCCCAACATGCTCTGGCAACTTGAGTTCTATAATTTTTAATACTTTGAGCTTCATCCAGTATTACACGAAACCATCCAACTCTGCCAAGAGGCCGAGCAGTAGATTCAAGCAATGCACCATCCACTGTGCTCCTACCCTTCCGATTTTTTGCATTGGATGTTGGAGGATCTTTTCTCTTTTTACTATCTAAAAGTCCACTGGACACACCAAATGTATCCTGCTTTCCTTTCTCCTCATCATCTTTATCAACAAGTGGTTGTTTTGGAACCTCCATGCTTACAATAGCATAAGTTGTGAGTACCACATCATACTTGGCAAGCTCATTGGGATCCTTTGTACGATTACTTCCATGATACACTAAAAATGATAAGTTAGCTTTACTAGTAACTTTTGTCTTCAACTCATCAGCCCATTGGCGAAGAACACTAGTAGGGCAAACTACCAAAGTTCCAGCTGCTGGTCTTCCCTTTACCACCATAATAGAGTTCTCCTTCTTCACCATCTTACCCGTCACCATAGGAACAGAACTACATGGCCGCTTCACCAGACTGAGCTCAGCATCATCGTCGTCGTCATCCAAATTCAGTGCTTCAAACTCATTTTCTTTCTTTACCACAGTAGACGTGGTTGATGGAGATCTCTCCTTTAAGATGAGAGCTATAGTTGATACTGTTTTACCCAATCCCTGCAAATTTTAGAGATGAAATTTTGAGCATATTTGCTGTAGAATCCTCTAGCTTACGCAGAAAACCAGGGATAAAGTAACCTGGTCATCAGCAAGAATCCCTCCAGAGCAGTGTAAGCTGGCAGTTTCCTTTTGCACCATCCATGACAAAGCTATTCGCTGTCCAAAAATGCTGCTCGAGTAAGATATAAAGAATCACCAACATATACCTTAGTATTGAAGATGTTAAGATAGAATTCAACCACACCTGATGTCTCAAAAGAGAAACAGCTAGAACACCATCAGGAGGGCTAGCTTCAGATTTTGGCTGTGAAAGATCCTGTAATGCAACAAAATATCAATTCCACTCTGCTTGACTTTACGAAATACTATACTCCAAAATACATTGAACAAGTAAAATTCATGTACAGGCACAATCATAGTCTTCAATGCTTGTCCTAACTGTATGACACTCTTTACGACACCATAACAAAGGAAACCAGGTCAAAGTAAAATAACAAACATGAGGACCAACTAATTTGCAAATCAGTGACTGAACTCTAAACTAATTAAAAATAGTAAGAGAATAAACAAATGCAGGCCCCTAAATTATCAATATAAACAAGTAAACAACTACCATGAGACCATTCATAAAATTTTGCATGTTCACACTTAACATAAGTAGTCGGGTTCTGAAAATTAGTCATTTGACAATGGTAGGAGAAACATCAGCACCAAAACGTGAAAAGCAAATGCTACTCAAGCATTCAGAAAGATGTGGCTATTGCCGAGCCACCTAAGTGAGGATGCTAAAAAAAACGAAGAAAAGGGGAGAAAGCAGTAAGGGGAAAAGAATGGAGAGAGATTGTGAAGAAGAATCATTCATATCCTACAAAAAGGCACGCATAGAAACAGAGAAAGGAGAGAGAGTAACAAGAAGGTAAGTTAATTGGTTTTAAATTAGGGTTATAAATATATAACAGAACTCAACCCAGCCCTACTTAGATTAAGTTGAAAAAGGTCAGGTTGGGTTCCACTGGATGTGTTCATAACCCAAGGCCATGCCAAAACACCATCTCTTCTCAATTCACAACCACTTGGCAGCATAGTATGATGATATGCCTGAAGACGCCGGAAGATAGAAGAAGCAATGTAGATAAGAGAGTTTCACTTCCGTTCTATGTTCTCTTTTTTATTTTAATCTTTTGCCCTTTAGGCACAGCAATGAACTGGCTATCTCTTCACTAAGGCAGGCATCAAACACCTTGTATAGCTACCTCCATCATAAGCAAGACACTCAGACACTCGCTTGCCTAGGAACAAAGGTTGTCAAAACGCCTCAGTAGCGCGTCCACACAGTCATTGAGGCTTATAGAGAAAGCAATCAACTACATATAGAAGACATCATAAAAATAAAGCTAAAAGATAACAAGTAATTGACTACAGGTAGAGGGGGAAAAGAGGAAAAGAGAAAGAACAGGAAGCTATAAAAGAATATGAAGAAAATAAAAGAAAGAACAGAGGGACCCTGGTAGGTCCTAATTGGCATGACATAAAACGAATTTTTGAAACTATCATTTTGGTGAACAGAAGAGTGCCCCAGTGGGTTCTTGTAATTGTGGTCCGTGATAGATTAAGTTTTGATGCCTTGAGTTACAATCCCTGGTCATCACTGCTGGTGCCCCTTTCTCTACTATATTGGGTAGCTATAGACTCCAAAGTTTCGACAAAATTGTATGATCAGCTATTAATCCACACCATCCCTGTAAATTTACAAATTACCCAGCTGGAAGCGAGACACAGGAACTATAAATCAGACATTTTCATAAACTTCCCAATTTCAACCTAATGTTATTGCAAAGTCATTAAGAAACTCCGCAAAAGTTCTCTTACTTAAAAAAACAGATCTAGATTAACAATACAAAATCTTCATCTCAAACTTTTGGGGTCTGTCTATCAGGCATCATCACAAGTATTGCCATATCCTTATTAAATGCTTCCAATCAAAAGTTTCAGGTCTGCATCTAACTATTTTGTGTCAGTAGTTAAAATTGTCAGTTATCACTCCTCTTAACTGGTGCATACATTGAGTGGCTTCCATTGTACACGACCAAATCATCTCAACTAATTCTCTAATTTGATCCTCAAAAGGAGCAACCTCTAATCTCCAATGAATACGCTCATTTTTTTATCCTTTCTTCTAATGTATGCATTAGAGACCATCATAACGTTGTAAGTCCTACAACATTCACTTTTTGCACATGATTTCTTCTAATATCCAACATTCTGATTCACCTAACATTGTTAGTCTTATATATCCTATAGAATTTTCCACATAATCTAGGTATTCTCAAGGTTATCGATAGCAGATAGCGTCGTGTAGCGGTGAGGCATCGCTAAGGCTATTGCGGCAAAATAGCGGTAAAAAGCGCAAAGTCAAATAACGGTCTAATTTAGATATGTATAAATACTAAAAAAATAAGAAAAACTATAGAAAAATTTAGAAAATCTAAAAGTGCATTTGATAATTTAAAGAAATCCTAAACATGAAATAAAGATGTAACCATCACATAATACCGAAGACAATTGGAGGAGTCAAAGAGTCGTCATCTTCGAGAAGATAAGCTAAGGGGTGAGAGGACTGCACTAGGAGGAGCTCACGGCGAGAGGAGGTGAGAGGAAGTACTAAAGACAGTGCCAAAATGGGAGGTGGCGGGAGTACGCCGAAAAGCTGGGGAGGCAGTGAGATGTAGTTGTTGCAGGTCGGATTTAATTTTAAAAAAATAAATCTCAAACCGCTTTCAAATAGCGATCAAAAAACGGATTTTGCTCGCAATCGCCCGCTATTCACTGTTGTCGTGCGCTATTGGCCGCTTTTGCAAGCAAAAAACGCATATTCCGCAATTTGACCGCTATTGGTCGATAGTGTAGCGAGAAGGGACCGCTAACGCTATTAGCACCGCTATTGCAGGGCCATTTACCACTATTTATAACAGGGGGTATTCTACATATAGAAAAAAACAAATATAAAATAAGATCAAGATAAACACACTCTATTCGAAGTTGCAGTCTCTAGAATCAAGGACTGACAATTTCTAGGTGTTGCGATTTATCTCTCACGAGATTCCGAGCATTTCTTTTGAAATCCCCCAGATAAGCAGTCAACTATCCTAAAGTTTCCTAAGGGTTCAAAATTTTATGACTTCAAATCAAAGAAGTACACAGTATTGATCTTAAAGATAGGATTGCCGCATCTTTGGCATTAGTAAAAACAACTCTAGCTCATTATTCTACAACAGCCATAGACAGAAAGTAATTAAGCTAACCTGCAAAGCTAATCGAAAGGTTAATCTCTCATCTGACCTAAATCCCATGGCTCCCATTCCATGGTAATGAATATCACTAAATTCAGGACGCTGTGGCACAGCATGCGGCTTCGCACGAAATGGCACCAGGGGTCGGGGTGGACAGACAGGATCACTGATATCATCAAGAATACATATGTCAGTATCATCCTCCACAATTATGGTGCTCTTTGAGAGATTCTTTTGCACTGAACTAAAACTATCTTTGAGACCATCATCTTGCATATGAGGTTGAAGTAAGTGATCTCCCTGTTCGTTCTTAAAGGTTGATTTTGGTCTACTTTGCCAAGTTGTAGCAGAATCAGACACCAAATTCTTTGATGCATTACTCACACCTCTATCAACAGAATAAAAGGTTAAGTTTTTGTTAGAGGGTATTGGCGAAGAATCTGTACTAGATTCACTCATTAAACTCGTATCATCAGAATGGTACTCTGGGCAGAAATCATCTGATAAAGGTGCATCCAAATCTGAGATAGAGACATCTTGCAAGGAGCTATCAGGGGATTCTTCTTTCCTGTTCAGTTTTTCCTCAAATGTCCCATGAGAATGAGGTGGAAGCAGATGATTCTCCCTTATGTTTAGCTTGTCGCTATTATCATGTTGATACTGAACTGTAACCGTTTGAGATAAGCCAATTTCAGGATCAGACACAGAGTCTCTGGGTAATGTTAGACAGCTATTGCTACCATCACAGGTGGCATTGCTTGCTTCAAAAATGTCTGCCTCCGGCTGAACTGAATCTGGCACCGCTGCATCAGAATTCCTATATGAGCGAACTGACGATGAGTACATATTTCCATCCTCTACTCTTGAGTCCGGAAAAGCGCTGGAACTGTTTTGTATTTCGCCATTGATATTGTAGTTCTCCATAGACAAAAAATGTGACGAACCTGCAATATGAAACACCTATTTATTAGTGTGGAAGAATGGGTTTTAACCATTTGACTAATACAAATATAAACATGCTATAAGTACCTTGTTCTCCATTTTGCAGCTGACTAATAGAGGAAATAAGGTTTTCATTCGGCTTAGAGTCTCCATACTCTGTGGGGGATGAAATTCCATGATCATAATGCCCATTTACTTTGTCCTCACTAGTGAAATAAAATCCATTACCAGCAGCAACTGGAAAGGAAATGTAACCTTCTCCTCTTATACCTTCACCTTGGACACTACGTTCCTGCATATTTGTTTGCAGTTGTCTCTGATCAGAGTTAAAAGTCAAAGAGCTCCCTGAAGAACCTCCAAATGCAGTCCTTGGATAATCACTGTATGGAGATAATGACCTTAACACATATGGTGAGTTCTGTTGAGGTACAGGAAAAAAACTATTTTGGTCAAAACGTGACAAAGCATGAAGGCCTCCTTTAACATTAACGCCGTTTAGATCTCGTTCAGATTCATTATGGATATCAAACCCCATGCTTCTTTGAGAGCCCGCGCCCTCCAAACTCCATTGAAAGTAATCTCTTTCCCTGAATTCTGTCAGACCTGTTGTTGATTCTGAATGGAAAGGTCAACATTAAAAAGGAAGACAAATGAATACCACATATAGCCAAACTTAATTGAAAGGTTTAACTAAGATATTAAGGTTAAGGCTGCCAGCACTGACAACAAAGAAAGTGATACTAGGAACCAATATTTACCAGCTTGAGATTTCTGTTCATGGTCAAACTGACTGGGAGCTAACTCACCATGTTGGAAACCTTCAGCTGTCACCTGTCATTATAATTTCACATAATTCAGCATCAAGAAAGGTATAACTGATTATGCAGGAATACAGAGTCCAAGCTTCAATATAATCTTTCAAAGACACCTAGTGGTTTGAGCCTAAATCATCCAAGTATTCAGACAGTTCACTACATGAACAAATCTAATTCTCAAGTAAATTGACAGATCAGTTCATATGGATATCAATATTCATGAATTGGTTAATAGCACATTCCAAAAGTTCGTACATACAGAAAACATGTTAGCACAATCACTTATTTGCATAATCATATACACATGAACATGAAGGCACGCATTCAAACATGAGCGCGCACACATATGAATCTACTTTTATGAAAACACATTTACAAAAGAACACATTCCAAGGCTTTTCATGGACATGTAATATACATGTATACTCACAAAAATACACACACATATCTACTTCTTTGAGAACTGCTTTACAAAAACACATTCCAAAGCTTTTAGTAGACATGGAGCATACCCGTTTACTCACAAAGCACACATCCACCAACATACATGCACATACATTGACATGTATATGTGCATACTCAGACATGTTCCTGCACCATACATATGCAGCTCAGACGTGCATACTCAGGCATCAGTGGAATTGATTTCACCGGTCAATCAGGCAGGAACAAAGGTTTAATGGCCATGATAGGCCTTTAACAAAGTTACTGGTTATGAAAAGCAGAAAGCGGAAATCGGAGCAAAGCGGTGAGGCGCCCTTTAGGTTTTTTGGGGCTTAAGCAGATCAAAGTGGGAAAAAACTCCAAGTAAAAAAATGATTCAGTTTTAGTATGAATAAATATTCAAAAAATCAAGAAAAAAACTAAAAAATCTATAAATGCAAATTTGATTATTTTTAGAGATCCTATGCATGTAGGCATGTAACAATCAGACAATGTTGACAAAGTAATGGTGCTTTGTCGAGGCTTTGAAGGAGGAGAGGGAGCAATGGACTAAGCTTCGATGAAGAGCTTGCAGGACATAGTGAGAGGAGCTGAAGAGATGCGGTCAAAAATGGTAAGAGGTAGTGGAAGTGTTGGAGGCGATGGGAGAAGGTGGCGGAGGCAGTGGAGAAGGCAGAGGATGATTTGGGTCTTAGTGTTTTTTTGAGTTCATAAAAGACAAAGAGAAAGAGCAATAGTGGGATACGAGGAGTTTTCGGTGTTTTGAAGCTCTTTTCTCAGTTTTTCATCGTTTTTTGCTGCTTTTTTCAACAGTGGCCTCTAATGCAAACTGGTCCTCATGCTACAGGTAAAACAGAAACTAGTAATCAATCCACTCAACCCTACCCTACGAGAAATACCAAAAAGGTTTAAAGATAAGTAAATGGTGATTAACATAAGGTTCTCAACATTCTATGCTTAATAGGATAAACATATCCATTCCAAGAAGCGTGCACAAATATTTGTCTGTAAAAAGTAAACCCTCAAACTTCTTGAAAGGAACTCCTATGATCTTTCATCCAAAGTTCACAATATTCAATGATCCATACATTGATTGGATAACCTTTAAGAAGCAAGATTTTAGGCATTGTTTTGTAACAGGACATTCATGACAGGCTGTAAAGATACAACAGCATGAGTAGACAAGCACATCATTAACATGCCATAAACATCCTATCAGTTGAGAGGGTCAGTGGATGAAAGAGCAATAAATCAATTTAGTATCCTGCAAAATAAATTTTGAATGTTTAACCAAATACAGATGTGTATGCCATTTCATCCATTGTTTTGAACATTTTTTTCACAGAACTTGTGGTGGTTTATTAAGGGTTTCAAACATCAAGATATTCTAATTCTAATAAGCTAAAAAAATATATAGTTAAGTTATTCATTGCTCTTAGGCCTTTTGTCAATCAAGGCATGGAGGACCATGGACCACTAACTTTCAATTCAAGGAAACCTCAGAACAATTGTCCAAGCTTTCATGACTGATTGTTGATCTGACATCAATAGATTGTGGAATTGTCTAACGTTTCCCAGTTTTTTTTTTTTTAACTACCTTTTTTATCATGCAGTTTAACGTCATTCAACGAAGGAGCAGTCTTCTATACTAGGAAAAGAGTCTTGATGGAGAGAGATAAGCTATACTATAAGGAAATGTGTCCACCTATTAGACAATAACCTAAAGAGGCAAAACCTTGCAACTTGCCAATTCCCTAAGAACAACCCTTTTTGATAATGTAGTTTAACCTCATTCAACTAAGGCGCAACCTTTACAATCTTCTAGACTAGCGGATGAGGAGATAAGCCATGTTATATGCAAATGTGTTCCCAGTGAGGCAATTTACAACCTAGGGAGGCAATGGGTTGTGTTACAAAATGGTACAGGCCCCTGTGCAATATCACATCTTCAAATACTCTCGAGGTCCGTGCATCGCCAATGAAAACTTGTGTTCTACCCATGTATTTTTGTTGGTTATCTTTTCAGCGCAGGGATTTTCTTTCTGTGGGATGATTTTTCCATCTAGCAAAGATGCAAGGAATTATGGAAAAAGTAATCCAATGGCTCGTTTGTAGAATCATATTTTATAAATTGACATTCTGACAGCAATTGTTTAGTCTTAATACTAGCAAATTTTGATAAATACACATTGTAGATTTTAAACTTGCAATCCATAGAATTACTATGGCAATAACCAAACATGCTGCACTATATACTGTGCTTATGAAATAAAAAATAATAGAATGAGGTTCTTTCATAGCTGCTTTAAAATCCATACACAATGCAATACTGAAGATAGTTCTAACAAGTCAAGGATAAGTAATTGCTTGTGCCCAGCAGCTCTGCTTATACTCTACAGTCCTTTTTCCGCCAAAGATTATCATATCAGAAAATAATTATAAATACACACTGACTAAATCTCAAGACACTAGACAATTTCTCCACAGTCGTTTGGATACAAAAAAGAAGTACCAACATGCAATTTTGTAATTTTTCTCGCAGGTATCAAATTTTCCATAGCATCTCCTGAAGCCAATTACGGTTTGCAATGGAACTTGCAGTTAACATAGAAATTTGAACGCTAACAATAATACCCCATATTTAATAACCAAAAAAAGGGAGGAGAAGAGAAATCACGTTGAGATTAGGTTGCTGAGGATCCTCATCAAGAATCGCAAAAACGTCCCCAATATCCATCGAGAAATCATTGAGATAGTCATCATCGTTGATCGCTCCATCGGAATCGAACAGCATCGTGCCTTGAGAATTGCCCGCTGCATCGGCGCTCATCATCGCTAAATTTCATAAGAAAGGGAGATAGAGGGCAGAAGAGAATTGATGTTGCCTTAAATCAAAAACCCTATATTTTTCCGCGTCAATTGGAAACCCTAGTGGGAGAAGGATTTGGGGACGAAGGAGAAAAGGAAAAGGGCGATGGAGGAGAAAAAGGGTTAAAAAAAGAAGGAAACAGGAAAGAGTGGTTGGTTTATTGATTTCGGGGCAGGACGTGAGCTAATCAGTCAGACAAAAAAGAGTTGCGAATATACGCAGGTATACGTAATCTTTCTTTTCTTTTTGTTAGGTTAGATTTTAAATAAGGGTCTGTTTGTTTGGCTAAAAAAAAGAAGGAAATCAAAGAATATGAAACATATTTTTTAAAAAAATATTTTATGATTGTTTGGTTGGCTAAAAAAGAAGGAAATTATATAATAGGAGATGAGATGAGATGATTTGTCACCATATTATTGGATTGTATGGGTGATTTTTTAAGAAGACTTGTTTTGAGGTTGTTTGGTTGGTTAAAAAATAAGGAAATGAATTATAAAAAACATATTTCCTAAAATAGGTTCTTCTCTTGTGTTTGGTTCATTCTTAAAAATAAGAGATGAGATGGGATGAGGTGAGTTGTCATTATATTATTGGATGATGTGACCCACACCTAAGAAAATTAATTTCCTTGATTTTTTTGAGGAAATTGGAGGAAATGAAATATTAATGAGATGAGATAAGTTGTCACCATATTATTGGATGATGTGAGTAATTTTTAAAGATGAGATGAGATGAGTTGGATGATGTGACTTATTTCTTGTGTTTGGTTTTTTTAAGGAGATGATATGAGATGAGTTGATGGATGAAAATAATATTTTATTAGATAAAGTAGATGAGTTGTTAGATAAAAATAATATTTTATTGGATGTTATGGTGAGTTTTAGGGATGGAAATGGAGGAAATTGATATTTTTGAGATTTTCATGACCCAATTTCCTATTCTTGATTTTTAGGAAACCAACCAAACAGCCCCTAAATGGATTATCTACAACCCGTGATAGTGTATAGTTCCATAGATGACCCTAAGGTATAGATATCTACACCGATAATCCTAAGAGTATTGAATGAGAATATATGAATAAGCCTAGTGAAAAAGTTTTAGGGCTGCTTAGATCTTATTACACCCTAAGGTCGCTATGAAAGAACCCTAGGGGGGGCGAATAGGGTTTATGCTAATCTAATCCGATTTTATGTTAATTTAAAACTTATTAACAAATATGTTCTTGCAAGATAATAATCATAATATACAATTACTTATGAGCAAGAATATGCAATATGAACAAAGGTGATATATCCTAGCAATGAGATATACTATATGATGTATGCAAGGATATATAAACTATCACAACGGTGAAACAAACAAGATGCAATAGGCTATAAGATGAACAGTTATAAGTGCGCTAATGCAAACCAAACACGCTATATGTTCACGAGGTTCGGACCTTCCGTCCTATGTTCCCGCTCTCCACTCTCAAGGAGAATCCACTACACAACCCGGTTTGGAAGCCGGAACTTCTCTACACACTCGGTTTTCTAGCTAACCGAAAACTCTACACACTCGGTTATCAAGTCAACCGACAACTCTCACAAATCCTCACAATGTACATACACAAGCAACAACCTCAAGTGTTGGTCCTCACGTATCGACTCCCTCAAGTGCTCGGAATTATCACATCTCACTAGGTCACCGACGCCACTCCTCTCGGTATCGACTCCGTCCTCACCACACACTCCTCTCGGTGTACAAGTGTATTACAAAGTGAACTTCACAAATTAAGCACAACAAATGATTGTTCTCTAAACAAGGTAGAACTCAATTAGGCACAACTCTAAGTCACAAACCCCATAACCCAAAATATACTATGAATGTAAATATTATAAGCTCAATAAGTTGTGTGTGAACAAAGAGATTCAATAAACGCAATTTAAATTCAACATGAAATCTAGCTTATGAAAATAAGATCAAACATATAAAATGCTAGAATTGAGTTTAAGAAAAACTTCTCTATAGATCAAGAGAGAGAGGGAGAAGAGTTGGATGCTCAAACACCGATGGATGATCTTCCTCAAGCCCTTGTGAAATTGTTCTCACAGAACAAACTCTCAATTGCTTAAAAGCTTCTAAACAAACTTAAACCAAACTTAAACCCTTATTTACAACTCTTTAAACTTGTTTAAAATATTTCATTAGTTGGATATGAAGGATGAGAGCAAGGGGGTATATATAGCCACCCAAAACCTCAGCCAAAACCCAACTGAAAAGACAAAAAAGCCCTCAGAAAATACTGCTGGAAACTAGTCGTTACTGTGCAACGGCTCTCTAATAAGTCAACTAATGAGTCGGCTTATATGAGTCGACTCAGCAGAAGAAAAATCATAACTCCGCTACACTTCGTGAGTCAATAAAACATGCACATACCTGAAGTGCACAGAAAAACTCAACTTTAAACCATGTTAAAAATATCAAATAAATTCCAAAAATTATGAAACTTTGGGAGATGATTATAGATATGATAATAAACATGCTACAAAAACTGGTTTTTAAAAAAGACCTCCCAAATGAGAAATATTATTATTTTGCAAAATAGCCCAAAACATGAAAATGTGAACACATGAGTTTTGACATTTTAGCTTAATCATGTTTTGAAACATTACAAAATGATTTTGTAGCCTTGAAGAAAGATATAAACTATTGTTATGAAGTTTATAAACAATGAATATAGTATTTTATCAAAATACACATATAATGCACTAAAACATGATTTCATTGAATGGTGAAATCATATATATGCTTGTAAGTATGAAACAAAAATATGTTTTCTAATTATATTCAATTGTTTCGTATTTAAACTTGAAAAACCAAAACAATAAATATGAATGATGTAATTTCATATTTATATATACTTGGAAACCAAAACATGTATGTATATATACGACTATATATATATACATAGAAAAACCAAAACGTGTATGTGTGTGTATGATTGAGCTTAAAGTACTAACACACATAATATAAAGCTAAACTAAATATACCCAAGCTTGTGATCTTCAACGAAGCTCTATCTTGGTACACTTGCGAATAAAGCTTGAACTTGAATCCTTAACTTTGAATTGCATAGGCTTCACTCCACAATTCCGCCAACCTCCATTGGATATGATCGTGAATGCGCAATTCTATCCATCCTCCAACTTATTGTTTATCTACAATAAATAACAAAACACAAACACTAGACAAACAATATTAGATGTAAATTGTTTTGAACCTTTCTTTAGTGAGTCCATCGCCACCCGAGAGACATAATGGACTAGACCTTAAATTAGGCCCCTTTAATCAGGTATTGACGAAAACACATACTGTACGTCTTCATCTATTGAGCAAAGCGGGTTGAGCGTTAAAGGCCATGCTCATAATAAACCGACTGATGAGAGTTTCTAGGGGTTCACCCGGGGGCCCCCCCCCCCCCCCCCGGCCACGACGGGTCCTCTCACATAGGTAAGTCCTCTAAGCAAGATTTTAAATATCGGTTATCGGGGAATTATCAGACGGTCAAAATCCTTATCGGATAGCGAAAATCGGGATAAGTAGTATTTATTGGAGCGATATACTGGATCGTGTATATATAAAATATAATAACTACAAATATAATCTAACCATGCTTAATAAAATATAATAACTTTATTTATTTCATCACATCATAAAATTTTATGCCTAACATCAGTCAGTTTTATTTTTATTGCAGACTTGAGTTCAAAATGACATCAAGATTCCAAGGAATGAAGGAACTGAGGAAGACAACTTAAAACAGCAATTGTAAACTATCTGCAGATCCAAGTTGTAAAACTAATTGCTTATAAACTAATTACAGATACAAGTTTGCTATAAACTAATTGCAGTGGAAATTAACTATAATTAAAATTAAATTTTCTTATACATTACAATCTCACAAATATTTTCTCAAAATTAATTACAACTTTATCAGTTTGCTATAAATTAACTACAATACTTGTAACTAAATTCTTATAAAGTCTCACAACAAGTCATAATATTTTAACACAGATATATGGGGAAATCCTAAAACTACACAGAAATTCTTACAGAAAAGAGTTATAACTATCAAGTTATGTATGATGAAAGTGACAAACATAGATCAATGTGTCTTTTCAGAGAAGAAAAAGAAAAATGGAAGAAAAAGAAAAAAATAAACTTAAAAGGAAAAAAGAGAGAACAATAATTGGAATCAGAGGAGAAAAAATAACTTAAAAGAAAAGGAAAAAATGAACTTAAAATAAAAAAGAGGAGAGAACATTAATCAGAAATTCAGAATAGACGAGGTGGGAGGCAAGCTTAAAAGAAAAAGAAAGAAGAAAAAAAATAAACTTAAAAGAAAAGTGAAAAAAGAAAGACGAGGTCGGGGAGGCGAGCATATACCTATTCGAATAGGAGCGAGCGACGACGGCGAATGTTAGGGAGCTGCGAGGTCGGGGAGCTCTGAGCTGCGAAGGTCAGCGGAGCTGCGATGTCAGGGAGCGACGATGACGAGGTTCACGAAGTCAAGGTGAGGTTCGCTGGAGATTCACGAAGGCGAGACCGCACGGGGTTCACGAAGGCGAGACCGCACGAGGTTCACGAAGTCGAGGCGAGCGATGAGCTTCATGGACGGCAGGCGAGTGACGAAGTTTAAGGTTTGAAGAAGGCGAGAGACGAAGAGGCACGGAAGAATAGCTGCCAGAGAGGAACTTTAGGGTTCTGCTAGATTCACGAAGGTTAGGGTTTGAGTTTTCATTTTATTGTGAAAACGGGTCGGGTCGGGATTAATATATCAGTAGTGTAACTCAAACGCCCAGCCCCGATAACCGCGATAATTTTTTTCTCAATTATTGGGCGATAATTGTCTTTATCGGCGATTTATCGCCGATAAACTGTCAAAAACGATAACAGATTACAAAATCACTTTATCCTAGCGGCAAGCTCAAAAATCTGATATATCGGTAATAATATCGGATTATCGGCTGATATTTAAAACACTGCCTCCAAGGATACTATAGCCGAATATCATACCCTCCGCAATATACAAGTTAGACTTATTAAGAGTAAAACTCAGCCTAACCAGCTGTATCATAAGAGCATCATCACCATAGAGAAAGGAAAGTAGCAGATGCTACCATAATGATATATAAATATACCTAGGTCGATGCTCCACACGAGTGTCACTAGTCCAGCTTATTTCTATCACATTGAACCTACATTGGTACTAAGTCTCCAAATAAAGGTTGGGTTACCACTGTCAGTGACCTCACTTATGGGCTTAACCCCATCTCTCTCGATGAATCCAAAACCACACTCGTGCATAAACTGTTAGTCAAAGGGTCAGCAAGATTCTTCTCAGACTTTACAAAGTCTAATATCACAACTTTGTCTTGCAGGTGTTGTACAGATTTATATCTTATTTGAATATGTCTGTTTAGTTTTTTATTAACATGCACTTGCTTTAGAAGCTCTGTGGTAGATCTAGAATCAGAGTGAATGGAAATTGGAGGAGAGGGTTTAGGGACTAAAAGAAGTTCAGAAAGTAGATCTTTTAACCATTCTGCTTCAGTGCAAGTGGTATCAAGAGTAATCAGTTTAGATTTTATGGTGTTCCTAGCAACTACTATTTGCTTACAGGATTTCCAGGATACAACATCATCTCCAAAAAGGAATACATATCGAGATGTAGACTTTACACTGTTAGAATCCATGACCCAGTTAGCGTCACTATACCCTTCTATAGCACCAGGGTATCCAGTGTAAGTCAAGCAATAGTCAACTGTGCCTTTTAAGTATTTAAATACTCTCTCTAAGGTAGACCAATGATCTTTGCTAGGGTTTTTGGTATACCGGCTCAGTCTCCCTACAACATAAGCTATATCGGGTCTAGTCCGGTTGGATATGTATAGAAGAGATCCAACCAGTTGAGAATACTTTAGCTGGGAGACATGTCCACCTTCATTCTTCTTCAAAGATATAAAAGAGTCATAAGGTGTGGAAACAGGTTTAGAGTCATGAAAATTGAATTTGATCAGCATTTTCTCAATACTATGAGAATGACTCAAGGATATTCCTCTAGTGTTTCAAGTGATTTTCATTCTAAGTATCATGTCGACAAGACCTAAGTCTTTCATGCCAAAGTTCTTGGAGTGATAATCCTTAACTTTTAAGATTAATTCAATAGTTGTTCCAAAAATAAGGATATCATCAACATAGAGACAGAGAATGACATAGTCATTATTTATCACTTTAGAATAAACACATTTATCGTGTTTATTCACAGTGAAGCCATATTATGCAATGACTCTATTAAATTTCTGGTGCTATTGTTTAGGAGCTTGTTTAAGACCATACAGAGATTTAACAAGTTTGCAGATTTTGTTTTCCTGCCATTTAGCAACGAAGCATTCAGGTTGATGCATATAGATTTCTTTATCTAAATCACCATTCAGAAAAGCAGTCTTGACATCCATATGATGTATGATCAGCTTATGAATAGCAGGAAAGGCTAATAATATTCGGATAGTTGAGATTCTGGCTACAGGAGAATAGGTATCAAAGTAATCGATGTCCTTTTGCTGAGTACAGCCTTTAGCTACTAATCTAGCTTTATATTTATCAATGAAACCATCAGCTCTAAGTTTCTTCTTGAATATCCACTTACAACCAACAGGTTTACAACCCGGAGGTAAGTCGGTGAGTATCCAAGTATGATTTTCCATGATAGATTTTATCTCATTATCAATGGTTTCATGTTAGAAAGGAGATTTAGGTGAATCCATTGCTTCCTTAAAAGAGTTTGGATCGTCTTCAACAAGAAAGATAAAGAAGTCTTCTCCAAAGTCCTTTTGAATTCTACCTCTTTTACTTCTTCGAGGGTCAATATCTAAAGGTTGAGAAGAACTGGAAGATGGTAGATCAGAAGGACGAGATGAACTAGGATTTTCTAAGATTTTGGATTTGAAAGGAAAGATGTTTTTAAAGTAGACTGCATTTCTTTCTTCAATGATAGTATTGTTGGATATGTCACTGATTTCAGAGTTAATGACTAGAAATCTGCTAATATTGTAATCTAGTATATATCCAATAAAAGCACATCTACAGTCTTAGAACTAATTTTTCTCTTCTTAGGTTCGGGAATAGCTAACTTAGCCAAGCAACCCCAAACCCGAAAGAAGTTCAGACTAGGAGTTCTCCCCTTCCAATATGCATAAGGAGTTATATCAGAAGATTTATGGGGAATCCTATTAAGAATGAAGCAACCAGAAAGAAGAGTTTCACCCCTAGAGATCTTCAAGTACTCCTGAACTGAGTAAGATACAGTTCATCATGTCCATAAGGGTTCTATTCTTTCATTCAGCTACCCCGTTAGACTGTAGTGTATAGGGAGCAATTACCTCATAAATAATACCATGTTCTTAGTAATATTCAGTCATATCATTTGAGGTATACTCCCCCCAATCAGATCTTAGAACTCGCTAGGTACGCGGGAATGAGTGAGAATGGAATGCAATTCCAACTCTTTTTTTCCCGCGTACCAAACACGATGTATTTTTAGATGTTAGAATCGAAATTCTCACTTCTTATCAATTCTCATTTTATGTGGGCATTGACATTCCCAATCATTTAACAAGAAATTGATATTCCCACTTAAGTGGGAATAAAAATAATCAAATAAATTCTAATTATACCCTCTTTAAAAGATACAAATAGATATAAATTCCCATATGAAAATTATTTTTATAAAAAATTAACTTATCTTAAGCTACTAGTACAAATATATAAATAAATATAAGCATGAATATAACTTGCCCAAGTTCCAATATACAAACATCGTTCCTAAGTAAATTTATATCAGTGACCTTGCCGTAGTTCCAATATATTGTGATATTATTTTTTAATAAATCTTTGATATTGTTCATTCATTCCTAAGAAGTATATTAACACGGACCTTGCCTTAGTTCCAATATCTTTTAATAAACTAGATATACTTTAGAGTGACAAACTAGTTTATCATTTTGTAATTTCAAAACTTAATATTTTGATACTTTGATGGTTGTCCAATTATTTTGTTCGTACTATTTTATGGATATTTTGGTTAGAATTTGGATATTTCTAATAATTTGTCAAATCTGATAGTTTATGCATATAAAATTTTAAACTATATATACTATCGTTTATATTAATTTTGACATATGGATGATAAATTACACTTTTTCCCCTTTATTTCCCCCCCGAACATGAAATCTCAAAATTTCTTTTATCAGGGAATGTTATGAAGAGTGCCCAATTATATAAAATATTTTTTATAAGGCATTCTTCTCTTCACTAATGCACAATGAAGTTAGTAAGATTAGCTGCTCATACAAATAATAGACACATAGCACTAGAAGTTAGAAAAGTGAAATTATAATTATTTATAATTAAAAATAATTTCTATGAAAATTATTTATCAATTTGTAAGCCAAAAGTCCAAAATTATTGTCGAAACGGTACGCTAAAATATAACTATTACATAAAAATTTATTTCTCTAAGGAAAAAAATATCATTTCTATAAAACTTATTTTTCTAAAAAAATAAATTCTTTAGTCATTTTTAAAAAAATTTTAATTTTTTTTAATTTTTTTGTTTTGGTAAGGGCATTATTAGAAAACTAAATTTTATTCTCACTTGTGAACAAATAATACCAAACGTGAGAATAAGAATAAGATTATCATTCCCGTTTTATTATCTAAACACGTCCAAACATGAGAATGAGAATGTGCATTCCATTCTCACATCTATTCCATTCCATTCCTACCTTCTTTCCATTCTCACTTGACTTCATTCCCGAGTACCAAACGAGGCGTTAGAGTCTTAATCTTTTTATCAAGTTGGTTCTCAGATTCAGCTTTATATACCCTAAACTTATCTAAAACTTCATCTTTAGTTTTGAGAAGATAGATGTAACAATATCTGGAGTGATCATCTATAAAAGTCATAAAATATCTCCTACCCCTTCGGGTGAGAACTCAGTTCGAGTCACACACATCACTATGAATTAATTCAAGGGGTTCAGAGTTTCTAGGTTATAGACTTGAAGGGTTGTTTAATGTGTTTCTTTTGAACACAAATCTCACACTTAGATGAGGAATCATGAGAAGATTTAGGAATAAGATTCAGTTTATTCATTCTCTGCAAGGTTTGAAAATTGACATGTCCAAGTCGTCCATGCCAAACATCACAAGACTCAACAATTTGTGCGTCAAAAGACTCAGAAATTTTGTTAGAACTGTAATTGATTACATTGAGCTTGAAAATATCATTACAAGTAAAACATTTTCATATGAATATATTATTCTTTGTAATCATAAATTTATTGGATTCTTTTATAATCCTATAGCCAGCTCTAGGGAGAATAGATCCACTAATAAGGTTCTGGCGGAAAGAAGGAACCTGATGAACTGTAAAACCCCGTAAAATTTGAAAATAATGTGATTAATTGTGATAAATGAGTTTTATTATGATAATATCAATAAATGATGATGCAGCATGATAGTAATTAATTTGAGACCAATTAAGAGTATATATGCATTATACACAGATGCAATTCAAATCTGAAAAACGATTAGTTAAGAGTATACATGCATTACACACCGATATAGTTCGAATCTGGAAAAACTCAAAGATAAAAGTTATAGGTATCTTCAATATATTTCTAATGCATCTTAAATCACCTCATTCTAAGGTAGGAAGAGAAAGTTATAGCTAAAATACCAAAGATCATTTCCTATTCATACTAGGTTTCCTGGTTTGGGTCAAACGGGTTTGTTTCGGATTTGCCTCTATAAATACCTGTGTTTTTCACAAAAATTATTTTTTTATATCATATTTTTGAACCCTAGCATTTACCCTCTCCCCTCAAAAACCCTAAAATCATATTCTTGTGAGTTTTGAGAGCTTTGTGAAGCAAAATACCGACACGAGGGCGAGATCATCAACGTGTGGCAAGGGAGAATGGTTTGTTTGCACTTTTGAATCTTTTTAGCAAAGATTTCAGGCAAGTTTCATCTATTCCACTCCTACACTCATTTTTAAACTGGTTTTATGATTTTTTAATTGGTTTTCTTGAGCCTAAAACCCTGGTTTGTGTACACAGATAGTTTTTTTAAAGTATATGATATAAAGATCTGATCTTTTTGTTTTAAAAAGTGATAAACGAATTCTCTGATGTATTTTAGGATCTGAAAGCAATTGAATATGAGTTTTGTTGAGAATTTAATGGTTTCATGATAATTTTGACAAACACAAACATGTTAGGGTTGTAATTATTCAACTAGATATAATAATTATGTTTCATGTAGCAAAGTGAACCCAAATTACATTAAACAAGATTTTATATTTGTGTTATCTGAAATATATCAATTTTATAACATAGAAGCAAACCCTTAACACCCGAATCAATCTTGCAGAAACTGAAGTTCTGCCTCTGGCCGGTCGACCGACGTTGAGGCACCGGTCGACCGACCAGCCCAGTTTCACATGTGCATGTTTTACACGTTTGATCAATCAATCGAAGAGTTACTTCGATCGATTGAGTTGTGATGTGTTGTTTTGTTGATTTATTTAATACATGAGATGATCATGAACACGATGGTTTGAGTCTGCACATCGAGACACGTGCGTGGACATGGGGACACACATTTGAGTTGCGTTTGCACGAGCCATTGAGGTACGTATATATGTTGTGTTAATCATGTTAGAATTTGACATGCATATTGCATTTCATGATAGTTATGGATGCTTAGTGGGTTAGTCGGGATACCGCAATGAGACCGCAGATGGACTACACTTAGAGTTGGTTAGGATACCGCTATGAGACCGCGGATGGACCACACTCTAGGGTGATCGTAGGTCCCTGGGTAGGCCAGTATGCCTATACTTTGGCGGGTGATCATCTGTTATGCATCATTCCGGAATAGGGTGATTTACCTATCTCCGCAAAGTGATTGAGTAAGCTGGGAACACAGGATATTGTGATGGCCTTGCAATAATATCGTTATTTCATGTAGAGATTCATACAGTTTGCATTCATGTTTCCATATTGTTACCCTAGAGTAGGGTATTACACTAAGATTGGCATACATGGTTTGTTCTACGTGAGATAATTGTATCAGATAGTTTTTCTATATGACTACGCCAACTACCCGAGGGTAGTCCAAGAGTTTTGACATGACTTATTATGGTTGTGGTTAGTAAAAGTATCCTAGAGGGGGGTGGGGTGAATAGAGTTATTGCTAATCTTATTAGATATTAATGCCGATTAAAATTAATTAACATATATATCCTAACAATCTTGATATTCAATTTGTTATATGAAAGGATATATGAACAAGAGTAAATAAACACAAGTGATAGTGCACCAAAGACAAACGCAAACACAAGATATGATCACGGAGTTCCATCCTCACGACCTACGTCTCCGCTCCTCACCTCGAGGAGATCTCCACTATCACAACCGGGTTTTCTACGCTCACCCGAATAACGTTTACACCTCACAATACTATTTTCTAGTTCACTGAAAACTTTACAACTTACACACTTGCAATTACACTTCACACCCTCTAAGTATTGGCCTAGCCCGTGCCACCTTCCCCAAGTGTTCAGAATTACCACCTCTCACTAGGCTTTACTATCGACTACACTCCTCTTAGAACCGACCTCGTCTCTCACTACACACTTCTCTCGGTGTCCAAGTATAATACAATGTACAACTCACAATTAGGCTCAATTATAATAAAATGTTGTCTACAATAGGTGAGAACTCAATGTAAGCTCAATCTCACAAATCATAATCCCACAACCCAATATATGATGTATGAAATGCTACAAGCTCAAATAGGGTGTGTGTGATAAAATGAGTATAAATAAAATCTAACTCAATTAGCAAACTAACAATAATAAGAATATAAAAATCAATAATAAAATTACTAGAGAAGAGAGTTAGAAAAACTTCTCTATAAACACAAAGAGGTTGAAGAAGATTGAGGATGAATTTCTCAATTGAAAATGCAAGCCTCCTCTTTGTAAACTCAAACTTAGAAACTTAAACAAACTTTAAAACACTTTAAACTCCTCTTTAAAACCATCTTCAAAACTTGATTCTGATGAGAACAATAGGAGTTTATATAGAAAAACTAAGGCATATAACCTAAAACAAATCCAGTAAAAAGACAAAAAATAAAAGGTTGGAAAAACTAGTCGTTGGGCTGTCAGTCGACTGACCGGTCGACTGATGAGCTGATCGTTACAGGCATTTTCCAGCTCATCAGTCGACTGACGCCATTTATCAGTCGACTGATGGATCATTAGTATCAGTCGACTGATGGATCATTAGTCGACTGGTCAGTCGACCAAAATGAAATAGAAACTTTTGATTATTCCAGGCATTTTCTTCAATCTACTGAACACATTCATCAGTTGACTGATAACTTGATATCGGCCTGTTTTGAATAGTATAAACAAACTTTGAAGAGCCTTAAAAATAGTAAATAAATTCTAAAAAATATAAAACTTTGAGAGATATTTATAAACATGAATATGAACATGTTGGAAAAGGAAATTTTCAATTTTCTGTTACCATTTGTGAAATCTCAAAAATATTCAAAAACACTAATATACATGTTTAATAAAACATGTGATTTTTGATTTTTTGACTAAAAACAAGTTTTGAAAACTTATGGAATATTTATATGGATATAACTAAAGATGTTTATGATGTATATATAGTCCAAAACATATTAACATAGAATTTGCATAAAAGTACCTATGTTTTGAGAAAATCACAAATATGTGTGTGTGTGTGTGTGCGTGTGTTTGAGCTTATAGAATTAATAAACATTATATAAGCCTTAAACTAATTTACCCATGCTTGATAGATCTTCATTGTAGCTTGTCTTGGTAAACATGCGAATGAAGCTTGAACTTGGATCTTGACTTGACTGCATAGCTTCACTCCACTATTTCCGCCAACCTCCATTTGATGTGATCGTGAATGCTTGATTCCATCCATCCTCCAACATATTGTTTGTCTAGAATACCTAATAAGAAAACATAAACACTAAACAAACAATATTAGGAATTATTTGTAATTATCAAAACAAGATTAGAAGATGTAGGCTCATAACATAAGACCTAACAGTTTGGGGTTGTAGTATTTCTTTTATTTGTTGCTTTCCTTTATTCCTAGTTTGGAATTGATAATTAGCAATTCATAATTTAAGACATATGGTACATATATAAGGGTTTCTTTGTTTGAATTATTTCACTCGACATACTAGTTTCGTGTTGTGAGTTTCTAATTATTAATTCTTAGTTCGATATTGATATTTAGTTATCTATAATTTGAGATACAAGGTATATACATGAGGGTTTTTTCTTTGGATTATTTCGCTCGACATACCCATTCTCGTGTTGTGGATCTCTAAATATTAATTTCTGCTTAGTTCATGATAGATGATTTTTATATTTATATGTACTAACTTGTATTTTTTTATATACTCCTACTCCTTTCCCCTGGGAGCGGTGGAGATGATCTCGCTAGCGTTTTAACGCTCGTTGTTTCCCCACTTTTTAGGCAGCCAGTCAGGCTCACGGAGAGTCGCAGGTTGATGGAGATGCCCATTAGCTTCTATCTTATATTATATTAGTAGTTTATTTCATTCTCCACAGTAGTTAGTGTTCATTATTCAGACATTTGGAGTTTGTGTTTTATTTTGTAAATGATGAGTGCCTTAATAGTATTTCATTTGACTCTGTGCATTGGGATATTTCACATTTGGTCCATTATCAGTTGTATTTTATTTTATTTAGTTGGGACATGATATCATCATTGAGACATCTTTCTTTATTTATCATATTCAGTACATTATTATCTTCATTTGCATGTTTTGTACATACACCTGTTGTTTGATTCCACTAGAGAGATAGTAATTGTGATGGTGAAACGTGTTGTTGGATGGTGTTGGTGCATTATAGGTTTGACATCATTGGATTTACCTTAGATTGCAGTCTTGTGTAAACCTATGGGCGTCACATGAACGCTTTGCAGATTTAGAGCTTTCCCAGAGGTCATGGTGAGCTCTATGCATCCACTTCCCATTATTTGTTTGGTAGAGTCATCTTCTAAGCTTATGTTTCCTCCACATGATTCGTGATAAGTAGAAACCCAAGAGCGATCATTGCAAACATGAATATTAGCTCTGGAATCCAAGTACCAATCAGTGGAAGAAGTAAGAGAATTTACAAGATAGGATGAAGAGGCTAACCTAAAGGAAGTTGGATTTTCTTCAATCATGTTTACTTTATTAGGTTCATTTCCTTTAGGAGCAGGTTTAGTCGGTTCCTTCTTCCGATAGAAATAGTTAGGAGCCAGGTGGTTGGTTTGACTACAGACACGGTAGAACTTTCCATTAGACTTATGGCTGGAAGAGTTAGGATTTGGTTTGGAGGAAGATTTGTTGAAGGGCTGCTGGTTTTTCTTGAATTTCTTCCCTTTCGGTTTGAAATTCCTAGATTTAGGATTATCCTCTACCAAGTTCACTTTAGCTTTTATTTCAGACTTGGGTTTAGAATTTTACCTATGCTGGTCTTCAATGCGAATAGCCTTAGGAGCTTCAGTTAAGGTTAGATCTCATTGCTTATATAAGAGATCTCCAACAAATCTAGACCAGAATGGAGGGAGTTTGTCAATCAGACATGAAACTTTATAGTCATCAGTAAAGTTGTTTCCTTTTGATTGAAGATGACGGAGGGAATATTGGAATTCATGAATTTTCTCATTTATGGGGTTGTCATCAACCATTATGAACTTATTGAAGGAAGAGGAGGTGAAACGCAGAATCCCAGCAACATCATAGCCATATTCTGCTTCAAAAGTATTTCATAGGTCTTTAGCACTTTTGAACTCATAATATATGTCATAAAGGTTATCCGGAAGTGCACTAAGAATTCTATGACAACAATCATAGTTGATTTCTTCCGGTTTCATCGAGCTAGAAAAGGAGCTAGCACCAGAACCAAAAGTGGAAGGAGTAGGTTCAAGTCGAGGACTATAAACAGGAGAGTTAAAGAGTTGAGATCCACTAGATGAAGATTCGAGAGTGTCTATGGCAGATAGGAGACCTAGGTTAGTAAGCCAGCACCTCATCTGATTAGTGTTAGGTCTCATGTTTATGAGTCTATTTCTCTAATTTTGTTTTAATGATTACAAACAATTCCTAACATTGTGATTTCACGATAATATCAAAAGGAGGTTGGATGGATTGCGTAATAACGATCATATCAAATGGAGGTTGGTGGAAATAGTAGAGTGGAGCAATACAATTCAAGTCAATTCAAGATCAAGCTTCATCCGTAAAGTTTACCAAGAAGAGATTATTAAAGACTAATTGCTTGAGTATAATTAGTTTAGGTTTTATACTTGTGTGTAGATACTTTAAAGCTTAATATCACACACACACACATACACACACACACACACACACACACACACACACACACACACATATTTTTTGAGTTTATCCGTTTTGCATTTTATCCACAAACAAAGTTTTTACAAACAAATAAATTTATGTTTATATACATAAATATATGTTTGTTTTCATGTGGGTAAGTTATTTTAGTTTAGTTATATAGATATAAAACAAATATACATTTATATACATATTCATATGTTTTATATTCTATTGTATTTTAAAAAATATTATGTTTTTAGTTTATAGACTTGACAACTATAGTTTATATCTTTTATCAAGTCTATAGAATCACTTTACAAAGTTTCGAAAGTTTGTTTCAAACATTTTGTCAAAAATATGTCTTATTTAGTTTTCATGTTTTGGACCTTTTTGCAAAATGAAGAGATTTTTTTATTTTGGAGGTGCAATTATAAAAATATTTTTTTGTAACATGTTTATTATCATGTTTACAATTATTTCCTAAAGTTTTATATTTTTTAGAATTTATTTGCTATTTTTTAAAGGTGTTTGAAAATCAGGTTTTCTGCTCAAAACAGGCTCTGTGCATGTTTTGAGTTGACTCACTACAATGTTGAGTCGACTCAAGAACTATTGTACAGTTAGCAATTTTATCTGATGAGTCGACTGATAAACTTGTGAGTTGACTCATGAACTATTGCACAATTAGCAATTTTATCTGATGAGTCGACTGATAAACTTGTGAGTCGACTCATGAACTATTTCACAGTTAACAGTTTTATCTGCTAAGTTGACTGATAAACCTATGAGTCGACTCATGTAGACATGAGTCGACTCATGCCTGTCATAAGTCGACTCATAATATAGTCGTTGCACAATAACGGCTAGTTTCCAGATTTTGTATTTTTTAATGTTTTTATGGGTTTTTGCTGGTTTTTTGGGTTGAGTTCTTCTACCCTATATATGTTGGCCTTCTTGTTTTGATGATGTTTAACAAATAATTTATTTCTAATGTTATTTGTCTAGTATTTGTGTTTTCGTATTTATTATAGGCAAACAATGAGTTGAAGGATGGATGGAATAGAGCTTCAACGATCATATCCAAAGGAGGTTGGCGGAATATCGGGTTGAAGCTTATACAATTCAAGTTAAAGATCAAGTTCAAGCTTCATCCGCAACGTGTACCAAGTTGAGATACAATGAAGATCAAGATCATTGCTTAGGTAACTTTAGTTTAGGAGTTTATATTATGTGTATTAGTACTTTAAGCTCAATCATATACACACATACACGTTTTGGTTTTGTATATATATAGTTATATATATACATATATGTTTTGGTTTGATAGTTTTTAAGTTTTACTATGAAACAATTGAATATAATTAGAAAACATATTTTTGTTTCATACTTATATGCATATATATGATTTCATCAATATCAATTTTAGTTAGTTCAATGAAATCATGTTTTAGTGCATTATATGTGTATTTTGATAAAATACTACATTCATTGTTTATAGACTTTATAAGCAAATTATTTTCCTTTTTGGATCCTCATTTCATCTCTTTGGGGCAAATACGATAAATATTTGGTTTGTATATATACATCTTAAAATCTTTGTAACACCCTTCATGATGTTATATATACACATGTGTTCTTATTTCATGTGAGTTGTTTAGCATTTTTTTACTTGCTCACATGTTTTGTCATGATCTTTTATTGCATATATTCTATATGACATTTTGATAGGGGGAGCAATCCCTATATCTTTCTATGTCTTATACTCACCCATGCATATTAATAAGGGGAGCTTTCGCTCTCTTAATTGCTTTGTCCCCTTTTTGATGTTGTCAAAGGGGGAGAAATATTGTGAGTATACATTTCATTGTTTATATGCATGTGAATTATAATTTATATATTCATTTCCCTTCATGCATATATCCTTTTTGTAAATTGTTTGTCATCATAAAAAAGGGGGAGATTGTTGGCCTTCTTGTTTTGATGATGTTTAACAAACATTTACTTCTAATGTTGTTTGTCTAGTATTTATCTAGTATTTGTGTTTTCGTATTTATTATAGGCAAACAACGAGTTGAAGGATCGATACGCGGTAGAATTGGGCCGTCAGAGTACGGAGTCCCCGGTGGATACACGCTATCATCGCCGACACCAAAGAGTAGGACTTCCCGTGGGCCAAGCGAACTGCAGGATATACGACCTCCACAGGAAGCGCCTCAAAAGAGTGAGTGGGGATCACGCACCTCTTCAGCCACAACATGAGGTACCCCGCGAACAGAGCCTTCCCGGATATAGGGGACTTAGCCTGATGGTGGAATGAGTAAAAGACCGTGCCGGACCTGAATCCACCCTCGTCACGCTCAAGAGTCACGGTGCTTCCCTCTTCGGCTGTTCTCGTCTCCACTTCAGACTGGTCACACTCGCCTAGTGGAAGAGCACCCTTTGACATCGTTCTCCGGGAACAGATAATCAGCCCGATTCTTATGGTTGATCCCCGGAGTCCTCTTCTTCTTCCCCTTATGATCTGACGCCCCTAAGGTACTGAGGAAGATGTGGTAATGGCAGAGCAACTCCCACAGAGTTTCAACCACCAAGGGGGAACGGTCTGAAAGCTGGTCGATCTCATCTTGGCCTGGGACGTACTCCTCATAGGGAAAGTCTCCCAGAGGCAGCCCCGGCACGTCATACATCTCGTGATGGGTTATGCCAAGTTCACCGTTGGGGGTGAAGAATGTGCCGCTTTCCGCACAGTACAGTTCCAGGATGCTGTGGAACTGAGAAGCATTAATCCTCAGACCATGTCGAGTGGCTTGAATGGCCACATACAGCTCCGAATTCTTAAGGTCAGAATTCCCAGCCAGGACGTAGTCGGTGATCTTGGACCACCAGGTGTCGCCGCCGGGCGCAGAGTATACCTACCCCGGGGCTCTGAAGTCCTTCGGGGGAAATCTCCCACCATCGCGGAAGAAGCAGTGACAGAAAGTCTCCACTACCGCCGTCGTCTCCCCTGCAGGCGGCTCATTGGACGGTAGGCCAGGGCGCAAACCCGTCACACGCTTGTAAGAGCTCTCCACTCCATACCCAGCCGTGGAGCCTGTAAAGACGCCACAGGTGACTCCGTCCTGAGTGGGGGTCAAATCCCAGTTCATCGCTCGGGGGACCGCGAGAGATCATAGCTCAATGATCGAGAACCCTCTCGGCATGCTGGGAAGGTAATAGTGAGTCCCCTCCACTGTGCGAAACCACCTGCTCTCCTTGAGCAGCAGAACAGAAGGATCAGTCATAGCATCGCCGAACAAAAACCGAGGCTTTGGCAGCTCCGTCCTAGTGTCATCTGTCAGCATCGCATCGGTCGTCAACTCGCGTAATGTCAAGTGATGACCGTCCGTAACCCTCTTTATCAGGCCGTGTGGCTTATCAGCGGTGAACGAGGGTACCAGAGCCAAAGAGGGGAATCGAGGAGGTGCCGTAGAGCCCGTACCCCCGGCGAGGCCAATGGCCACGCCCTTCGGAAGAGCCTCATCAGAAAAAGTCGCTGCGAGAAAGAACCAAAGAATCAAGGCGAAATCCGCCATAGGGACAAATCTGCCTAACAAAGACGAGACATGGTCATGCGGACTAAATTCGCCCTCATCGAATAGAGATAGAGGTCGAACTCGCCAGACAAGAAAATAAGTTCGCCTTCACCCAACAAGGACCAATTTTGCCTGTAAAGGCGGAAGTTTCCTATCTACAAATAAATATAAAAAAAAATCCCCCCCTAAAGGGCCGATTTTTACCAAAAAAAAAATGCCAAAAGACGACAGGTTCTACCAGGGGAGACAGATAATGTTCATCCCCCAACCCAACGTCTGTAATCGACGCATGGGTCGTCAAACGAACCCATTGACTTACCCAAGCGCGGCTCCGGTACACTGGCGGGCGCATCGGCAGAGAGACGATCGGAATAGCGTCTGGGGGGGCCTTTTCCCCTCATGATACACCTCTTGGATTTCGGCGCCATTGAAAGACGAAGCGGGAACTCTCTCTTTGGAAGTTTTTCAGGATTTCGGAGCACGGTAACTCCCAAAGGAGGAAAACGGCTTATTTAAAAGGCAGAGTCGTCCACGTGGCCACGATTGCCCTCGAAAGGCTAAACCCTAACGGACAAGAGACGTGGCCACGATCAAATTCGACGGCCCAAATCGCCCCCAGTATATCGAAGGAACCGTGAAAATGGGAAACGGGCCGGTCATGACCCAGAGCCCGAATCGAAATCGATGGTTATATCCGGCGGTGGAGGTCGAAAACCACGGCCACGATTCAAACGAGGCCCACAAAGCTGACGTCAGACTGTCGAATCAAAATAAAAGCGACAGGACGAAACCACGCCGCCTTAGCTGGAAAAGCACGAAGCCCCACCAGTGGACACGGGGTTTGCTCACACTGGGCCTACTTTCGCCCCAAAGGAAAGGTCTCGTCGGTGAAAACTATAATAAAATCCGCAAGCCGGGCGAAATTTCACCCTCGAGGCCTAACTTCGCCTGAATGGTTTACCCATCTTTGAAAACAGGTGACTTGCCCGAAATCTTGAAACCAACAAGGTGACTTTGGTTAAACCCGCGCCCCAGACGGCTAAGGGTCAGAGTAGAAATCTTAGCATTAAGCCTAAGAGAAATCACTCGACAACTCATCATACTGAGGGGAATAGTATGGCTAGCCTGATTCAAACGGTAATCGGTAATGGCAAATCAAACCCGTTTATAGCTGAGGGTTTGCTGAAAATCCTAAATGCACTCGGTCCGCCTAGGACTTCCTTGTTCAAAGTATTCCAGACCACACATAAGCCGGTTAAGGTCTGAAAACTTTAAAGGGGGTCTTGTAGACGGTAAAAATTACCGCGGCGGACTGACGAACCTATTCGCCCACGAGTCAGGACCATGAAGGATGGATCGTAGCCACGAAACGGGCTCGCTGACGCGCGAGTCCCACATTGGCCCTCACGCGCCAAATCGCATGGACTCGCCAGTAGGGTGAATCCGCCCTCATAAGCCGAATCCGCTTGCAGGGGTCCAGATCCGCCTACGTGAGTCGAAAGCCGGGTTCTCAGGGACAAGCCTCCCCCACTTCCCGCGATGCGAAGGGAAAGAGCACAGTGCTCTAAGCTCGTCAGATGGCCGCCCACAATCCGAGCGAGCAGACAGGCGTCAGATCAACCTGCATACTCATAAATGCGGTTCACCTCAACCATCAGGGTCAAAGAGCTGGAGCCGCCGGCATGCGGCGAGCTGTCCAAGCCCACTCCAGCACAAGGCGTCCATTCTCCCGCCTCTATTGAGACATAGGGAGAGGGGAGGGGGCACAATACCCCAGGACCGTCGGGTGGTCACTCGGTGGCTCACTGTGTAGGTAACAGACAGGTGCCAAAGCAGCCTGCATCCTCATAAATGCAGCTTACCTCACTCATCCGAACGAAGGGTCAGAGCCGCCGGCACTCGATGAGTCGCCCAGATCCACTCAAGTACCTGGCAGCAGTCGTCACTGATACGAGGAAGGGCTTTCCCACTCCTGCACGACGTGATGTAGCATGCGGCTCCTCGAATGACTGCTTGTGCTACAGAGGGACAGCAGGATATCTCTGAACAACGTATGGTCACATCCCATAATTCAAGGAGCAGCCAAGCTGTCTCTCTCCCATTTAAGAGCTTCTTTCAGCAACCTTAAAGGGGATCGATCGATCAAAAAAAAAGAAGGGAGAGAGGAGGTCGGTCACAAAGAAGTCGGAAGAACCTTGAGAAGAGGATCGGCGATAAGCTCTTTGCATATTCTTGCACTGCAGCACCATCTCCTAGTTCCGAGACCCGACCGCCGGCGAACTAGAAGATTCGAACTCCATCGACCTGAGCTTCTACTGAGAACTGATGCTCTCCAGTAACCTCGATCAAACCGTCTAAGGGAAGCAGACTCAGCACGAGCACCGAGCGAAGCATCCTACAGATACCGAAAAGTCCCCACACTAAACAAAGAGGGCATTCCCTCTGCTTCTGTTGTAATTCCGATTGATTAGTTTGTAAATAAGCCATTCTTATAAATACAAACAAAATCTTCCTGTTTTCGGGAAAATCAGAAATTTACACCATACAAAAGATGGCGACCACAGTGGGAGAAGCTGTTTCCTCAAGCGAAATGGTTGTAGCTCAGTTCGACGAGGTTGCTATTGGGACGACGGTGGAGTCCCTAGAGATCAAGTTTGACCAAGCCAAGTACGAAGAGTACTTGTCTTCTTCCTCTTCCGGTGGCGAAGCGTCCCGCAAGCGCCACAGAGTCGTGCGCAGGAGCCAACCTCAGACGGTCAAAGCTCCCGCGCCCGAAGGCTCTACCCGAGTCTCATCAGGGAAACCCGCCCCAAAGTCTCTCACGGCCAAGCCACAGATCGAGAGCATGGGGCGAAAGCCTACTAGATGGGTCGCCAAACGACGCTCAGTAGCGCCCATCCCGGAAGAGGCACCAGTTCATTCCGACGTGGTTCATACTGTCACAGTCCCCGCGGACGCTCTTCCCTCTAGAAGAGCTCACCAGTGGCGGGGAGGCAACTCATCTGACGCCGGAAGGCCCTCCAAATCAGGAGCGCCGATGGATAAAGACCAGGCCACCCGCTCAGGTAAACTTCGCTTCTCAGGTCACATCCCTGATGCGAATGAACCACCGCGAGCGCGTGAGTCTGCCCACGCAGGCGAATCCTCGAAAATGGGCGGATCTTACCCCGACCACCTGACGGATAGCTTCAGAGGCAAATCAATAGGCGATACCTCGCCTACTCGCCCGTGCGAGCGGGGGGTTGAATCTCGCTCGCATATTGGGATTCGCCCGAACATGAGAGTTTGCCTGTCAAGGCAAACTCACCTAACTCCTACCTTGAGGCGTTCCACCCAGTGTACGACAGGGGGTGCATCCCAGACCCTCTCGTGCGATCACTCGGGCGACCCATCTAACCTTGGGGGTATTTGCCAGTCACCCACGGGAGACCTTCGGGAGTACCTAACTCGCAAACGCGCCATACATGAGGCAAATCCTTAGTACCATTGTGAGAGACTTATTCATACAGTACTCGCTGACTGTCAATGCGTAGGAACGACGAAACCCTCAGTATTCGAGAGGCTCTCTCTACGACCTTCTCGGCCTAGGCCCACCCATCAGAGACGCCGCCGCCAGAAAGGGCGCGCTCTCGACGACCTAGAGCTCCCGTCCGCCACAATCAATGTGACGGATAGGGGTAAGGTGATACTTTCCAATTCCCCAGACTCGGACTCCGTTCTGGGACCTAACCTCCGGTTTGCCCAACGCGGACAAGGCGGCATATACTAGCGTACCCGTAGTCGTAAGGGGGTAAGCATCGGGTTTGATTACTCCGCCCTGGCACCCCCCTCCTACGGCGAGGACGAGGTCCATTCGACGGTAGCCACTGTAGGCGTATAAAATTGCCTATAGGTCCCTTAGCACAGCTCGACACAGTGATTCGACAAATCAACGAACCATCGAATGACGAGGCGACGAGGTCAACAAAGTGCACGCGATCAACGAATGCATTCGCGTGCGGAATCAATCCAACGGTTCGGGGAGTCAACGAGTCGTCCAACCAAGAACGGACTCGGATGAACCACGATCGAATCAAGATCGGTTTCAGACTCGAACTCAGAAGCAGGTTTACTGCCAAATCGGGAATCAATTCAACAAATCGATTCCGGACCAAGTCAACCACACAACTGAATCAAAGTCCAAGTCAACAGTGAAACGAATCACGAACGAAACGACGGAAGACGACGAACACAACACCCGGGGGACTCGGCCGAAGCCGAGCCACCCGAGGGTGGCTCGGCCCAAGCCGAGCCACCCTGAGGTGGCTCGGCCAAGGCCGAGCCACCCATGGGTGGCTAGGCCCAGTTCCGTGCCCAAGGCAC
>BQKN01000410.1:132019-144820 GCA_022839385.1 Asparagus kiusianus | reverse complement strand
ACCAAGAGTGTACAATGGAATCAGTAATGAAGAAAGCAACAAATTTTCCCGCGAACAGCCACGTCCCAAACCTCGCATTCGAGCCAAGATGCACCGATGAGGGTACACATGACTGAACTCGCCCACGAGTAGACGGTGGCTCAAAAGCTAGAGGAACAGCAGGCGACCATCGACTCTCTAAGAGAGATGATGGAGCAACTTCTGAACAAGAAGAAGAAGAAGAAAAGAACCCAACGCCCCTTACCCCGACGAACTGGGGATAAGGAGTGGGTACCTCCCCGTCGCCCGGCGACGGAAACGGAAGACAACAGTAATCCGCAATCCGATTACTCTTCTAAAACGTCGCTAGGGACGTCACATACCGGGGATAGCGTCCGTGACAAGAGGGTCGACGAGTTCCAAGACCAGCTCAACGCGCTGAAGCTTCAGCAAAACATGAACAAGCTGGGAGTGGTCTGTCCCTACCCTATTGAATGGGATACTGTCCCATACCCGACGAAGTTCAAACCGATCAGCTTAGTGCAATTTGACGGCAAGGGCTCGCCCTCGCAGCACATCTACTACTTCATGGCGCAGACTGGGTTCCTTACGGGAAACGACGCCATTCTCACGCGACTATTTATAGGCACCCTCAAAGGGGTGGCCTTCGAATGGTTCCGTAACCTGGAACACGGCTCTATCAAGTCGTGGGCCGACGTCGAAAGACTCTTTTTGGCCCGCTTCTTCGACGACGACACGGAAGTGTCAATGGCCACTCTCCTTGCTGAAAAGCAACGGAAGTCGGAGTCGGTCAACGACTTCGTGAAGAGATTTCAGAATCGATCAGTCCACTGTCGGGACCAAGTTTCCGAGTCAACACTGATCGAGATGTGCCGCAACAACCTGTCGATCCATATTTTGTCCAAAATAGGCGCGGTAAAGACTTGAACGTGGAAAGAGCTTATGCGTCAGGGCGAACAGGTGGAAAACATGATCAAGAGGCTAGAGGCCGAAGAACCCCAGCCCAAGAAGGGAACCGCGCAGCCGGCTACGCCAAAGAATCCCCCTCGAACGAGAGGAAAGGAAATCATGGCAGTCGATTCCGCCCCGAGGCCGAAGGCTGCTCAAAGGCCAAAACCTAGGCAATTCGAGCAACGCCCCCACGGCAATACGACTTCAAGGAAGACCAAGTGGTGGTAACGTTCGATACGCTGCTCAAGAGCGGTCGTATCAAACTACCAGAAGCCACGAAGCCTGAGGAGGGGAACAAAACCGGTGACCCAAGTTACTGTGCCTATCACAGATTCCTTGGCCATCACACAACCAAGTGCTACGTCCTCAAAGACAAGCTCCAGGCCCTCTACGACGCGGGGGTCTTGAAGAAGGAGAAGGTCCAGAAGCAGGTGACCACGAACATGATCACTTTGAGCTTTGGGACAGATCTCCCAGAGGTTCAAGCTCCGGCAGGGGTAATTCCTATCCCCAAGACGGTCTTGAAGATCACCAACGACGATCCTCACAACTAGCGGGGGAAGGGTTTGGTCCCACAGACTCTACCATCGGGGCAGATAATGTGGGTCCATCCAGACCTCCTCAATGATGAACAATGGACTACAAGGCCTTCGAAGGAGGCCAAGGGAAAACATTGCAACGTCGTCTCTGCCATCCCAGATAGAGATAACGCAGCGATAACCGCCCTGACTGATTCCGAAGAGGACACCAACGTCTTCGCCACGAGAGCGGGGAAGGAATTCGCGATAGAATATCCTACGAGGGCGGAGAACCCTGTAGGACTTCCCGCGAGGCCGGCCGCGACAACCCCTCCCAATCCAGACGGGCCAAGTTCAAGCCGCCAACCTTTCCGGTTCAACGTGCTCGCGTAGCTGAAAAGCATCCCTGCGCGAATTACCATGTACGACCTCCTCCGGTTATCCAGGTCTACTCGGGAGGCCCTACAAGAGGCGTTGGCCGACTCGGAGGCGTTCTCCACCCATTTCTCGAAAGAGGCAGGGGCAGAGTGAGAATGTGCAACTTGTTGCCAAATTTCTGAGAGATGGGTCCCGTGCATCACTTTCACTCCTGAAGACATGCTCATCAAGAGCACATCTCACGATCGGCCGCTGTACTTCACAGGATACGTCGGTTCATCAAAAGTGGATCGGATTCAGGTCGACCCGGGTTCTGCGCTGAGCATCATGCCCCTAAAGTTGATTAAACACTTGGGGATACCACCAAAACGTCTGTCCTCGACCACCACAACCATTTTTGGCTTTAACGTCACGGGGACACGGCCGTTGGGCAAGATCCGCCTGAAATGCCGAATAGGCGACATGAAGACGGAGGTGACCTGCTACGTCATCGATGCCGAGCCTTCCTACAACATATTTTTAGGACGCCCGTGGATCCATGGCAACCGAATAGTCCCATCCACCCTTCACCAATGCCTGAAATATGTGGACGACTACGAGCAAGTGAAAACAGTAGTGGCCAACAAACAACCCTTCAAAGGCGTCGAAAACTACTTCACGGATTCTCTGTTGTATCAGGACCCCGTCGAGCCACCGGTTGAAGAACCGGAGAGCGGCAACGAGGCGGATAGCGAACCTGAGTACAGCGATAACTTAATTCTAAACGACTTCGAGTCAATTGTAATCGGTTATGAGAGTCATCATGTAACCAATGTTGTTCAGGCGGAGAAGATTGTCATGAATGAAAAGTCCAACTTTGCTTATGTGTCGTCTTGTTCCACGTCTGAGGATGATGAACCCAACGACCAATGGGTAAAACTCTGCGGCGATCCCTCCCTGCACCTGCCAGTATGCTCATCATACGTCGCGAGAACACAGCCGATTGAATCGTCGCGAGCTGTACTTGTTGTGTCGGCCCGAAATAATTATCAAAAAGATATTATTTTTGGCCGAATCAATCGTCCCCTACGCACCCTATGGGATGAATCTGAAGATGAGGACCCCGTGCCTCAATTCTTGCAGTACAGCCAAGTCGCCAGGCGCATGATGAGTGACATGGGATATGACCTCACTTGCTTGGAGGGCCTGGATGACGGCAGAGGTCGCAAAACGGTCATTCGACCTGCCCGCGTACCCAGGGGTAGACCCTCGAATTACTTCAACAAGACTCGAAGGGGCTTAGGCTACTCCTCTTCCTCATCAGATCTGTGCTGTCATGTCAACGAGGATTCCGACTACGCCTGTTCAGGAGAACAGTCGTCAGCAACCTTGGCCTGGGACTCGGATGTCAGCATAAGAGATCTGTTTGATAACCTCACAGTCAACATGGCTACAATGGATCCCGTCGAAACGGCGGAGGATGGACAGCTTCCGCTGTACGACGAAACGTGGGATCGCCATGTTAACGCCCAGTGGAGTAGTCGCTTCGAGCAACGGGAACCACCCACCGAAGACGAAATTCTCCAGGTGAACATGGGCACGGACGTGAATCCCAAGCCCATATTCATCAGCGGCAGTCTGCCACCTCAAGAAAAAGAAGATCTCATCGCCCTCATACGGGAATACATTAACGTCTTTGCATGGAATTATGAAGACATGCCTGGCTTGGATCCGCGGGTCGCTACGCATCGCCTCAACATCAGCTCAGACGCCAAGCCGGTCAAGCAATAGCAGAGGCATTTTCGCCCTCAAATCATGGAGGCAATCGAGGCCGAAGTAAAGAAACTCATCGAATCCGGTTTCATTAGGGAGGAACAACACCCCGAGTGGGTGGCCAATATCGTTCTGATCCTAAAGAAAAATGGTAAGATCCGCATCTGCATCGACTTCAGAGATCTCAATGCCGCATGTCCTAAAGACGAATTTCCCTTGCCCATCACGGACGTCATCATCGACAACACGTGCGGATTTGAAAGGATGTCCTTCATGGATGGTTTCTCCGGGTACAATCAGATCAAGATGCACCCCGAAGACGAGAAGCACACTTCGTTCCGCACTCCTATGGGGGTATACTGCTACACAGTCATGCCCTTCGGACTCAAGAATGCCGGCGCAACCTATCAGCGCGCTATGAGCATGATCTTTCGAGAACACCTGCGAAAAACAGTAGAGTGCTATGTAGACGACCTGGTCGTGAAGAGTTGCCACAAAGGCGACCACCTCCAAGACTTAAGGATGATGTTCGAACTCATGAGGACTCACCAGCTCAAGATGAATCCTACGAAATCATTCCTAGGAATGGCTAGTGGTAAGTTCCTCGGTTTTGTCGTCACAACGAAGGGGATCCAAATTGACCCCGATAAGGTGCGAGCCATTCAAGAGCTTCGACCACCCCGGAACCTCAAAGAATTAAGAGGTCTCCAGGGACGATTAGCCTATATCTAAAGATTCATCTCAAATCTTTCGGGCAAATGTCAGCCGTTCTCCAAGCTTATGAAGAAAGGCACTTCCTTCGTATGGGACGAGCCTTGCCAAAAGGCCTTTGAGGACATCAAGGCTTACCTTTCGAACCCGCCCGTCCTCGCTGCACCAATCTCAGGGAGACCATTTCTCATCTATATACGGGCCATGGAGCATTCTCTGGGTGCTCTCTTGGCACAAAATGATGACGCGGGCCACGAGCAAGGTATCTACTACCTAAGTAGGACCCTGCAAGGCGCCGAGCAACGGTACCCGATGGTTGAGAAAGAATGTTTGGCCTTGGTGTTCACCATCTAAAAGATGCGACACTACCTGGTCGGCCAGACGATCCATGTCATCTCCCGAATGAACCTCATCCGGGTCTTCATGACACAACCTGCAGCGCTAAACTGGCGCCTGGCCAGGTGCTCAGTATGACATCCACTTCATGCCACAAAAATCCGTCAAGGGGCGGGCTATCTGCGACCTCATGGCTAGTCACCCACTGGGGGCGAAGACCGACTTATTTGAAGATTTGCCAGATGAACCGCCCGAAGCCAACGTAACTTCGTTGCCGGAGGTATGGCAGATGTTCTTTGACGGCGCATCTCGCGCAGCCACGGATGGCTCTATTGTTGCAGGAGTGGGAGTGGTCCTCACTTCTCCACATAACCACGTGCTGCCCCGAGCCTTCTCTTTGACAGATCCATGCACCAACAATGTGGCCGAATACAACGCATTACTCATCGGGCTCGAGTTAGCAAAAGAGTTAGGGATAAAGCATCTCGAGGCTTACGGTGATTCCCAACTTATCGTCAAGCAAATGACCGGTGAATATGAAGTTAGGAATGATGACCTAATCCCACTCCACAAAGCGGCTATCAAGCTAGTGGAGTCATTTGAGAGTTTCCGCATTGAACACGTGTTACGTTCTAAGAACACACATGCGGATGCCCTCGCCTCTTTGGCGGCCAACCTAGATCAACCACTAGGGACGACCCAATGGGTCACAGTGGCGAGCAGAAGGCTCTTTTGACTGAAAGATGCCCCAGAAGCGAACGCCACCCATCAGGTCTCGGATCAGCCTAATCTTGAGGACTGGTGCCTCCCGATCATCGATTACGTCCTATACGGCGTGTTGCCCGAAGATGCAAGGGAACGGGAGTCTGTCCAGAGACGTGCTACGAGATTCTACTATGATTCGACCACCAAGACATTGTATCGAAAGTCATACGATGGCTTGTTGCTCCGATGCCTTTCAAAGGCAGAAGCACAAGAAGCTCTGTGTGAGGCACACGACGGCGTTTGCGGAGCCCACCAACCTGGACCCAAACTTTGGGATCGCCTGTGAAGGATAGGCTACTTCTGGCCTGGGATGGTTCACGACGCAGTCGTCTACGCGAAATGCTGCCATGAGTGCCAGATCCACGCCAACTACATACATCAGCCGCCCGAAGACCTACACCCGACAAAGGCTTCATGGCCTTTCGAGGTATGGGGGATGGACATAGTCGGACCAATATCTCCACCTTCGGCGAGAGGTCATCGCTTCATTCTCGCGATCACTGACTACTTCTCTAAGTGGGCCGAAGCCATCCCCTTGAGAGAAGTCAAGACTAACGACATGATTAAGTTCATCAAGCACCATGTCATCTACCGATATGGTGTACCCCGACGTATCATCCATGACAATGGCACGTAATTTGTTAGCCATGCATTCACCAGGTTCTGCGATAAGTTCCGAATACAGAACCTCTCCTCCACGACCTATAACCCATCGACGAACAGCTTGGCCGAGGCTTTTAACAAAACAATCATCAAGATCCTGACCAAGTTAACTTCCACCAGCAAACGCGATTGGAATGAAAAACTTGGCGAAAGCTTATGGGCATATCGCACAACGGTTCGCACACCGACTGGCCACATGCCCTACTCATTGGTATACGGCTGCGAAGCCGTATTGCTATTAGAAATTCAAATTTCGTCCCTCCGCATCGCCTTGGCAACGGGGATGACGGTGGAAGACAATCACCGACAACGACTCGCCGAGCTTGAAGCGCTGGACGACAAACGATTAGAAGCTCAACAGCACATCGAGTTCTATCAAGCTCGGATGGCTAAGGCTTTCGACAAGAAAGTCAGGCGCCGAGCCTTCAAGGAAGGGGAACTGGTACTGGCCGTTCGCCGACCGATGATTCTCACCTCCAAGAAGAAGGGTAAATTTCAGCCCAAATGGGAAGGACCGTTCGTAATAGAGACAGTCTACTCGAACGGCGCCTATCGCCTCGTCAAGCCTAACGGCGATAAGATCATGATGCCCATCAATGGCAAATATCTGAAGAAGTACTACCCTTAGTTCTTCTTCACCAACTCCCACGAGTGCATGAGTCTAAACTAGCCCTCACATCCTCCAACTGGTATAAGAGGTTAAACTGTTCCCTACACTTCCATATCTGGGGCCAGACTCCCAGTACAGGCAAACCGCTCAAAACAGGCGAGATTAGCGTCTCAGATGAGCCACGCCAAACGCCCACTTGGTCAAACCTTCGGATAGTTAGGACCAGAGCCATAATCCCCCGCCAATCCTATTCAACAGGATGGCGGGACCCCCACTGTCACTTTTGACAAAATCAACTCACCAATCCTCTGCTGAAGAATGGTAAGTCCTCATAGTCGCTCCGATCGCGACAAAACTTCATCAGGTTAATGATTACCTCCGATGAATGGCACCGCTATTTCTACGAATGGCACAGCCTAAGTAATAACCTACCATGCGACGCGTTATTACTTCGGTCGATAGTCACACTCCTACGTCCCTGAACTATTTGGCCTATTCCAGATATCCTAACATTCCCCTAGGATAACTGATGGGTAGCGGCCTACCACACGATGGCTCCTATAACGATTGATCGTCATATTCCTACATCCCTGAACGACTCGATTGTTACCTGTGTTGTCACCCTCACGGACGATGACAGCTATCAAGGGAGGCTTGACAGACGTCACGCCCGACAGTGCCTCCGAACGACAACCCACCGAGTGGCAAGTTAAAGATTGGAGACATCGGTTGATCACATGCACGAGCAACCGTACCTGATCTAGGGCTAAATGTTACCCTCTTGGTCCTACCGGAGCTGCAACGCGAAGGTCGGGGTCGACCCGACCCCACGTCACAGATAGCCAAAAGCAGAGAAAAGGCCAAATGACCAAGTCCAAGGCAAGTTCGCCAGAGGAGGCATGGGCAGCCTTACTCAAAGGCCAAATAACAGGCGAATTCAACCTAAAGGCAAAACAAGCCAAATACACACCAGAAAAATAAAAAAAATGAAGGAAGAAGAAACTATGCAAGCGAAACAGAAGAGTAACCAAAACCAAAGGCCATTACGGGCCAAAATTTACATGCATAAGTTGTTTTTCTTTAGTTATGATGCGCACAGCATTAACTAAGTTACAAACAAGACAAAGGAAAAAAAAGGCAGAAATGGGCGCTACAGGAACCTCAACAGGCTGAAGGTAGCGATCTTGGCTTTGACCGCCGAAAGGTCCGCCGCACGTTGGGCCTTCGCCGCCTCCTCCTGCTTCTGCCGCATCTTGGCAAGGGCGGCTTCACCTTCCTCTTCCTCCTGGCGGAGGAGCTGAAGTGATCGGTCCGCCTCCCTAGCGGCACAGCAGATCCGCCTGTTTTCCAGCTCAAGCTCCCGCAGCCACGCCTCGCCGCGAGAGGACCCTACGTCTTCGAAGAAGGTGGCGTCTGTGTAGGCGTCCATCTTGGCCAACATCACATGGTGCTGCTTGCGCAGACGCTTAAGCTCGGCCTCCTTCGCCCGAATCCGCTTCGCCCGCTCCTCACGCTCGAGCAGGAGGCGCAGCAAGAGAGGCGGTGGCACGTCAGAAGGAACGTCATGTACCAACTCCTCGAGACGGTACATCCATCCCTCCACACGACCAAGTTCCTGTTCACACCGCCGTGCGAGCGAGGTACCGTCCGCGCAGCGGACCGCCCTTAAACCCGCCTCCACGAGAGGAAGCGCATCATAGTACCTCTCGGCACCCTCGCTGACGGAGATGGCAATTCCTTGCACCAAACCCTCCAACCTCTGGAGGGCCTCGAACGCAGGGAGAGACGCGGGGTCTGGCGCAGAAGACCCCTGGACCGAACTCACGGGGGAAGCGGGCGGAGCACCGTCGTTGACGGCGGTGGAAGAGGAGCCGACGCCCTCAGAAGAGCTCTGATCAGATGCGGAGGCCATGGAGGGCTTATGTGGTGATTTTCGCTCGAAAATATTTCGAAGACGTGAAGACCTTGCTGAAAGGACGGCAAGTACAGGATATATATTCGAAAACCCGACGGCTGAGATCCGTCGTCCTAAGCGATCGAACGGCACAGGTGTCCTGCGACGCCTCGAGCTCCACGCCAATGAAGGCCATTCCTCTCGGGACCCCAAACAGACCGATCGGATTAAGCCCAAGAGGCGAGGCGTCCCGTCGCTTCACCATCAATGAGCATTAAAAGGAGACCTTAGCTGGCAAGCATTAGGGCCCATAAGCAGACGCGTGGCACGAATTTCGCCCGCATTCCAGATCTTCGACTGAGGGACGGATTCGCCGTCGCTTAAGTTTAATTGCAGTACGAACTCGCCATCGGTCGAGTTCAACTGTCAAGACAAATTCCCTTCTCACAAATTTCGCTTGATGCCTAAAATCGCCAGCGGCCAGCTCTGGTTTCCAATACGAACTCGTCTCCCCATGAGTCTCGCTAGCAACCTAAAATCGCCAGCGGCCAGCTCTGGTTTCCAACGCGAGATCGACATCGCACGAGTTTCGCTTGCAGTTGGAATTCGCCAGCAGTCGAATTCAACCTTCCAGCAAATTCGCGGCAAGTGAGTCCCACTTACAGCAAGAACTCGCCAGCATTTTGGAGGGTAACTTACGGCATGATCATTCGAGTCTTAGCCCGTAGCATGAGCTCACCTACACTCGAGTGGGACCCAAGGAGCTCGCCGGCGGTTTAGTATGGCTTTCCACGTAGACTCGCCGTCACCCGAGCCTCCCTGCAGCATGAACCTGCCTGTACTCGGGTTGAACCGTCGAAACAAGCTCGTCACCGCCCAAGGGGTGCCACCTGAAATCGTTGTTGGCCATACCAGAGAAACATTGAATGGTGACATTCTAAAAGGAAGTGTGACAAGAAAACACGAACTTCATCAGATGCTTCTAGACAGTACATTTGAACAAGGTTATGATTCTACAACCAAGAAAGTCATAATATTACGTTCAAGAAGCGAAACATACACCCAGTTTTTTTTAAGACAATACATTTGAACAAAGTTATGACTTCATAAACAAACAAGTCATGGCATGGTTTCAAAAGCAAAACAACAGGCAAAATGTCTTAACACAAGCACAGGTTTGAGATCTCAGTCGAACAAATTAAAAGAAGAGAGCTCTTCTTTGACCATTGCCACCCTTCTCGCGTGGTCCTCCTGAGCTTTGTCTTCAGCCGCCTTCCGAATCCGGTCCTCAGAGCTCGACCTAGTGGCGACATCTTCCTGGCGTAAGGCTTGAAGACTTCGAGTTTCCGCCTCAGCGGTCTTACTGACCTTTACGACGTGGGATTAGAGCTCCTTCAAATTCGCCTCTGCCTATCCCAATTCAGCTCTCAGGCGAGATACAGTGCGATTGAGGTTGATGATTTGCTCCTCTAACATGTGTTGTTGACTCACCCAAAAGTCGACAACGGACTCCAAGTCCGCTATTTCCTTAGAACGGACCTCCTGATCCCAGGCCTCCCGGTGCCTGACACGAGCCAGGCAAGATTCCACGTCAACCTCCGGACCCTCCCGTAACAGGATCTCTAGGTTCCCCAAGCGAGACTCCAGGAAGAGGAGCTTCTGCATGCAGCGCGTAGCAATCCAGTTCTCGCCCAACCTCCTGAGATCAACCATACGATCCAAGAGAGACTGTTTGAAGTGATCGTAGCTTCCCATACCAAGGCTGACGAGGGAGATCACCTACTTCACGGCGTTCTCAAACTCTTCAAGGCGAGCCTGCAAAGACAAGGAATCAGGGGAAGCAGGCTCTTGACCCGGGGTGAGCACCGCAATAGGTGGAACCTCGAGGCAGGGTTCAGTTCCCGGCTGGGGAACGGAGCCTGAGGCAGGAGAAGTCGCGGGGCTCTCGGATTCATCGTCAGAAATCAAGATGGGCTCGGCCTCGTGTTTTTCGTAAGGCAGCGCATCTTCATGGGCTGTGAAACGCAATGACACAAAAAAGGGGTCAGACGAGAAACACCTACCCATACCTGAATGGGGGTTGAAGTAAAAACATACCTTCAGTGGCGGCGGCTTCGGCAGCACCTAAAGAAGACGCCTCCTTTCTCTTCTTTGAAGTGACCCTCTTCACCTTCGGTGCCATCTGGAGGACACAAGAGAAATTTGGATTTCCTCTGAAGAAGACGACAAGGAAACTGCGGTCTTTCTCAACAAAGGGGAAGGGTACTAAATACCCTGACCCTAGACAGTTATCCGCAGCCCGATTAGACTCTTCAGGCCCAAACAGTTGAGGGGAAGGTCGAATGAGCCGGATCCCATATGAACGGCCAGGATTCGACAGTTCCTGGACACGATCCCCAACCAACGGCTTGAAACGGGTGTGGAGGACGAAGAGACCCATCGCACCGCATTTAATGCGAAGCGACGTGCCCACGTCTCCGTAACCGACGTGTACGTGGGTTAATGCATGACCCGCTAAAAGCGGAGTTTGCCCGCAGCCGAAGTCGTTATCAGTATAATCCCACAGATTCACCCTCTGACAAAATCCGCCTGTAAGCGGGACGAGCTTGTAGCTGAATCCGCCGATAAGAGTTTCTTGCGGCCAAACGCCAACTAGCGCATGTTAAAAAAATATAGAGTACGCGCGCAAGTAATAATCACCAGAAACAAAAGGATAATTTCATTCATAATAAGGAAATCCTATTACAACGGGGAATCAAAGGTAAACTACAGAGCTCTCAATCGCCGTTCCGCCTCACGAATCTCCCCGGCATAGCGAAGCTCGAATTTCCTCAGGATCTCTCGATGAAGATCTTCCTCGGTGTACGATACCAAGTCCTGGACGGTATCCTTGACCTCCTTGAGGGCTCGATCCTTCTCCTCAACGGTATTAGCGACCAACTACCGACGAGACTCAATATCCTCCAACTCCTTTGCCACTTGCTCACGAGCCTTCTCTTGAATGGCCAAGGAAGCCTGCGCATTGGCTATAACTTGCTTTAGCCTCTCTATCTCGGAGGATAGGCGAGAGAGGCGGTTATCTACCGTCTGTTGCTCATGGGCCACTCGTGCGTCCTCGGCCTTGGCTTGCTCCAACTCCGCGGACAACCTTGTCTCCAGTGACATAGTCTCGTTCAGACGGCGATCGCGGTCTTCCACGGCTGCTCGAACTTCGCTGGAGGCGAGATCAATAACTGTGGAACTCTTCGCGCGAAGGGCGAGCAACTGCTGAACAGCCTCCTCCACTTCTTTCAGACGCTGAAAGTATGGCTTCGCCGCGGTGGCGCCAAGCCTCTTGATTAAGAAGCCGCGTTCGAGATCCTCCTTGAACTCCTCGAAAGGACAACTCTCCTCCAAGGCCAGCTTGATGCAGTCAGCCAAAGTGTCCAGGAAGTTAATCAGGACTCGCGCCACCTGCCTCTTTCGCGAGCGTTCCGAGGGAGAGAGAGCAGCCTCTTCTGCCGAGGATAAGATTACAATTGAAGTACTGATGGTCATGACCGCGGAAGCAGCGATTGACGCCGCTAAAGCCGGTACGACCGCTGATGCCATCAGGGTAGCAGCTGTGGTACCGCTAGTCACCACAGGCAAGGAAGTAGCCACCAGCCCAGTAGGAGTCGCCCTTTGAGCTGGAGACCCTCGCGCTGAGGGCTCACCCCCGACCGGTACTCCCTCGAAAGTGGAGGTTTCTCCTTGTTGGCCTGCAGGAGCCGACACTTCCTCCTCGCTCGATAGCGCCTCATGGATTGAGGCGTCATCATCCGCCTCTGATTCACTTAAATGACCCGCCCAAGTAGGGGGATCATCCTTGCCAGCGGTTGCATGAGGGGGGACGGCTGCAGGTGTAAGAGGAACATTATCAAAAAAAAAAAAACCCTGACACAGAAGAATCAACAACGATAAAGCCTACGTTTACCTGAACCCCCGAGTTCTCCTCTGTCTTCACTCCCCTCCTCTTCGTCAGAAGGAATGGAGATCACTCTCTCAACTGCATCTGCACAAATTTAATATGAACAATCAAAGGGTGCCGACCCGACATCGTACACAAGGATACCCCACTAAAAGGTTACCTCCTGGTGCGGACGTAGGAGTCGTTTGTCACGCCCCGCTTCCCAAAATACCAGGGAATCGGGACGCGAACAAGCCCGCGACGTATTAGATTGAGAAGAAATATACACTATTTT
>BQKN01000410.1:75380-104063 GCA_022839385.1 Asparagus kiusianus | reverse complement strand
ACATACATACATACATACATACATACATACATACATACATACATACAAACATATACATAGAAACCAACAAAATATGTGTGTATATGATTGAGCTTAAAGTATTAACACACAAGTATAAACCTATACTATAAACACTATAAAGTATATACCCAAGCTAGATGAAGGTCTTCAATGAGCTCGACTTGGTAAATTTGTGGATGAAGCTTGATCTTTGATCTTTAACTTAAATTTCATTGCTTCATACTGATATTTTCGCCAACCTCCATTTGATATGATCGTTGTGGCAAATCCATCCAACCTCTAACTTATTGTTTGTCTACAATAAATACAAAAAACACAAAAACTAAACAAACAATATTAGTAGTAAATTATTTATTAAACATCATTAAAACAAAAAGGCCAACAAAGTTGAATTTTCTTCTCTTTTGGAATGTTCAAAATTTCCTCTGCCAAGTCGACTTATCAGCCATGACAAGTCGACTTATGGCAAGTTGACTTATAGTCTCTTATAAGTGAACTTATATCTTGTTTTCCACTTGTTGTTTTTATCTTGTAAGGTGACTTATATTTTATATCAAATCGACTTACACCAAGTCGACTTATAAGTTGACTTATAAATCTGACCGTTACATAGTAACGGCTATCTCCAGATTTTTATGTATTTTAATGATTTTTATGGGTTTTTGTAATTTTCTTGGGCTGGTTTCTTCCACCCTATATATACCCCCATTGTCATAACTATTTTCAATAACCAAGAAAGTTTTTAAATAAGTTTTAACAAGGGTTTAAGTTTTGTTTAAGTTTGTTTAAGAAGATTTTAAGCATTTTACAAGTTTGGTTTTGTGATGAGAATTTCACAAGAGCTTGAGGAGATCATCCTTTGGTGTTTGAGCATTCAACTCTTCACCCTCTCTCTCTCTTGATCTTTAGAGAAGTTTTCTTAAACTCTTTATAGCTTTATATTTATTTATTTGTTAATTATTTTTATTAAAGCTAGATTTATATTGAGTTTAGATTTGTTTTACTCATTGCTTACACACACAAACATTGAGCTTTAGTATTTTCACACATAGTATATTTGGGTTGTGGGGTTATGCCTTAAGAGTGAGCTTATTTGTATTCTTATCCATAGTAGAGAACAAACATTTATTGTATTGAGATTTTATTATGAGATACACTTTGTAATACACTTGTACACCGAGAGGAGTGTGTGGTGAGAGATGGGGTCGTCCCAAAAGGAGTGGCGTCGGTAGTAAAACCTAGGAAAAGGTTGTAAATCTGAGTACTTAAGAAAGACACGGGTTAGAGACCAACACTTAGAGAGTGTATAGTAGAATTGTAAGAGTGTTGATTGTAAAGTTTTCGGTGAGCTAGAAAACTGAGTGTGAGGCGTAAACGTTTTCGGATGAATGTCAAAAATCTGGTGTGATAGTGAATTTCTCCCCGGGAGTGGGGAGCGGAGACGTAGGTGGGAAGGACTGAACTCCGTGATCATTTGCTTGTGTTTGTGTTTGTTTATTTATTCACTATCACTCATATTTGTTTATAATTTATATCACCCTTGTTTATATTATTTATCCTTGCCTATATCTTGTTAAAGTGCTAGAATATTTGTTAATAAGTTTTTAATTTGTATTAAATCGGATTAGATTAGCATAAGACCTTATTCACCCCCCTCCCCTCTAGGTTTTTTTTCTAGTGGTATTAGGGTCCAACAATTGGTATCAGGGCTTGGTGCTCTTTGAGTTAAGCTTTAATTGTCCTGAGTTAAAGATCCAAGTTATCTTATATTGCTAATATAGTTTTGATATTTTTGTATTTTGCTTCCATCATATATTATGGACATGCACGACGCACCTAGTCTTGGTTATGCCATTAATATTGTTCCTCGTTTAGATAATTTCCTCTATGCACAATGGTGTATTATATTTAAGTTTTTTGTTAGATCCAGACACTTTGATTTATGGAAAATTATAGATTGTGCTTATAGTATACCCACTTCAGAGAAATCCAATTAGAGTAAAAATGATCATAAAATGTTTACCATGAACAAGCTCTTGTTAGAATTTTTGCATAATGCTTTTGACTCATTATTTTCTAACAAGCTTGATTCATTTGATAGTGCTTATACATTATGGAAACATATAGAAGCATATCAAGGGAAATTGGAGGCAATCCAATAAGCTTTGGCGGCTTTCTCTTCAAGTTCCATTAGAGCATCATGCACAAGGGCACTAGGTGATAGCCCTAGTGAGGTTTGCGAGTTCGAATCCATTAATAATTTATCTAGTGATGAACTTGCTTGTGCCTCTGAAAAATTATTACATGCCTACAACAATTTGCATCATATCTTTTTAGATTTAAAAAGCAAGTATGAAGGTTTAAAATCCGATCATGAGAAGTTAGCTTCCAAATTTGATATCATTACTTAAGAAAATGCAACATTTAAAGAAAATAATGATATGCTAAATTTGGAAAATAATAATTTAAAATTAAATATTGCTAACTTGACTCATGAGAAAAACAATATCATGTTAGAAGTAGAAGCTAGTAAAATAAATTAGATTCATTGGTAAATAATTATATTTGTTCTACTTCTAATAACAATACTTGTATGCATAATGATAAGTTGAATCATGTTAAAGATCGCATATCATCTTTAAATTCAACCCTTAAAACATATATTATTAATAATAAAAAACTTATGAACATGTGTGCTAAGTTTCATGCTAAAACATCTAAATATCATATACATCATGCACACATATATAGCAAAGTCTACAAATGAACAAATTGCGGTTGTAAATGTCATCTTGCTAGATTTTGCTATGATGCACATAAACCCACTAAGGCTCATATCAATGCTTCTTGTGCATCTCATAAGGCTTCTTCATCACACACACATGTACATGCATACACTCATAAAGTTCATCATAAGCATGCTCATGTGCACATTTATGATTTTTGTGGTCATTTTGGTCATTTGACCAAAATTTTTTTGATTTGAGGAGAGTTTCTCGTTTGCAAAATAGTTTCAAAGATCAATCTATTTTTGCAAATGAGTCTTGTGCACAACTGTTTGGTCTACACAAACCATTTCGTCCTTCTCATTGCACCCATTGGAAGGGTCATTTGCATAACTATTATTTTGACCGTGTTAGTGCACAAAATGTGCCCAAAATGGATCATAACCCTAAGGCATTGAGCTTAAATGATAGGGGTCATGTCCCTAAGTTTTCTGGCACCAAAAGTTCTTGGGTGCCAAAACAAAATTAATTATGTTTATGTTGTGTTTTTTAGATTTTAGGATTCTATTTGTTTTCAAACACACACACACACACACACACACACACACACACACATATTCATTTACTTTGTTTGAAAAAGTAAAAATAATTTATTTTTGAATTTTAAAACCATAGTTAATGATTCTTATATGTTTTATAGTTTTGGTTTTGAACTATGTAGTTTTTGGCATGAAAAATATGTTTGTGTTTATGGATTCATCATAAATCACTTATATGACGATATTTATGTGTTTTTACTTATAGATCATCTATTTGTGCTTTATAATGTATTCTATGTGTGGTTTGATCAAGTTTTACAAAGAAGATTTCCTTTATTGACCAAACATCATTTTTTGGATTCCACTTGATTTATGATTTCATTAATTTGATGTGTTTTTATTTAAAAATTTTTTGTATAATTCTCATGTTCTTCTTCTTTTGATTTCATTATTTTATACATGGTTTTTATTTGTGTTTTGAGACACATTCTTCCATAAAGATACATCCATATGTGTCCACATTGTATTTCTGTATGTGAGTTTTGCTTAAACATGTTGTCATCTTGCTTGCTCACATGTTTGCCTTAGTATTCATTTCATATATTCATTAAGGCTTTTTGATAGGGGGAACTATTCCCTATTATTTGTTTCTATACTCACATGCTTATTTGTAGGAGGAGCCTTCACTCTCTTTCATTCTTATTGTTTTCCCCTTTTTGATGTTATCAAAGGGGGAGATATATTGTGAGTATATCTTGTTTGTTTTTATGCATGATTATCATAATTTATATATTTATTTCGTATCATGCATATCTCTTTTTTTAATTATTTGTCATCATCAAAAAAGGGGAGATTATTGGCCTTTTTGTTTTGATGATGTTTTAATAAATAATTTACGACTAATATTATTTGTCTAGTGTTTGTGTTTTCTTATTCATTCTAGATAAACAATGAGTCAGATGTTAGATTGAATTACGTCATAACGATCATATCCAATGGAGGTTGGCAGAATATTAGAGTGAAGCAATGTAATTAAAGACAAGATCTAAGTTCAATCTTCATCCATAAGTTTACCAAGACAAGCTCATTGAAAATCAAGATTGCTTGGGTAAATAGTTTAGGTTTTGTATTATGTGTGCTTAATACTCTAAGCTCAATATCATATACACCCACATTTTATTAGTTTCTATGTATACACACACACACACACACACACACACACACACACATACACATTTTGGCTTTTGGTTTTATCCACAAACAATGTTTTTACAAATAAATAAATTTAAGTTTATATACATACATGTTTGTTTTTATGTGGATAAATGGTTTTTGGTTTAGTGATATAGATATAAAACAAATACACATTTATATGTTTCATATTTTATCATTTTGTCAAATGCATATATTGTGCAAAACTTTATTTTTGCATAATATTGAATTTTTAGTTTGTAGACTTCATAACAATATTTTACATCTTTTATCAAATCTATAAAAACATTTTATAAGGTTTCAAAACATTGTTTAAGTTAAATTATTAAAAAAAATTGTTTCATGTTTTTATGTGTTGACCAAGTTTTGCGAAATGATGATATTTTACAAATGAGAAATGTAAATTCAAAAATTCTTTTTGTAACATATTTATTATCATGTTTATAAACATTTTACTAAGTTTTATAATTTTTAGAATTTGTTTACTATTTTTAAAGGCACTTTAAAAATAAGATTTTCAGCATGAACAGTGTCCGTGCATGTTTTTTAGTCGACTTATAACACCTGACAAGTCGACTTATGTTCTCTCCTAGAATGTTCAAATTTTCCTCTGCCAAGTCGACTTATTAGTCATGGCAATTCGACTTATAGCAAGTCGACTTATAGTCTTTTATAAGTCGACTTATATCTTGTTTTCCACTTGTTGTTTCATCTTGTAAGTCGACTTATACTTTATACCAAGTCGACTTACACCAAGTTGACTTATAAGTGGACTTATAAATCTGACCGTTGCACGGTAATGACTATTTCCAGATTTTGTGTATTTTAATGATTTTTATGGGTTTTTGGGGTTTTCTTGGGCTAGTTTCTTCCACCCTATATATATACCCCATTGTCATAACTATTTTCAACAACCAAGAAAGTTTTTAAACAAGTTTTAACAAGGGTTTAAGTTTGGTTTAAGTTTATTTAAGAAGCTTTTAAGTATTTTACAAGTTTGGTTTTGTGAAGAGAATTTCACAAGAGCTTGAGGAGATCATCCTCTGGTGTTTGAGCATTCAACTCTTCTCCCTCTCTCTTGATCTATAGAAAAGTTTCCCTAAACTCTTTCTAGCTTTATATTTATTTGTTTGTTAATCATTTTTATTAAAGTTAGATTTATATTTAGTTTAGATTTGTTTTACTCATTGCTTACACACACAACCATTGAGCTTTAGTATTTTCATACATAGTTTGGGTTGTGAGGTTGTGCCCAGAGAGTGAGCTTATTTGTGTTCTCATCCATAGTGGAGAACAAACATTTATTGTATTGAGCTTTCATTGTGGGATACACTTTGTAATACACTTATACACCGAGAGGAGTGTGTGGTGAGAGACGAGGTCATGGCAAGAGGAGTGACGTCGGTAGTAAAGCCTAGGGAGAGGTTATAAATATGAATACTTGAGGGAGACACGGACTAGAGACCAACACTTTGAGGGTGTAGAGTGTGGAATTGCAAGAGTGTTGATTGTAAAGTTTTCGGTGAGCTCGAAAACCGAGTGTGAGGTGTAAACGTTTTCGGGTGAGCGTCGAAAACCCGGCGTGATAGTAGATTTCTCCCCGAGAGTAGGGAGCGGAGACGTAGGTCGGAAGGATCGAACTCCGTTATCATTTGCTTGTGTCTATGTTGGTTTATTTGTGCACTATCACTCTTGTTTGTTTATAATTTATATCACCCTTATTTATATTGTTTATCCTTGCATATATCTTGTTGCATATCTAAAGTGCTAGGATATTTGTTAATAAGTTTTTAATTGACATTGAATCAGATTAGATTAGCATAAAACTCTACTCACCCCCCTCTGGCATTCTTTCCTAGTGGCATTAAGGTCCAACAAGTAAAAGTACTTCCATATTTTGACAAACTTATTTAAAGCATACACGACTCACTTGTTTAGAGTAGATTAAATTTAAGAGCTGATATAAGAAAAGCCCAAATCTAATAAGACTAGCGGTGTTAAGCTTGAAATTTTATGGGATAACGTTAGAAGATATTAAGGTGTTCCTTGTGAGCCAACCCTTTTTTTTATTTTTTTGAGCTTTATGAAATTTACACTTATTTAAAGCAAATGATATTTGAAGGACTTATATAAAAATAAGTTAGAAATGATAAACCAATATAAGAAAAACCCTTTACATTTTTTTATTTGAGATATTCATGCAATTTGAAGTTAAAAAGAAATAACAATAGTGGGTTATTTCAGGAAATGTTAAAGGTTAGGGGGTTATAATAAGTGAATGTTTCGTTCAAACACACCATTATGAGAAAGCCAAACTTCGCCCAGAGGGGCGGGGGGATGGATCATATTTGGTGTTTTCTAGCTACTTTCCAGAATTAATTTTTCTTGTTTGGTTAGTCCAAAAACAACTCTAGTTCTTAGAAAACCATAAATTTCATTGTTTGGTTGGTGAGTAAAAAGTAGGGACCTAAAATTATAAGAAATAATATGGATTATTCCCAAAAAGCCACCTCACTTTCTCTTAATATTTTAATCTCCTTTATTTGTTTTCCAACCCATTTCCACCTAAAATACTCAGAAATGAATTTTGTCAAAAAAGTGATGTGGGCTGACATTTTGGGAACTCCCTTCTCAAAAATATGGCTTGAGACAAACAATGGAACTGCCGAACTGGGATATATTTTTGGGAAAAGCTGATATGTATTTTCCTAGAAATAGTTTTTGGGGTATTTCCAAGTTTTTTTTGAACCAAACAATCCCTTAAAGAGTTAAGTGCAGTTTCATGGAAAATGAGCTATATAGATTTAGGGGATTTTTGTGAAATTTACTTTTCTTATTCAGGTAAGTGCATATTAGTTCTTTACGTCATCCATAATTGCAATTTAATCCCTCATATAAGTAGTTTTATTGCAATCACGTCCTTTAGTTAGCTTTTTCTATTATTTTCTCTAACCATGATATGCTTAACCTTTAACCTAACATGCAATTACCTAAATACCCCTGTAGTATATGTTTCCCTCTAGATAATGAGAAAATGGATAGAATAAATTTTTTAGAGGATTATGTTTTAGAGGGAACATTACCATGGAAAAATCTTTGAAATGAATTTAGGGGTGCCCTTGACCTTTGGGGAAGAATTTTTGGGTCCGGGTTTCAGGATAGGCGGGTTATAGGCTTAGACCCCCTAAGAAAGGTTAATGGATTTTAATTAGGATAAAATGGGGAAACTCTCTCATTCAATTAAAGATGATGGAATATTCCCTCAAAATTCACATTATTCAACTAGAGGGGACGAAATTGTAAGAGCCATCTACATTTGAGAGACTAATGAGCAAATAATGCGATTTGAGGAACTAATTTGTCAATATGGATGATTTAAGAGACAAATATGCAATTAACCCTTTCTTATTTTCACCCTTTGAGAAGATATCCTCTACACCTTAAATTGTAAAGGGTGTCTACAACTATTTATGTGGATGAAGAACATTGGTTAATAGAATATGCCCTACATTAAAACGGAATTTTATATAACTTATTTAATTAATATAACACGTGGGGTCCATAGAGTGAAGGAATGCTATTTATGAGTTGTAGTCATCATCTACAATATAGGATGTAGAGGATCATGTGCCTCGCTTTTCCCATACTAAATGCTTTTCAAGAAAGATTAAGATGTGTGTTCGTTTGGAACTCTTAATTAATACTGAGGCTATATTCATCAAGCGATCACGTAACATGTTGTTTAAATAGACAAATATAATTCCTTTGCTAACATATGTATACACAAACTAATTGATAGATGACATATCTAGTAAAAAAATTGTTTGCGCTGTGCTGTGTTTACAAATATCAATTTTCCAATATATTATTGTTTTGACTCTTATAAAAGGCTTAGGGTATGTTTGGTAACTCCACAAATCTTGTTTCAAGTAGTACAACATTGGCCCAAAACTTTATTTTCAGTTTAGCAAAAATTGGGTCTAAATTGAACTAATTTTTCTAGTTCAAAATCTTATCCCAAAACTAGTTATTTTGTGAACTAATCTTTTTATAGTTCAACTTCATTGTCATTAAGAAAGGGGTCCAATAGTGTCCGTCGGTATTGATCTATTGAATCACAAAGACAGTGAATGGTCGCCCTAAAAATTAAAATTAGCAACTACATTTTTGAAAATTTAATTATACATGGATTAAAAAATGTGGTGCCACTATCAGATGAACTTTCATATATATCTAAACTAGTGTTAAACTCACGCGATGCTGTGGGAATATTCAGCTGACAAAATGATAAACTTTAATTTTAAATATAAATATTAAAGCAGTCAAAAAATATAATATTAAAAAGTGTAATAATAGTTCATTTATTGTGAATTTCCTCTAAATAAAAATTCTTTTTAAGCCATTTGTATTTGAATTATGCTTCACATTTACTGAATATAAGAATTGATAGATAGAACTATGGAATAGGAATAAATTAATAACCTAATCTCTAAATTTAAAATCAGTTGCATGTCTTCGAGGGAGTTTACCTAAATTAATAAATACTAATAGTGGTGAATTTATAAATAGAGTTATAGAAATACAGAAGATTTCTCCAAAATCCACCATGCACAGGACATAGCATGCAAATCATCTTTATTAACAGAGAAAATAAATCAAAAAAGAGATGTAGATATATAGTTTTCTCCATCTAATTTTCTCCACTGCTTCTTTTAGGTTAAGAAACACTTATAACTTAATATGTTCTTATCTTCTGTATGATTTTGTTTAAGCAGCTCTTAGCATGATGTCTTCCTGTTCAACTAATTGTTTTCTACATGCCATGAAACTATTATCTATATGCTAAGCATTGTGCTTGGGGGAAAAAAAGCCAAATATAGTAAAAATATTAATAAAATATTTTTAAACCAATATATAATTTAAGATTGAAATTTGAAATAATATCCAAAAGTATGTTAATTTTTCAAGTCAAAAAAGTAAACCAATTATTCAACACCATGATTTCAATCTACTAAAAAACTAGGTCCATTAGACTTTCCGTGAAAGTATATCATATTTCTGTTAGAAATCATTTAAACTTCCTCCATGGGTAAATAATTAAATTACAATTTCAGAAAAAACATATGATACTATTTCCATTAACAAATAAAGATGATAGCACCAAAAAAATAAAAAACAAGGAGCAAGCAAAGATCTAAACTTATCTAAACTTAATATGAAACTGAAAATTTTAAGAAATAGTTTTAGAAAATATTTGAAAAGTATAAGAATTTAAAACAAAGTAAAAAATTTATTAGGCATAACCTGTCTTGTCAAATTCATCAATCCTGCAAGAGTTAAATTTGAAATCATAAATCAAAATAACTAATAGGATTCTATAATTTCAGAACGAAAATCAACCAAAATAATCAAGAAATCAATTAACTAATTTGGATAATGAGAAGGGTCCTAAAAAATAAGGATTAAAAAGTTAATAACAACTATAATAATCATAAAAGTTTTCCGTTAAAAAAATCATAAAAGTGAACGAATGTGCTCAAGGGGTTATATGAAATTTGAAATTGAGTAATTAAAGCATTTGCACGTTAGTGGTTTTAAACTATTGCGTGTTTCAATGGCTTTCAATGAGCGCTAATTAAATAGAAGCTCTGAAACTTCCATATAATTAAACTCAAAGGTTTCTTTTGGATTTTTCTTCTTCTATTCAATTTACAACCTTTTCATCTTTACATTAATCACATATATAAACTTGTGACGTGTGTTAGGGGGGGTTGTGCATCCCCAACAACGTGGAAGTTCAGAAATTTGACAAGTAACGGTCTATGACCTTGTTTGAATATCCCTTCTTTATATATAAAAAGATATTGGTGTCTGTTATGGTAATTTACCATTTAAAGATAAAGATGTCGAAAGATTGTCTTCATATAGTCCAAACCAACTTAGTGGCCCAAAGGCCCAACCAAGGGCAAGTCTATTGACCAGCCGAGGAAACAAATCCTCTTATACCGACATGAAGTGCGGGATTAGTAGACCCCTTATAAGTCGAGACGACTCCCCAAATAGTCGGCTCAACTACCTTCTCGACAGTTCACTCGACCAGAAGCTCACTTGACTAACTGGTCGACAAATTATATGGGCGACTGACAAATCAACCTGTCCTTACTAAGGGGATAAGATCCAACTAAGCTACCTTCAGAGATACATCAATCAACACCGCGATTTATTGGGCGATCCTCTTAAGATCGTAACTCGGACAAACCTCGTGTGGAAATAGCTCACTCTGCCCGCATGTCACTTCCCAGGGATCGCTAAGATACTCTCTTGTGCTCGAATGACTTCCCCTCCAGTCGCCAGCCGCCATCTGGCAAGGAAAGGAGGCCTAAATAGCCGGCCTATCCCCCATTCTGTCTCATCTATCGAATCTGGGATATCTTCAAAACGCCCTCTCCTGTGCTCGAATGACTTCCCCTCCAGTCGCCAGCCACCATCTGGCAAGGGAAGGAGGCCCAAACAGCCGGCCTATCTTCCATTCTGTCTCATCTATCGAATCCGGGATATCTCCAAGACGCCCTCTCCTGTGCTCGAATGACTTCCCCTCCAGTCGCCATTCGACATCTGTAAAGCAAAAGATGACTCATCAACCTGTCTGCTCACCCCTCAACCGTCCTCCTTTGCATAGTTAAACCCAAAGGTCTAATCTCAGAGGCAAGGGACTATAAAATGAGGTAAGGGGATAAAGAACGGGCATATAGTCGGAGGAGGAGTCGACTCCACCTTTCATCCTTTCCCTCTTCGTAGCCAGCGCAAAGATCAGGACTGCATCCCATGGCAGAAACCCCCCATCGACTGTGTGTTATTAGACATCAACAGTTTAGCACCCACCGTGGAGCCCACTCTCTTCTCTGAGAAGACATGCCCAATTCTGAGTAGGGGCCTGATCCTGTCTAGTCTTAAAAAATATCGCTGGAATCGCACAATTCAAGCTAAACAAAGCCTGAAATTGTATCATTCAAGCTAAGGAGGATATGCCTATGTCTATGAGTAGCCAACATATGCATAACTCTCAAGGGCTCCAATAGCTTTCTGGGGAGTATTTGCCAAGTGGAACCCAGAAAGACCTCCTGGAAAAGACACACCACTATGGTGTTTATCTGGCTTGAAAATAAAGCGCATGCTCCCTATCGCCATCACAGATAAAACTCTGCCTCACTGGATAGCCAAGAGGCCTGGCGTTGGATCGCAAAATAGAACCCCGCCTCCAGCGAGGGTTATGATTAGATCCAGTATTGCTTAAGCTCCCGTCAATGACGACTCACACAAACAAAGAGCAGTGATTAGATTTGTGGCAGGTTCCTCAGACCATCACCACCTTCAAGGGAGAGTCCTTCCTCACCGAAGGTGAGATTACAGAAAAACTCGAGGGCTCACCAACTAGTCTTCTTAGGAAGATTAACAACCTTAGCCCCCGACAGATGCTCAGGACTGCCAGAGTTGAAGGAAGAACTGGTGGTCGAAGCATGCGACCCGCACTCTCCCTACAGAAGAAGGCTCCTCCATCCACAGGATGGTCCGATCGTTGCTATCCTTGGAGTCCCCAACGGGAATCCATAATTTTGTCAAATTCCAGGGAGCAAGGCAGTGACGCTTGGGGTTTCACCAACAAGAAGACGCCAATCACAAAAGTTGCCTGGACCTCCTCCTGTCGAGCACCATCCTCCAAAAAGCTCGATCAACAGGACGCTAGCTATACAAGGCAACTAACACTGGTGAAGCAAGATCTGTTAAAAAATCACCACATCCACCATCGACCGGCAAAGACCTCAGCAAAAACTAAGTTCAGAAAGGTCGTGGCCGATGAGATGACAAATATGTCGACTACTCAGCAACGTCTAAAGCTAAACAGCCCGCTCTCAAAAGAGAGAGCAACATCTGATTCCAGATATTCCGCAGTTTGGCAACAAAGATAGCCAATAAAGCAACAACTCGCCCTCGTCCAAACAGGTCTGTTCAAAGACGACACAAAACAACCCACGAAGATCCATCTCAGTAGCTCTGTTCCTTGCAAGAGGCAACCTCAAGAGTACATGAGCAGAAAATAAGGAATCAACGCCATTCGGATGTAAAATGTTAATAAGTTGCACTCCTTGATGTACAAATTTCAACAATAAAAAAAAGGGGAAACATCAAAAACCTAGCCAAACCCTGATGTTTCAATGTGCAACATATGGTTTGATTACGTCTGCTCTCATAGACCATCATGGTCAAGACATTGACTCCTCAACAGGATAAGCCCAAGGCATAACGTCTCTTTAGTCGGCAACAAAGACCTTAGCACCTCATCAGGATAAGCCCAAGGCACAATGACTCCTTAGTCGGCACAAAGCCCTTAGCACTTCTTAAAGGTAAGCCCAAGGCCCAACATATGGTTTGATTCTGTCTGCTCTCATCGACTATCATGGTCAAGACCTTGGCACCTCATCAGGATAAGCCCAAGGCATAACGACTCCTCAGTCGGCATAAAGCCCTTGGCTCTTCTTAAAGGTAAGCCCAAGGCACAACATATGGTTCGATTCCGTCTGCTCTCATCAACCATCATGGTCACAAAGACCTTGGCACCTCATCAGAATAAGCCTAAGGCACAACGACACCTCAGTCGGCACAAAGCCCTTGCCTCTTCTTAAAGGTAAGCCTAAGGCACAACATATGGTTTGATTCCATCTACTCTCATCAACCATCATGGTCAAGAACTTGGCACCTCATCATGATAAGCCCAAGGCACAATGACTCCTCAGTCGGCACAAAACCCTTGGATCTTCTTAAAGGTAAGCCCAGGGCACAACATATGGTTCGATTCCGTTTACTCTCATCGACCATCATGGTCAAGACCTTTGCTCCTTATCAAGATAAGCCCAAGGCACAACGACTTCTCAGTCGATCACAAAGACCTTGGCACCTCATTAGGATAAGCCCAAGGCACAACGACTCCTCAGTCAGCACAAAGCCCTTAGCTCTTCCTAAAGATAAGCTCAAGGCACAACATATGGTTCGATTCCGTTTACTCTCATCGACCATCATTGTCAAGACCTTGGTACTTTATCAGGATAAGCCTAAGGCACAACGACTCCTCAGTCGATACAAAGCCCTTAGCTCTTCTTAAAGGTAAGTCCAAGGCACAACATATGGTTCGATTCTGTCTGTTCTCATCGACCATCATGGTCAAGACCTTGGCACCTCATCAAGATAAGCCTAAGGCATAATGACTCGTTAGTTAGCACAAAGCCCTTGGCTCTTCTTAAAGGTAAGCCCAAGGCACAACATATGGTTCGATTCCGTCTGCTCTCATCAACCATCATGGTCAAGAACTTGGTACCTCATCAGGATAAGCCCAAAGCACGACTCCTCAATCGGTACAAAACCCTTGGATCTTCTTAAAGATAAGCCTAAGGCATAACATATGGTTCGATTCTGTCTGCTCTCATCGACCATCATGGTCACAAAGACCTTAGCACTTCATCAAGATAAGCCTAAGGCACAACGACTCCTCAGTCGGCACAAAGCCTTTAGCTCTTCTTAAAAGTAAGCCCAAGGCACAACATATGATTCAATTCCGTCTGCTCTCATCGACCATCATGGTCAAGACATTGGCTCCTCATCAGGATAAGCCTAAAGCACAACGACTCCTTAGTCGGCAACAAAGACCTTGGCATCTCATCAGGATAAGCCCAAGGCATAATGACTCCTCAGTCGGCACAAAGCCCTTGGCTCTTCTTAAAGGTAAGCCCAAGGTACAACATATGGTTTGATTCTGTCTGCTCTCATCAACTATCATGGTCAAGACCTTAGCACCTCATCAGGATAAGCCCAAGGCACAACAACTCCTTAGTCGGCAACAAAGACCTTGGCACCTCATCAGGATAAGCCCAAGGCACAACGACTCCTTAGTCGGCAACAAAGACCTTGGCTCCTCATCGGGATAAGCCAAAGGCACAACAACTCCTTAGTCGATAACAAAGACTTTGGCTCCTCATCAGGATAAGCCCAAGGCACAGCGACTCCTCAGTCGGATATCAAGCCCTTGGCTCCTCATCAGGATAAGCCCAAGGCACGACTCCTCAGTCAGCGATCAAGTCCTTGGCTCTTTACCTGGATAAACCTATGGCAAAGCCCCAAAGGTCGACCTCTATAATTACCTCTCGACCTAACAAAGGAAACGAATACTTCGACGCTTACCTCACGAATGTTATTTGATCTATAAGGAACGACATTGTTCTTTAAAAGAAAGTAGTGTTACAACTACATCATGATCAACTGTTTCATCAAGAAGTTTCAGCGCAAAGCACAGGAGAAATCATTTCTCATTCAAAAAGGTTTCTTACATTTTTATCAAAAAACCCAACAGGGCTTACAAAAAGAGAGAGAGAGAGAGCGATATCTACCATTAAAACTCCCTCATAAGGGTCAGGAGCTGAGGCAGATCTAGCAATAGGATTTCTAAGACGATGGTATCATGCTTTGTCTCGATCTACACATCGGCGGACGAATCCGAATTCCTTCCATCAGCCTTAGAGTCTCCCCTCCTTCTCTTGAAAGACCTCTTGGAAGAACTCGGCCCCTCCGAGTCAGCTCTTCTTTTGCAGACCTCCGTTGGTAGAGGAAGGATTGTCGCTTCAGAGTCGGCGGAGGCTGAGGGGGACCCTCCCGCCTTCGGGAATTCTTCTCCATTCAAAGCTCTGGACTCCTGAAGATCGAGGCGATACCAGAGCTTCTCAAGATCTCTAGCCTCTAGATCATTAAGAGCCCTCGGCTCCAACACATTCTCTTGCATTTCAGGCCAACCCAAGCAGGACAGTATATTATCAGCACCGAACACCCAGATAAAGAACCTCCTTCGTTCATCGTCCAACTCCGGAAAGTCAGCATCCAGACGAAAATCTCCCCGATGGTGGAAAAAATAGTGGGGGTCCCCCTTAGTGGACCTCATGTTAGACCCTAGAGGAGGGGTGATTAGGGTCTTAAGCTAATCTAATCCGATTTTATGTCAATTAAAATTAATATAAATATATTCTTGCAAGATAGATATACAAGAGTTATAAGCAAGAATAAGCAATATGAATAAAGAGATATATCCTAGCAAAGAGGTAATATATGCAAGGATATAGAAACTAACACAATGGTGAAATAAACATAAACAAGATAAGAGTGATAGTGTAAATAAACAATGCAAACACACAATATGATCACGGAGTTCGGACCTTTCGTCCTACGTCTCCGCTCGCCACTCCCGGGGAGAAATCCACTATCACAACCGGGTTTTTTACGCTTACCCGAATAACGTTTACACCTCACAATTTTATTCACGAAGTTTGGTCCCCACAACCTACGTCTCTGCTCCTCTCCTCAAGGATATCTTCACTACACACTCGGTTTTCTAGCTAACTGAAAACTTTACAATCTCACAATATAACAACAAATTAGTTTGTTCTCTAATACAAGGCGAGAACTCAACTAAGCATAACTCACTATTATAATCTCTCACAACCCCAATATACTATGTATGTAAATACTAAAAGCTCAATGTGGGTGTGTGTGTAACAATGAGATAAATCAAATCTAAACTCAATATAAAACTAGCTTTAATAAAATAATAATCAAACAAATAGATATAAAGCTAGAAAAGGAGTTTAGAAAACTTCTCAATAGATCAAGAGATCTAGGGAGAGTAGTTGGATGCTCAAACACCAATAGACGATCTCCTCAAGCTCTTATGAAATTGATTTCACAAACTCAAACTCTTAAATGTTTAAAAGCTTCTTAAACAAACTTAAACAACACTTAAACTCTTGTTAAAAACATTTCTTGGATGGTTATAAATGTTGAGGGATGATGGGTATTTATAAGAACTCAAGACAACAACCCAAAGCCAAAGAAAATCCTAAAAAATCGAAACCAGGGAAAATAGAGCCGTTATGCTACAGTAACTTTCACGATCAACAGTGGTACTGTAGCGGATGACCGCGGGTACTGTAGCAGTCCGGCAGATCTGATTTTTCTGCATCTCTAGCTTTGTAAAATCAATAAAAAATAATAAATCAATTCCAAAAATCATGTAATTTTTAGAGAAGTTTCTAGACATGAAGATAAACATATTAGAGAAATAATTTCTGAAATATCACTTCCCAGTTGAGAGAAATAAATGTTTGAACACAGATATATAGTTTCTAAAAAAACTGCAGAAAATACGATTTTGTAAATTTAATTAAAAATAACAAAACAACTCCAACAATAGTAAAACTTAGGGAAATGTTTGTATATATGATGATAAATATGTAAACAAAGAAAATTTTCAAATCACATTTCCTAATTGTGAAAATACATCAGTTTTGTAATAACATGCACGGACATGAGCTTATTAAAATCTTGATTTTGTAAATTCAAATAAACATAAAAAATTAATTCTAAAATTGATAAAACTTTGGGAAAAATTTACAAACATGAAATTGAACATGTTAGAAAAAGAATTTCTCAAATTGAATTTATCATTTGTGAAAATTCATGTATTTTGCAAGTGTGTCCAAAACATGAAAATGTGATATACATGAAATTTGATGTTTTGACATAAACAATGTTTGTAAATCCTATGAAATGATTTTATAAACTTAATGAAATATATATGCAATGATTGTTAAGTCCATAAACCAAAACTTGTGTATATATATAACTATATATATAAAAAGCAAATATGTGTGTGTATACATGATTGAGCTTAAAGTACTAACACACATAATATAAAACCTAAACTAAATATACCCAACCTTGATCTTGATCTTCAATAAGATTGACTTGTTATACTTGCGGAAGAAGCTTGAACTTGTATATTTAACTTGAATGTACGTTGCTTCATTCCACTATTCTGCCAACACCTAGATGTAAATTGTACGTAAATCATCATCAAAATAAGAAGGCCAACACCTAACACTAACCATGTGCCTGAACAAACTAATACTGGGCACCACTCCCGCCTCGGCGCAAGCAACCACAAATGCTATCAAGATACATATAGTGTGTGGATGAAATTGACAGGGGGAAACCCCCAAAGTGGCAAACACCTCCCTAATAAAAAAGTACAATGGCAGGTGCAATCCACATTACAGATGCGCCAGATAGAGAGGCACCCGACCCTCGTCATGCATATGCACCGGGGTAAGGTTGTCCAGTGCTCCTAAGGTCATTGTGCGTGGAATATCATACTCATCATGCAACCACGCTGCCTCATCCACTATCACTCGAGAGCGAGACAGATATAAAGCTCTGAGCTTCTTCTCGTGGCCATTTAGGGGAAGAGCCATGGCCAAAATTTCTAAGGAAAAAGGGAGAATCAACAAGAAGAAGGGTGTTCTTAATGTAGGATGTTCTTCTAATGGCACCCGAGATTATTTATAAGCTTCTGAAGAAGCATGCAGAAGGATTTGAGAGGCAATCTTAGAGCAACCAAGGAAGATCTTCTTCAGAAACCAGCAACAGATCACTCAAAATACCAACCGTCGCTCGTAGTGCACGCTAATCAATTGGCAAGCAAAGCGCCATTCGCTCTACCCATAACACCTCGTTTTTCTCTTAAAAACGGTTCCCAATACTAACCACATCAATGCACAGGAGATTGGCGGTTAACAGAGTCCTATACCACGTCTCCAGCCATGTTCAACTGGCTAAAAATCCTCAAACATCTTGAGCAAACTTATATCTATTTCACTCGGACCCGACTAAAGTCAACTCCGAATGAAAGTGGCCAACTGTTATGGTAATTTACCATTTAAAGATAAATATGTCGAAAGATTACCTTCATATGGTCCAAACTAACTTAGTGGCCCAAACGCTCAGCCAAGGGCAAGTCTATTGACCCGCCGAGGAAACGAGTCCTCTTATACCGACACGAAGTGCGGGATTAGTCGACCTCTTATAAATAGAGACGACTCCCCAAATAGTCGGCTCAACTACCTTCTCGGTAGTTCACTCGACCAAAATCTCACTCCTCTAACTGGTCGACAAATTATATGGACGACTGACAAATTGACCCGTCCTTACTAAAGGGATAAGATCCAACTAAGCTACATTCAGAGATACATCAATCAACACCATGATTTATTAGGTGATCCTCTCAAGATCGTAACTCTGATAAACCTCGTGCGGAAACAGCTCACTCTGCCCGCATGTCACTTCCCAGTGATCTTTAAGCTACACTCCTGTGCCCGAATGTCTTTCCCTCCAGTCACCAGCCACCATCTGGCAAGGGAATGAGGCCCAAACAGCCGGCCTATCCTCCATTCTGTCTCATCTATCAAATCTAGGATATCTCTATGACGCCCTCTCCTGTGCTCGAATGACTTCCCCTCCAGTCGCCAGCCGCCATCTGGCAAGGGAAGGTGGCCCAAACAGCCGACCTATCCTCCATTCTGTCTCATCTATCTAATCTGGGATATCTCCAAGACGCCCTCTTCTGTGCTCGAATGACTTCCCCTCCAGTTGCCAACCGACATACGTAAAGCAAAGGATGACTCAGCAACCTTTCTGCTCACCCCTCAACCACCCTCCTGTGCATAGTTAAAGCCAAAGGTCTAATCTCAGAGGCAAGGGACTATAAAAGGAGGTAAGGGGATAAAGAACGAGGGACGGAACTTTTAACTCAGGGGAGACGTCTGAACCTTCTTTTTCTTAAACTCTGAACAATTCTAAAAGGCCATGCCTTCTTCTAAAAACTCAATAAGAGCAATGAATTCTAGGACCTTAATGATCCTCGGATCTTTCCTCAAACCCTACTTAAGCCCATCAGCTGACTTGACCGTCAGAGGTATTACGGGGAACCGGTCCCTGCCCTCTTACGGGTTTCTACTTCTTGTTTGCACAGAAAGATCGAGAATTCCAGTCCAAAGATCGAGCATAAAGTTGGAGGAGGAGTTGGCCCCACCTTTCATCCTCTCCCTCTTCGTAGCCAGCACGAAATCAAAGACTGCATCCTACGGCAAAACTCCCCCTCGACTGTGTGTTATCAGTCATCAACAGTGTCTATTCTAAAGTTGCAAAAATTAGCATGTGTCATATCATAAAGAGATAATAAAATGACATGTGTACCAGAAGATGACATATGAGCAACTTATTTTATATTTACCTAAGAATCCTCATTAAATTAAAATTATTCATAATTAGAAAATTCTAATAATTAAATATTTTGTAATCCTTATCAAATTATAACCATCCCTAAATTTTTTTAAAAATATCATAAACATATTAAATATAGAAATTAAGGGGGAAACTCATGTAAAGTCTACCTAAAATCATGGGTTAATTCTAGAAACTACGCCTACACTATTTTTGGGTGGGGGTGTCTCAGAAAACCTCCTCAACTACTTCAATTTCAAAACCCTTCCTCAAATTTGAGTGAATTATAAATAAACCTTCTGAACTATGGAAATTTAAGATAACCCCCTAAATTGTTCTCACTTGACCTCCCCCGCCCAAAAAATGGTGTGTATTTCAAAACCACACCCTCCCCTCATCTACTTTAATTTGAGAAACCCCCTCAAGTTCGAGCCTATTGTAGGTAACCCCCCTTGAGTTTAAAAATTTGAAAAACCACCATAAACTCGTCTCACTTTACATGTATCATTTGAAAATCTATAAAACTAAAAACTTTTCTATTAAAAAATATTCTTAGCGATCTGTAAAATATAAATAAATTATTTACACAAATTACCCAAAATATAATCTCAAATTCTCCTTGCTTCATCTGAGTTTTTGTAATAATTAGATTGAAATTCTAATGGGTTCTTAAGAGTATTCTAGGAATAAATATTTGGATTCTTAAGATTATTTTATGGATATTTCAAAATCATATGTACTTTCTAATTAAGTTAAAATTCTAATGCAAACATCACACGATTGAAATTTAAGCCTGATATTGTTTTAGTTTATATTAATTTGTGAGGGCCTACAACAAAATCTCTGCAGTTTCTACATCGAAGAGATATTTTTTGATGTTGTGATCATACAAGGAGTATCGACTATCTTTTATATTTTTTATTCATTAAATTTTAGAAAAAGGAGGGATATTATAAAGAGAGTTTGATGGTTAAACTATTTAATTTAAAGTTTAAAAATTTTGAAATAAAAACTATCCACATGCTTATTCGGCAAACCAACTTTTTTCTCTTTTTATACTAAAATAATAAATAAAGAGTGTAAAATGTTAGTTACCAAATAGGAGGTTTATGTGTGGATTAAAGTTATATTAGAGTCCTCAAGCTTCTTCAGATGACTGATTTGTTAGCTAGGTATCGTGCCCTGTACATGAAAAAATCATAGGAGAGCACAGTTGGGTTCCCTAGTTGTTCCTCTGATAATCAAGTCAGTAATAAATCTTGAGTGAGAAAATATAAAGTGGAAAGGGGTTCAGATATGCCTAGCCCAAAACCAAAGAGCTTACCCATGTAGCATAGCTTCCTTTAGCAGATTGAAAGGGTAAAAAAGTAACACTGGCTAAGTCTAGATAGGTAGCTGAGTTAGCATCTAGCTTACAAGTGTCGATCGCTAAAGAGGATGAGTTGTCCAACTATTTAATATAAGGATGATAGCAGGTGCTTAGAGCTAACTGGGTCCAATGAGTCATAAAAACTATGGGGGCTAGAACAATGATGACTTTGGTAGAATAGTTAATACGAGGGTAATCGGTTGTTAGCAAGGGGTTCGAGGAAACTACCACCTCTTTAGTTGTCTCGTTGAGGGCTAACAAATACTATGTTTGTTGGGAAATTTGTAACAAGAAAATAAGGAAAGAATTGTATTTGATTTTATTCTCTCTAACTGCTTAGAAATAAGAATGTTTACAACTCTCTCAACTCTCAAATTACAATTTAAATTCCTCGTTACAAAAGAGAAGAGAATGAATTTGATTCTCCCCTTTGTTTAAAACTGGGTTCTTAACGGTGGCGATGAGATGCTTTCCTCGAATGCTCGCGTCGAGTTTGCTTCTCGTTGACGATCCGAACGCCTCAACTTGCTGGAACAAATGACTTGTATGGCCGAATTATCCAAGAACTCTCCACGAGTGTTGTGCCTCAGAGCGAGTGACAAACTCTAGTAAGAAAAGAGTTGTTTGAACCAAAATATTTTGGTTAATAAGCCAAGTATCAAAGATCCAAAAATCTTCAGTTCGTTGAAGATTGTTGCCTTCAGACTCTTCTAAAAAATCCGCTCCAATTTTAGAGAAAATCTCCTCTTCGATCCGATCCGATCCTCTCCGATTCGATTCCCCCCTAACTCTGTTGAGTTTGTTGATATTTATAGAGAGATTAGGGGTGTAACTGCCCCCATAATCCTCGCCTAGATGAGGGTTTAGTTGCCCCATTAATCGGGTATAACAACCCACGTAAACCACTCTCCCGATCGTGGGTGAACAGCGGTTTTCTCGTAACCGTATGGATCACGTTTGAATAAGTCAGAACCTTGACTTGCGTTCTGGCGCAATGTCTGAAAGCGCGTTTGACAGCGGTATAGAACTGCGTTTGGCAGCGATTGGAGCTACGTCTGGCGACGATTAGAGTTGCGTCTGGCAGAGAGTGAAGCTGCGTTTGGCAACGGTAGGAGCTGCGTTGGGCAGCGATAGGAGCTGCGTCTGGCAGCGAGTGAAGCTGCGTTTGGCAGTGGTAGGAGCTGCGTTGGGTAGCGATAGGAGCTGTGTTGGGCAGCGATAGGAGCTGCGTTGGCAGCAATTAGAGCTGCGGATGCCTTCTCTGTCTTTATATATGGATGACATCAATGACCAGTCGAGAAGGTCCTATTCAGGCCATTTGTGACAATTGAGGTATCCCAATAACGCTCTATCAATTGCAGGTCACAATCTCCACTAAGATAGCTTGATCGTGCGCTTCTCAGCATGCTGAATATTCGCTCACAGCTCTCTAGATCTTCCTGCTTTTCTAAAATTATTACACTGCTCATCAGCATCTCTAATAGTTGCTAATGTAATATCAGCCATGTTGTTGTCGCAGCCATCAAGATCAATCATCTCACATAGGAGGCTTGTTTGCAGCGGATGAAGTTATGTTTACACTCACATTGGTGTTGTGTCTTGATGATGGCACGTAGGGAGGACTTCCTCGCCTTAGTTTGAAGAGACCGTCGATTTATAGTCTCTTTCTGTCAGAGCGTTGTAAAGATCGTCGTTTTGTAATCTTTGCTTTAGCTCTTTGATATGTGAGAGTCGTCAGATTATAACTCCCAATACTGATTGTGGAAGTTGTTGATTGGAGCTGTTGTGAAGGTCGTCAGATTGTAATCTTCATCGATCTATGTGGAATTCTTCAAATTGTGGCTTTCTGGAAGTCGTCAGATTGTAAATTCCAACATCAGTGTTTAAAGGGGAGTTAGCTATCTTTTATAATTTTTAGACAGCCTACAGAACCCCCTCCAAAGTTTTCAAAAGTTCGCGGTTGACTGGGACGAATTTTCGAAACACTTTGGATCGTAAAAAATTGTTGACTGAATGCACCTCATTGCAGATTGAGTGAAACATCATCATTCTTGTTTAGTTCGCCAATGATGACTCAGGTTTTAGCTTGCATGACTAAGTTCGTCATCTTCAGGGGACCTTTCCGAACTTAAGACAAACCTATTGTCATAGACAGAGAGAACCACAGGACTTTATCCCCAGCTTAGTCAGGAGGGTAGCCTCAGAGGAACTCATTTTATATTCTTTTTTTTATCAGCTCAACTGGGGTGGGGATTTAAACCTTATAATCATTACTTCTTGGTTGTAATGTTACGCACTCTGAGAGGATTAGCTGCATGCCAGGCTGAGGATGGTTGCCAGGACGCATGCCTAAGTCGTGCGTTCAAACGTCTGAATGTGGGGGTGCGTTCGGAAGTTGAAACCCCTTATTTAAAAATGCGAAAATCGTGTTTCGGGTGGGATTTTCGCCTAAAATCCCGCGCTGATTTGATGGTTACAGCTGTATATAAATAGACCACTAAGGTCAAATCAAAAAGTCACTCGACTTTTCTCTGCTTTCTTGTCGACCGCTTAACAGAGTTCCTGTTCATCTTCTCCAGCGCTTCAGCGAAAGAGAGATTCATCGCTAAGTCTCCCGTTAATCCATTCTACATCTTCTTCGTCATTATTAGAATGGCTCCCAAGAAGAGAATGGCCTCCAAATCCAAGATCGCCCAAACTCAGGGTGCTCCTTCAGCTAAGTCGTCTGGAGATGTCCAAGCCGCCGCCCCGACGTCTCCGACTTCCTCGATCAACGGTAAGTCTGAGTAGTTGGAAGCTATTTTGACAGATTCTTTCCTTTCGATTTTTGATTGGGAGTTCCGCCATCCCCTATTAGAATATAGAGATCATTTTTAATGTCTCTCGGTCTTAAAAACGTATGGTTAGCTCCATCGTTCGTGATATTTCAACGCAGGTTCAAACCTTGCGTTTTAAATTTTGAATGCAGATTGAGACCCTGTGTTTTGGGATTTGGACGCGGGTCTAGGCCTTGTGCTTGCGTTTAAGATTCTGGACGCAAGTCTGGACCTTGCGTTTAAGATTCTGGACGTGGGTCTGGACCTTGAGTTTAAAATTCTGGACGCAGGTTGAAGCCCTGACTTATCATTTTGGATGTAAATCCAGAATTTGATTTCTTGAGTTGGACTCCTGAGTTTAACTGACTGACTTTGCTATTTGCAGCGTGCTATTCCAACGAGCCTCTTTCTTTCAAACACTATTTTGGTCATGCGGGAGGTGCGGAGAAAAATACAATCTTCAGTTTTCGTTTTGAGTACCCAGCTTTTCAGGACACGAACCAGGAGCGAGCGAAGCTCATTACCCAAGCTTTCCCAGAGACGCTCAGGTCTTTAGTCACGGATGCTAAGTTTGAAACTGCCGAACATGAGATTTTAAAGAAGTCATCCTTCCTCTTTAGGGATTCTGTTAAGATGGACTCTAAACGAATGTTGGAAGGAAACTACAAATGGCTGAGGGCTGTTAACAATCGTCATCTTTTTCTCCCCAGCTTAGAGCGAATGTGGCCAATTTCTTATTATCCGTGCGCTTCCATCCCACGGTCAATGAATTGGGAACTTGTTCAGGATCAAGGAGGTGTTGCTACTGGGCATATTACTCCTCGAGGCACTCACCCGGCTGGTTTTAATCAATTCGTGGCCCTGAAACCAGGTTTATTCAAGAAGGAATATCTCGTCGGCGAACCGGCTAAACTGGCGGAGGTCTTCATTAGAAAATTTATATCTATCAAAGGTGAGTTCCCTGCTCAAGACTTTAGGGCTCCAATGTGGGTACACTCGAGTGAAACAGACTGGTAGGCCCGGATGAAAAATTTTGTCTTGGAGCAGCTAGAAGAGCCTTTGAGGATTTCAGAGCTAAGGACTCCAATAACGGCTACTCGATATGGGATTTCTCCAAATTACAGCGGACTTTTTGCTATGCTAGAATTTTATAATCCTCATACCGGTACATTTTTTACTCCTGCTGGTGAATTAGGATTCGCTCTTCATGAGATGTTTGAAATTTCTGGATTATCTTTTGGAGAACTGCCTTATGAGGAATTTGTTCCCGGCAATAGGGAATTGGAGATCCTAAACCATGGTGCCCCTGAAATCTATAACATTTATTGGGAATTAATGTGCCATTTCCAGATCTGTGCACAAATCACTGGGAAAAGGGCCAGTGGTGTGAAACAAGGACAATGAGCGGAATATCTTTTTCGAAATCTGTGGGACAAGGAGGCTGAGTTGACTCATTTAGCCGCCAATACTCTTGAAGAAATCAACGAGCGTATCAATGACGCGACCTCCCACTACACTTGCGAGGTAGAGGAGGATGTCTTCCCCGCTTTTACTACCTTCGAAAGCTTCCATTATCAGGCAGAAGTTCCGATCTCCGACATGGCCTTGTTCGCGGGTTTTCTTACTCTTTGGTTGAAGCGATGTGTGGTACCCACTAGGCCGGTGGACGCTATTACTGTAGAGGTGTTATACCCTGCTGTACTTCTAGCTCATGGACGACCCTTAAATCTTCTTTCGGCCATGGTGTGCTGCTTGCAGAGTGGTTTGCGGGAACTCGCCTCTGAATTTGTTGTCGTCAAGAAATTGGACTCAGATGGGAAGACTATCATTCAAACTCCGACCCCTCGAGTGCCAATGCCATATATTTATTTGGTATCTTGGTTTGTTTTGCACTGCCCTTCGATTATGTCGACTCCTGAGTCGAGTGACACCTCGGCTCCTCTTGTTCAACAATTAGAAACTGCCCAATGGATCGGTTGGTACCCAGTTAAATTCTGTGAAATATTTAGGCGGGACCATAATTACGAGATCGCTTGCAAGTTCCCCGTTTTCGAGGGCGGTGCATATGAAGAGCTCCATCAAGATACTCCGGGACGAAATGCATTTACTATACTCAGTAGAGGTGCCTTTTGGTGGCTCATAAATATCCACCCAGGTTATCTCATTTTTCGGCAAGGGAGAAAGTGTTTTATCGAACCATATCAGCCTTATCGCTTTTCTCGGCAATTTGGCTATGATCAGATTTACGTCGGGAATCCAAACCCCGCTCTTGTGTATACGGGTAACGTGTATGAGGGAGCAAGAGCTTGGTACTACTCGGTAGCAGGATGTACAGGAGCGAAATTCTGACTACCGCATAAAATGCCCAACATTCGTACTTCTTTAAGTTTTTGCACGTGGTACCAAGCTGCGTCCCAAATTTCAGCTTACAACATGAATACCTCCTGTTTGAGAGCCATTCGCAGATGGTATGCTTCCAAGAGGAGTGCTAAAAGATTCTGTGCCCGGGGTGCTAGCAAATATTTATCATACGAAAAGGCGATTACGGAGGATGAGCGGCGTCAATCACCGGAAGGAGTTCAGGAAGAGGTCAGGGTGCTAGATACCCACGAGGTGGAGCCTTCAAGAGTCCAGACTCGGAGTAAGAGTGCCACTAGAAAAAGAGCACTAGATGCAGCTGAAGAAGCCAAATATGACAAACGAGCTCGTCGGAAGTTAGCACTCGAACCCCCTGCTTCTAAACTTATGTCAGATGCTCAGAAAGCATGGCATGCCGAAGAGGAAGAACAAGAGTCAACTGCTATGGGACTCTCGTCTCAGCCTGGTCTTCCCAGCGTTGGTCCTGCTTTAGAAGGCCCTGCCTCTTCTGCCCATTCGTTGAATGAGGAAGAACGTGGGGATGAATCATTTGCAAGGGGTATGGAGTTTGCCCCTGAAGACACGCTTCACGATACCGCCTCTACTACTCCTCATGTTGAAGAAGATAGACCTCCGGTCTCAGAGCCTACGGTGGCTGCCCAGCAAGACTTAGCAGCAGACAAGTCTCCTTCCACTTCTGTGCTATTACCACATGTAGGAGACGTACAGCCTAGCCCTACCACTGGAATCATATCAAAACCTACTCTTACTGAAGATCTACCAGCATTTCCCCCCATGAATGAAGAGGAGCCTACAGATCATAGCGACGGTGCGAACGATACAAATGGTGGTGGCGACCAAAGTGGGAGTGACGAGAACAATAACAATTTAAGTGATGATAACGATGATCCTGGGGAGTGGGATATTCGACCACCCTCTTCTTCAGACAAAGCATCGCCGTACATCCCTTTGCCTCTCACAGGTAAGTGTCGTTTGTTTTGATTTACGACCAGTCTTTATTGTACATTTAAACAATTTTTTCATATAGATCCTATGATACATGAGGCAAGTGCTGTCATCCCTACTTCGACGTAACAGCCTGTGCTTCCACTAATTCAGGCATCAGAACCACCTTGCTTGGAGCTCTCAACGACAACTCTCCCACCGACAACCTTATTGACAATTTCTCTAGCCTTTACAGAAGTCGTGGACGTGCTAAGATCATCTGGAGCGGGGGAACTTATGGTTCTTCAAACGAGTCCATCTCAGCTGGATGTCAACATTCCCTCCCAAGCTACTACGCCAAAATCACCTGCTGGTCTTTTACTTGGCTCAGTATCCTCAGAAGTTTCTGTACCATCTCCCATCACTGCTTCGAGTCCCACAGATGTGCCAGACTTCCTTAAGATTTCTCTTAATTATCTAGAGAGTCTGACAAAGAAGGTGATTGAGGTGGTATTGGCTGGCAGAGATACTTTTGAAACCTTTAAGCCTATGCTCACCAATAGTTTGAACAACCTCAAGTTTGTGGGTGATATCGATGTCATTCGTCGTTGCTCAGAAGCTATCTCACGCCTGGAGGCGCAGCTGAGGTTCTTGGAGGCCTTAGGTCGTGCTGATATCCAAGCGCAGATTACGTCGACGTTTGAAGACATCCGGGCTGAGGAGTTTAATAAATATGAAGCAGCTCAGCATTGTATAGCCGAGGAGGAAGTCCGGGTTGAACATTTGCAAAAGCTGCATGCTCAAAAGCAAGCTGAGCTAGCGCTCTCCAGCACTTCTCTAGAGAATTTACGGGAGAAGATCGTTGCTGCTGAAGTAGAGTTGACCAGGTTGAAGGCTCAATTCAAACGAGAAGAAGTTATCGTCACTGAGCTCAACATCAAGAGTGCAACCTCTCTAGTCGATTATTGTACAGGAGCCAATGTTCTTGCAGAGGCTAAGCAGAGGATTGCCGCCATGCTTCCTAATGATGACGAGCTTCAAAAACGAGCTGAGATGCTGGTGCGAACTGATCATGAAGAGAAACTTTCTGATATTAAGTCTCAACTTATCTCCTTTAGTTTGATCGATTGACGAGTCAGTTCTTGTATTGCTCCTTTGGTAGAAACAATACTTATTTCCTTGTTGCTTTGCTTTGCTTTCCTTTGAATAAACGTAGCACTGTTTTGTTTTTCATCGTTTCTTTTACATATCATTTTCTGACATGGAACCATGAAATTCTGCTTTAATATCAAAGGATAGATTGTTTATGTGCTTTCGTTTTAAGCACTGGAAGAAATTTGTAAATTTTAGAAGTGCCATGTTACATGGTGATTCTGAGGACCTATCGCTCTATTAACGAGAGTCGATAAGTTGAAAGTGTTACGATCGAAGCAACTTTGAGGACTTATCGCTCTATTGACGAGAGTCGATAAGTTGGAAGTGTTGCGTTTGGAGCAACTTTGAGGATTTATCGCTCTATTGACGAGAGTCGATAAGTTGGAAGT
>BQKN01000410.1:61678-75370 GCA_022839385.1 Asparagus kiusianus | reverse complement strand
GAGAAACTTTGAGGACTTATCGCTCTATTGACGAGAGTCGATAAGTTGGAAGTGTTGCGTTTGGAGCAACTTTGAGGACTTATCGCTCTATTGGCGAGAGTCGATAAGTTAGAAGTGTTGCGTTTGGAGCAACTTTGAGGACGTATTGCTCTATTGACGAGAGTCGATAAGTTGGAAGTGTTGCAATCAGAGCAACATTGAGAAAGATAGAGTTCAAACTCTGTAGGAATGAAACCCATCATAGGCTTAATGTTAACATTGGAAAGATTTTGTCAACTATTTTGTTCTAAATTGTGCAGAAGTTTTAAACTTAAGCAGCATATTTTTCAAGAATCCAATCCTAGAAATAGGGGTACCCCCTGCGTTCATGCTCTTAAGTAGGGCTGCGTATTTTTGAAAGAACGCATCTCTGGACTATTGCGTTTAGGTCTGGCTTGCCTATCTTATGGACGTAGGGTATTGTCTTGCGTCTTATCAGAAGTCCAAGCGACTATAATGATGACGAAGAGACCATACTGGGACGGGAGTCTTGGAACTCCACCTTATCATTATTAATTATTTATAAATAGGGCTGATTAGTCACGTCAAAGGCCTTAACGTTTAAACTCCTTTCTTGAACTCAGAAACGAGTTTCTTCTCGTTAGTTCTTCCACTATTTCGTCTCGTCCTCTGGCCATGGCTTCCCAGAAATCCTGCTCGGGTGGAGACGAACAGATGGCGCACCCTCCGCCGCCATTAAAGGATGCTTTTGGGTCCACCTCCGGACCGTCGTCGACACCTCCGACGCCTGGTCATCGAGGTAAGCCTCGCTGCCTTCTTCGCTTAAGCATTTTTCTTTGATTGATTTTCTTGAAATTCCTTAGATGGATTCCGGTTGACAATGACGAATATAATTCGTCTCTTCAATCTTGAATGTGAAAAGAACTTGCATGTCTCTTGATGAAAACTGTTCATCTCCTTAACTTTGGATCCTGAAAGAACTTCCCGTGTCCATTGTCGTAATGAAGAATCAAACCCTTGATGTTGACACACGGAGAAGTTTCTGTGTTTATTGACAAGAACTGTTCGTTTTCTTACTTTTAGGTTCAAAACCATGTTCCTATGTTCTTTGATCTTGAACACAGAACAGAACTTTTGTGTTTGTTGATGAGATGAAGGGTTGATCCCTTAATCTTGGACGCAGGAAGAATTTTTGCGTTCATAGTGATCTAACGCAGGTCTAGATTCCTTACGTTCAGGCTGATCTTGACGCATGTCTAACTTACTGCGTTTGCATTCATCTGCTTTTCTGACTTTGCTTTGGTTTGTCTGTCAGGTGGGGTTCCTGCTGCTGTTGCTCCCCTTATTATTCCCGAAGATGCTCCTCTCATTCCACCCATCTCCGTGATCTTCCTGCACGAGGACTTCGAGCGGGTGACTGATGAGACTGTTCGTCTGTCGCCCAATTGTACTCTTTTTCTCTCTAGGCGTTTAGAAAATCTGGTGAGGCACGCCTTCTCCATTGTGATGCACAGGTGGGGCTCCTTCCTTGAGTTTCAAGCTCCTATCGTGGAAGGGTTGAATGCTCTTGCAGAAGTCAACCCCCTCTACGCTCAACGTTTTGATGAAAAGATATACCGATATTCGGGGGCCGCTCGTTATCTGGAGGAGTTGCAGCACACGGATTTAGAGCCTAAAATCCAATGGGCATCAGCAACGCTAGGCTGAGGGAGAAAGTTGCTGCTAGGGCCCGAGCTTTGGATATTTTAGAGAGGAAGGCTCGTATCTGGAGCTTGCAGAAACAACGTTGCCAAGCCAGGGCCAGACTGAATGTAGGGGAGCTAACTCAGGAGGAGTTCAGCCTTGGGGATGCCACCCTCAAAGCAGAAGTTCAGCCTGAAAAGGAAGCCGTCCAAACGCTGCAACGAGAGGCTTCTGCTGCTGCTGCAGTTTCTGATGCCGAGCTTTGTAATGTTTTGATGAAAAGATATACCGCTATTCGGGGGCCGCTCGTTATCTGGAGGAGTTGTAGCACACAGATTTAGAGCCTAAAATCCAATGGGCATCAGCAACGCTAGGCTGAGGGAGAAAGTTGCTGCTAGGACCCGAGCTTTGGATATTTCAGAGAGGAAGGCTCGTATCTGGAGCTTGCAGAAACAACGTTGCCAAGCCAGGGCCAGACTGAATGCAGGGGAGCTAACTCAGGAGGAGTTCAGCCTTGGGGATGCCACCCTCAAAGCAGAAGTTCAGGCTGAAAAGAAATCGTCCAAGCGCTGTAACGGGAGGCTTCTGCTGCTGCTGCAGTTTCTGATGCCGAGCTTTGTAAGAGAGTTAAAGAAGAGGTGCTGGCGAAGCACGAAAAAGCTATATCGAATACAGAAGCTCATCTTCTGAGCTTCTCTTTACTCTAATCCCCAGCAACTCTTACTTTTTGTTTTAATTTTTTAATAACTCTATGTTATTTCTTCAGACACTTATTATCTGCATGAGATGAACTGCTGCTGCTTTTCTTGCACACTTTTTTTTTGTTTGTCTGGGATGTTGCAGTCTTGTTGTGATGTTAGAATTTCTGAAAAATTGTCCCCTTGCGTTCGAATGATTTGAACGCAGGCTTACCGAGGCCGCATGGTTTCGTCTTTGCATCCAAACAGGTTTGAACGCAACTCCGAGATTTGAGTTGTAGTTCTAAGACTTGCGTTCAGGAAGATCTGACGCATCCCAACTTGTAGGGGGATCCCCTTTGCCGTTGTTAGGGTGATCTCTGGAATTTTCTTCGTTGTAGTTGGAATTCTGTGTTTGAATGCACTCAACGTGTGTCTACCCCCTTATAGGAACCAAGAATGCAGGGTTGGGACTTGCGTCCGAGAGACTTGAAACGCAGTTATAGAACTTGCGTTCAGGGAAGCTAGACGTTCTTTCTTCCAACCTTGGGTGCGCATCTTAGGCTGCTAAGACTTTTCCACTGAACCAAATCAATCCAACAACTTAGGAAATTTTCTTTATTATAATATTTCTTGACAACTTAAATCGTCAGAGGTGTAATGTTAACTTGATGACATACAAAGTAGGAGGACAATTCGTTCGAACAAACATTTAATAAGCAACCCCCAGCTAGACTCCAGAGACTTGCAACTTACGGGTAATATTTTTTGAGAAATTTCCCATTAATTGGCATCATAAGTCTGTCGCCTTTTTTATCGATGAGATGGTAGGCTCCATTAGAATAGACTGTCTCTATCACAAAAGGTCCTTCCCATTTGGGATTAAACTTTCCTTTGGTTTTGTGAGTCATCACCATAGGTCGCCGATTAGCCAAAACTAAATTGCCTTTCTTGAAAATCCGTTCTTTAATCTTTTTGCTGTAGGCTTTAGAAATACGGGCTTGATATAATTCAATCTGTTGCTGAGATTGAAATCGCTTGTCGTCTAAAGCTTCAAGTTCCTGTAGACGTCGTCGATGTTTTTCTTCTTCTGTGAGCCCCGTTGTAATTGCGACTCTCAGAGAAGGGATTTGAATCTCAAGTGGCAATACAGCTTTACAGCTATATACTAAGGAGAACGGCGTAGCTCTTGTAGAGGTCCTCACCGTTGTTCGATAGGCCCACCAACATTCGCCGAGTCTTTCGTCCCAATCACGTCGGCTCTTAGAAACGAATTTCTTAAGAAGTTTCACAATGGTTTTGTTAAAGGCTTCCGCAAGGCCATTCGCTGGCGGGTAATACGCCTTAGATGCGACACTTTCGATTCTGAATTTATCATAAAATCTCTGAAACCCAAAACTAACGAATTGTGTTCCGTTGTCGTGAACTATCCGTCTCGGGACTCCAAAACGGTAGATGACGTGATGTTTAATAAACTTAACCACATTCTTTGTCTTGACTTCTTTTAGCGAGATTGCCTCTGCCCACTTAGAAAAATAATCGGTCACGGCCAAAATGAACCGATGTCCTTTGGAAGTCGGAGGAGAAATTGGACCCACAATATCCATACCCCACACTTCGAATGGCCAAGATACAGATGTAGGATGTAAGTTTCCCAGCGCTTGATGGATAAAATCTCCATGAATCTGGCATGCATGAAAACGTTTAGCGTAGTCTGCTACGTCTGCGAACATCCTTGGCCAATAATACCCAATTCGTCGGAGACGATTGCCCAACTTAGTTCTAGGCTGATGAGCCCCACACATTCCGTCATGAGCTTCCTTCAGAGCCTCTTTTGCTTCTTTCCGAGAGAGGCATCTAAGCAGAACTCTATCATGTGTTTTACGGTACAGGGTTTGAGAAATTGCATCATAATAAAATTGGAGGGCCTTTCGTTTGATAGTGGCCGCTTCCTTAGAGTCATCAGGTAAGATTCCGTATACGACATAGTCGATGTACGGAAACCGCCAATCCCTAGCTTCAAATTCCATCGAGGTCGTACAGACTTCTCCTGTCGATGTCTTATGTGAGCTCTCTTCTATAAGAATCTTGTAGCAGTATAGCCCACGTCCTATGACTGGATCGTTGTTTCAGCCCCTGGCGGTAACGCCAACGAAGTTGCCAATGACGCCAAAGCGTCTGCGTAGGCGTTCTGAGATCGTGGAATGTATTCAACAAAGAACCCTTCGAACTTCTTAGCTTGCTTTAGCACTGCGAAGTAGTACGGGATTAGGTCCTCATGACGTACTTCATATTCCCCTCGGACTTGATTTACGATGAGCTGAGAGTCACCGTAAGCCTCGAGGTGTCGAATATTAAGTTCTTCGGCGAACTGTATTCCTAATAACAGAGCATTATACTCAGCCATATTATTGGTACAGGGTTCGATTAAGGAAAATCCTCTTGGGATCACGTGACCGTTTGGGGAGACGAACACCACTCCTACTCCCGCGGTAATTGCTCCATGAGGGTTTGCTCTGGATGCACCGTCGAAGAATAATTTCCACACTTGCTTAGATTCTCGAGTGATACAAGCTTCTGCGACTTCATCGGGCAATTCTTCATACAATATAGATGTTCCTGGCACCGGGTGATCAGCCAAAAAGTCTGCTAACGCTTGACCCTTGACCACTTTTTGGGGCATGAATTGCATATCATATTGTGACAAGAGAATGGTCCATTTTGCGAGCCGGCAATTTAGAGATGATGGCTTAGTCATTAGCACTCTCAAGGGATTCACCTTTGAGATGACGTGAATTGTTTGTCCAACTAGGTAATGTCGCATCTTTTGAACTACGAATACCAAAGCGAGACATTCATTTTCAACTGGATTGTATCGGTGTTCGGCTCTCATCATAGTCCTGCTTAGGTAATAGATGGCTTGCTCTTGACCTTGATCATTGTTCTGGGCCAACAAAGCTCCAAGAGAATGTTTCATGGCTCTCACATACAACAGGAATGGCTTTCCTGATATTAGGGCTACAAGAACCAGCGGTTGAGTAAGATACTCCTTAATTTCTTCGAATGCTCTTTGGCAATCCTTATCCCAAATAAAGGATACTCCTTTCTTCATGAGCTTAGAGGAGGGTTGACAACGTCCGGAAAGATTTGATATGAATCTCCGAATGTAAGCCAACCTCCCTTGTAGACCTCGGAGCTCTTTGAGACTCTTCGGAGGTGGCATGTCTTGGATAGCACGCACTTTTTCTGGATCAAGAGAAATTCCCTAAGATATGACGATAAATCCTAGAAATTTTCCGCTTGACACCCCAAGGAATGATTTTGTTGGGTTCATCTTTAGTTGATGTGCTCGTATGATGTCGAACATCGTTTTCAAGTCCGTAAGATGATCGTCTTTGTGTTGGCTCTTTACTGCTATATCGTCAACGTAGCACTCGATCTTCTTACGCAGATGTTCATGAAAGATGGCGTTTATTGCACGTTGATAAGTTGTACCTGCGTTTTTCAGGCCGAAGGGCATCACTGTGTAGCAATACACCCCCAGTGGAGTTCTGAATGCAGTATGCTTTTCGTCTTCAGGATGCATCTTGATTTGATTGTACCCTGAGAATCCATCCATGAAAGATATCCTTTCATATCCGCAGGTATTGTCAATCATGATGTCAGTGATAGGAAGAGGGAATTCGTCTTTCGGACAAGCTGCGTTGAGGTCACAAAAGTCAATGCATATCCGGACCTTACCATTTTTCTTGGGAACTGGAATAATGTTGGCCACCCAGTGTGGATGTTGTTCTTCCCTGACAAAGCCTGAGTCTATAAGTTTTTTAACTTCAGACTCAATTGCTTCCATGATCTCTGGACGAAACCGGCGTTGTTGTTGTTTAACGGGTTTTGCATCTGGATCGATGTTGAGACGATGCATGGCAACCTTTGGGTTGAGACCAGGCATGTCTTCATAGTTCCAAACAAAGACATCTATATATTCTCGAATGAGAGATATAAGGTCTTCTCTCTCAAATGATGATAAATTTTTAGCTATGAAGATGGGCTTAGGATCATGTTCATCTCCCATATTGACCTGGATCACTTTATCTTCAGCAGGCGGTTCGCGTTGTTCGAATCGCATATCCCACAAGATGTTAAGGCGCTTGATCCAAGGGTCATTGGTCGATTCGATTAACTCTTCATCACCTCCTGCGTCTCCATCTGGATGACTAGTTGAAACCATGTTCACAGTCAAACTTTTAAAGAACGGTCCGACACTGACGTCAGATTCCTAGGAAGCCGTTACGGATGAATGGTCTTGACGCAGATAATTACTGATTTCGTTTTCTGAGGCAGGGGGAGTTGTGACATAGCCTAAGCCTCTTTCGGTTTTTTGATAATAATCCGGTGGTTTTCCTTCGGGAGTGAGAGACGTTCGAATTGATGTTCGCCTTCCTTTCCCAAAGTTTAAACCTTGTTTTTTGTTAAAGTTGTACCCCATTCGTTTCATTAATTGGACGAAATTAGGTTCGTGATAATGGAATTGAGGAACTCCATCATCTTCTTCGGAACTTCCCCGTTTAAGCGGTTCGGGTTTAACTTTACCGAAATGAATCAGCCTCTGCCCTTTTCTTTTGGACGGGACTTTGAAGAAAGCCTTCTGTGCATCTTCTACTTCTTCGTTTGAAGTGAAGGATGACTTAATTGGCAATGTGAGAGATGTTTCTGCACACAGTGTGCGCCACGGATTGGTACCTGCATTATGATCATTCTCCGTTTGTTCAACTTTAAAAGATTCATCAGACAAGTACGCTAAAATAAAATCTTCATTAATGCACCACTCGCCCTCACTCGGTACATTATTATTGTTCTCGATTGGACCCATTACATTAAAGTTCAATTCCCACGGACAATCTCCTTCGGGGTCTGGTTCGACGTCTGCCTCGTTGACGCTGTCAACATCTTCTTTATCTTGTGATTCCAAATAGAAGACCGAATCTGTATGGAAATTTTCTACTCCTCTAAAAGGGTATTTTTCCGCAATCAGGGTTCGAACTTCATCTTCATCATTGACATACTTCATGACTTGATGTAGAGTAGATGGGACAATGCGGTTTGCGTGTATCCATGGACGTCCTAGCAAAAGATTGTAGGACGTGTCCGCATCTATGATGTAACAAGTTACTTCGGACTTAAGGTCTCTAATCTGACATCTGAGTTTGATCTTTCCCAGAGGCCGAGTGCTATTACCATTGAACCCGAAGATGGTAGTTTGAGTAGCGTTCAACCGATGCATGGGAATCCCCAAGACTTGCATAACTCTGTATGGCATGATGCTGAGTGCCGAGCCTGGGTCGACTTGAACATGACTGATCTCTGATGACCCGATGTATCCTGTGTAATACAGGGGTCTGTCATGCTTGTGCTTGACCTGCATATCTTCCTGAGTGAAAGATATGCGGGGTAGACTTCTTGCTGCTTGTAGGCATTGTAGGCAGGACTGATCTTCAGACGTTTTAGAAATTGGAGTAACTTGAGTGATAAAGCTCTCCGTGTTCTTCAAAGCTTCAATTAGAGCTTCTTTGGTGGTTTTGGACAACCTCAAGAGCTCATATAGGGTGATCCTAACAGGTATATTGGCCAGCTACGCCATTACATTGAATTGGAAGGGAGCACTCATTTCTCCAAGATCCTGGTGAAGGTTTTTGTTGAACCGGAGCTCTTTTTGCTTCCCTTTATCGACCGGCTTCTTTGGTACAGAACACCCAGTGTCTTTGGGCTGTTCTTCGACTTCTTGAGCATTCTGGTCAGAGTTCCTCAAGTAAGCTTTTCCCGATCGAGTACCAAGGTTACCTTTTGGGTCTGCTGCTAGGACGATTCTCTCTTCCTCTGAGTCGGTGAGAGGTTTGAGATGGTCATTATTCTCATTAACAGAAGGGCTAATCATGTTGGATGACTTAGCTTTGCCTCTTTTCTGCTTACGCGCGGTGTTTGTCCACTGCCGATCTTCAATCAAGTCGGGATAGACCCACATTATTTCTCCTTTTGGGATAGTGAGAGGTACCAACCCCCTGTCTTTCTGATTGTATACGTCGGTGTTTTTCAGGTGCATTTCCCCTTTGGGGATAGGAATGACACCATTTGTGGCAGTTATAGGGAGGAAGTCACCGAACTGGACTGCAATCAAGTTAGTGGATACAGTCTTCTGCTCCGACTTTAGGGTAAGCACGTTGACATTCACCAAATTTTGCAAGATGTCTTTGAACACATAACATTTTCTGGTAGGATGTCCCAAGAACCTATGATAGCGACAGTAATTGGGGTCGTCTACCTTCCCTGCATCATCTGGCTTTCTGATTTCAGGGAGCTACAATTTATTGTTCTTCCGAAGAAGTTGGAACAGAGTGTCTACATGCTCCTCTTTGAACGAATATTGTTTAGGTGCTCTTTGTTGGTTTGGTGCTTTGCCTTGTTTTCCTGATGGCGTGCGTGCATCAGTATCGGCAGCTAACATCTCTTTCTCCTTGGAGCGCGGCGCATTATTCTGGTTACGTTGCTGTTGGGGCTTGGGTTGAGCTACTTCTTCAGCCTTGACCCGAGCAATAATCTCTTCAGCTTGTTCTCCTTGTGATACCAATTGTCTCCAAGAGCAACATTATGCCACTCCCATCTGGGCAAGGAGCTGCGTCTGCAAGTTGTGCCTGTAAGTTTCAACCAGAGTTGATTGAGTCATACCTGATGGGCATCGCAATGCCATGCTGCGGAATCTCTCCACATAAGCTTTGATAGATTCTCCCTTCTTTTGCTTGGTGGCGAGAAGGGCAGGGACTAAGACTTCCGTGTCGTCTTCGAAGTATCTCGCTAAGAAAAGCCTTTCCAAGTCTACCCATTTCTGAATAGAGCCAGCAGGCAGCTTCATAAACCATTCAAAAGCGACACCCTTGAGGGTACCGATGAATAGACGGGTTAGGATGGCATCATTAGCTACCACATCTCCAGTCTGTGACTTGAAGTAGTAGATGTGTTGATTTGGCGACCGCGTACCATCGAAGGGTTGCAGAGTTGGGGCTTTAAATTTCGGCGGATATGGAGCTGTATCCCATTCTACGGTATAAGGCTGTATCACTCCTTCTTCGCGAAGCTCACTTCTGTTGGCCATTGCATTAAGACGGGCTTCTAGCTCATCCACTTTAGTTGAATGAAGATTCGGTTCTCTCTCCATCTCTTTCTTATTTTCGGAGGAAGACTCCAAATTATGAGTCTCATGTTCCACATTCTCAAGTACTTTCTGTTTTCCTCTAGAAGTTGTCTTCCGGGAAGATTCTGGTCTTTGGCCTTTTTCAGCGAGGAGCTGAGCCAACATATCTTTCATTTGAAGAAGGGTTTCCTGTTGTGCGTGAAGCATGATATGATGTTCGTCCACTCTTTTGGCTAAGTCTTCAGGGTCTCCTGCCATGTAAGCAGAAACTTCACGAGCCACAACAGAGCTTGAAGATTGAGATTCGGCAATCGCTGAATGTTCATCATCCGAAACAGTCCCTCTGGCTAACCTTTGGTAGTTAACCGGGCGAATAGCTCCTGTCCGCGTTCGGGTGTGTCGATATACTCCTTCGAATCCGTCGCAAATTTCCCGAACGGTCGGGGAATGGCTTCTTTCTGATTCATCAGAATTGGGAGTGGAAGCTTTCCCTCTGCCAATCACATTAATAGTGACTTGAAGATATTCAGCTTTAGAAACCTTCTTGTTCTGATGACGTCATCGCTTGGTAGGTCTTGCGATGTCAGACAGTCTATCGAATACAGACCTGCGAGGCTCAGGCGTACAACAGTGACATTCGGAAAGGCCTGTTGAAATAAGCTGCTCACAATGACATGAATGAGTTGCTCGTTGCGTTGGTTTTTCCCTAGAGAATAATTCTCACAAATCAGAGACTTGAGAGTAATTCTTCGTTGGAAATGAAACCTCCTGTCCTTGAGTGGGCGAGAGCGGTTCTTGTTGGACATGAATCTTAAGCCCGTGTTGACTCCTTTGTACTTGGCGGACCACATCGCGTTCTGGAGTTGAAACACAAGGGTCACGTTGTGATTTATAACTACCAGGCTTTGGCCTATGTTTAATTGATGAAACAGACCCCTTGGGATCCTGTTTTGTTTGGACGCACCCATGGGGTGCGTTTTTATCCTTAGCAGTACTGTGTTTTGGATGGACAACGCACCGCTGATGGTCGCGTTTAAGCTGTATCACCCGGGGCTCATAGTTAGGCTCATTGTCGTGAAGTATGCGTTCTGGAGTAGGAACGCAGTTTTTGTGCGGGGCCTCGAGAACGCGATCCTCGCGTTGAACCAAAGGTCGGTTTTCTCAAAGATATGCTCGTCGGATGGATCTTCTCCATCTTCGAGCGGCGTTCTTCTTGGCTTGTTTCAGAGTTTTGGCCGTAACGTCATCGGCATTGATGGGATTTTCCTCCATCATAGGCCTTTTACCACCCACTACACATTGTGTTGACACGGGTGTGGAATCTTCAACTTGCAGGGCGAGTTTGAGACTTTGGCCAAAGGAGAGGACTTTCTTCGGCTTCTCAACCGTAGGTTGGATCTCTTCAGAGGCTTTTTGGATGTTGTGCTTGGCCTTGGGGCTAAGCGATCTAGAGGAAAGAGCTTCCTCGTACTTGGCCTGATCAAACTCTACAATGAGAGTTTCAACAGTTGTTCCAGTGAGATGGACGTCGGATTGCACCACCACTTCTTCGTCAGTGAAGCTAGTCCCCAGCGGAGTCGCCATCTTTTATTTGCTGGAAAATTTGTAACAAAAAAATAGGGAAAGAATTATATTTGATTTTATTCTCTCTAACTGCTTAGAAAAAAGAATGTTTACAACTCTCTCAACTCTTAAATTGCAATTTGAATTCCTGGTTACAAAAGAGAAGAGAATGAATTTGATTCTCCCTTTTGTTTAAAACTGGGTTCTTCACGGTGGCGATGAGATGCTTCCCTCGAATGCTCGCGTCGAGTTTGCTTCTCATTGACGATCTGAACGCCTCAACTTGCTGGAACAAATGACTTGTATGGCCGAATTATCCAAGAACTCTCCACGAGTGTAGTACCTCAGAGTGAGTGACAAACTCTAGTAAGAAAAGAGTTGTTTGAACCAAAATATTTTGGTTAATGAGCCAAGTATCAAAGATCCGAAAATCTTCAGTTCGTTGAAGATTGTTGCCTTCAGACTCTTCTCAAAAATCCGCTCCAATTTTAGAGAAAATCTCCTCTTCGATCCGATCCGATCCTCTCCGATTCGATTCCCCCCTAACTCTGTTGAGTTTGTTGATATTTATAGAGGGATTAGGGGTGTAACTGCCCCCATAATCCTCGCCTAGATGAGGGTTTAGTTTCCCCATTAATCGGGTATAACAACCCACGTAAACTACTCTCCCGATCGTGGGTGAACAACGGTTTTCTCGTAACCGTATGGATCGCGTTTGAATAAGTCAGAGCCTTGACTTGCGTTCTGGCGCAATGTCTGAAAGCGTGTTTTGCAGTGGTATAGAACTACGTTTGGCAGCGATTGGAGCTGCGTTGGCAGCGATTGGAGCTGCGTCTGGCAGCGATTAGAGTTGCGTCTGGCAGCGAGTGAAGCTGCGTTTGGCAGCGGTAGGAGCTGCGCTGGGCAGCGATAGGAGCTGCGTTGGGCGGCGATTAGAGTTGCGTCCGGCAGCGAGTGAAGCTGCGTTTGGCAGCGGTAGGAGCTGCGTTGGGCAGCGATAGGAGCTGCGTTGGGCAGCAATTGGAGCTGCGGATGCCTTCTCTGTCTTTATATATGGATGACATCAATGACCAGTCAAGAAGGTCCTATTCAGGCCATTTGTGACAATTGAGGCATCCCAATAACGCTCTATCAACTGCAGGTCATAATCTCCACTAAGATAGCTTGATCGTGCGCTTCTCAGCATGCTAAATATTCGCTCACAGCTCTCTAGATCTTCCCGCTTTTCTAAAATTATTACACTGCTCATCAGCATCTCTAATAGTTGCAAATGTAATATCAACCATGTTGTTGTCGCAGCCATCAAGATCAATCATCTCACATAGGAGGCTTGTTTGCAGCGGATGAAGTTATGTTTACGCTCACATTGGTGTTGTGTCTTGATGATGGTACGTAGGGAGGACTTCCTCGCCTTAGTTTGAAGATACCGTTGATTTATAGTCTCTTTCTGTCAGAGCGTTGTAAAGATCATCGTTTTGTAATCTTTGCTTTAGCTCTTTGATATGTGACAGTCGCCAGATTATAACTCCCGATGCTGATTGTGGAAGTTGTTGATTGGAGCTGTCGTGAAGGTCGTCAGATTGTAATCTTCATCGATCTATGTGGAATTCTTCAAATTGTGGCTTTCTGGAAGTCGTCAGATTGTAAATTCCAACATCAGTGTTTAAAGGGGAGTTAGCTATCTTTTATAATTTTTAGATAGCCTACACACTACCTTTTTAGTTGACCACGCAAGTTATCAGCCTAAAGTGGTAGGCCGAGTGCGAGTACTTATAGGGTTGAACTGGTGAATAGGTCAACAAGTACCGTCTTTTTAGTTGGCCACACAAGTTGTCGGCCTAACGAGTCAACTACATAAGCTGCTCGAGTTATTTAGACTCTGATCATATTTGATTATATGAGGAACATGATACGCGTCGGCCCAAGAAGGTGGTTTCAACATTTGGTGATTTATTGTCATAACACTAGCGCCTTTCACTTGGATTTGGTGTGGCCGAGTCCAAGTGAAATTGAACTATAGTTTGTCGAGTTCTAAGGTGCATTTATAGAGGTGACCAAAAAGTTTTTTTAGATGTGATGCTGCTGAAGTCAGAGTATAATTTTTGGTTGTTGCCGCCTCATCTTGCGTACTTGATGGTGGGCGAATTAAGTTGAGGGACGCATTGGTTTTGGAGCAGCCGCTTCAAATTCCGGGAATGATCTCAACTGTCAACTTAAAACTGCATTGATGGTTATGATCTTGACAGCTGTTGAATTATATGCTTATAAGTACAGCCACTGCGGAATGGGGGAAGCTGTTGCTTTTGAAAATTCTTGAACCCTAACTGTAAAAGGACTCTGATTCTCCATCTTCTTTTCCCAGCAATCTTCTGATAGTGTCTTCTGTAGTAAGTCTAACACAACCAGTTACAAAAATTTCACCCCAAGGTGACACCGTCATAGTTAGGGGAGCTATACGAGAAATTTAATATCCCTTGGGCATTTGTTATGACGGCACCGGAGAAGTCGCATGTGGTTTTTGACCATTATTCTAGTCGAATTTCAGTGTATGTGAGGCATCTAGAATATGGCCTGTGTCTGCTATCG
>BQKN01000410.1:44663-61668 GCA_022839385.1 Asparagus kiusianus | reverse complement strand
GCCAAGATCTGCTAGCCTCTTTGAAATTCATCAGAACCTCACCCTAACTCCTCTAAAATTTGTGGCTCCCTATAGATCTGCCTTTATGAGGATGCTAGTGGTATATTTATAGATTTTAAATGTCGTGTTTGTAGATAGGATCAAAGAACAACCGTTATTATCCGTTTAGGTGGCTTTTCGGTTTATAACAGCTTCGATACATTTAAAGATAATCCCACATGTTTATGAATGACCACAAGGAATTTTGAAGCCAATCTTGTTAGAAAACATGTCGGGAGCTGACCTAGGCGTGAGTCACTTCGAAGTGACTCGGAATTTCCGAGTCACTTTGTATTATATTCGGTATTTTAGCTTTAATTCTCTCGTCTAACATTGGAATGAAGTGATTCAAGATGCGTTAGAAAGAGGACGAAGAGAACTACAACTTTTATTTTTTGAGATTTTTTGGATTCAAATATCATCATGGTTGAAATTTTACTTCCTCGTGTAGGAACTTATAAGCAATTTTTGACGCCTATAAATACCTCCTCCAAAGTGTTTCAGGCTCATTCTTTTATAGAGGAGTTTAAAATACTTTAGATATGATAGGTCCATTCTTTAATTCTTAAACTTCTTTATTTTTTAGTCTATTTGGTATTTTGTCGAATAGCTAAAATTCTTCTGATGCTGCGTTTATCGTTTGACCGTTGTCGTAATCTTGAATTGGAACTGGAGTGTTGGTTTCTGAATTAGATCATGCCATTGGATCAACGTTGAACCAATCATCTTTATTAGGAATTCATATCTGAATTATGATTAAACTCTCAGGGAATATCCTTTGACCTAGAATTTCACGTTGGAAATAAAAAAAGCAGTTTATCCTCATATACCAATTGGAGGTTGGGGAAATAGCTTATACTCGTATACCCGTTGGAGTATGAGAGCAGTTTAACCTCATAAACCTATTAGAGGATTTCGTTCTCATTTGGCCTATTTTGCTGTCATGATACCGAAGTTAACCAAGGCTTGAATGCTATTTTTCAGAGTAATACAAGCCTTGGTAGGGTGATGAACCCTCCTGTGATATGCACAGTACTTCGGATCCGAATTCATGTTTGCTTCCTCCTGATTTGTAATCGGTGGTAGCTTGATTTTATTGTTGGTGAGAAGATACTTGAAGATGGCTGGAACTTCATCATCTTCAAAAGAATACTCCTCCTAGAACTTCGGATTAAGAGTCCCTTGTTGCCCCAAGGTTGTTGTTGATGAATGTTGACAGCAGTTGCATGTGTTTTAGCCGTCGATTGGCCTTTTTTGGCTTTCTTCCTTTTGAGAAAGCATTCGGCCTGTTCACCGTGCAATTTTAACTCTTTCCAAGTTTTGAATGGTACAACCCCTAAGGCTTCCAGAACATCGATGGAAAAATTATTGTAGCATGTCTGTAAGATGAACTCCTCTGTGATAGGATCCTTGCAATTCATTGTCTTATTGCAGAAGTGTTTGACAAAAGTATCAACTGACTCACCGTCCTTCTGCTTCTCATCCAGAAGAGCTCTGATCAATACTTCGGTGTCATCATCAAAAAAATTGTTGAGGAACGAGCTTTCCATGTCGTTCCAGTAGTTGATGCTCCCCAACTTGAGACGTCAATACCAATCAAAGGCCGCCCCACGAAGGGTGCCCACGAATGACCAAATTATTAGGGGTTCATTCCTGAAGATAACTCCCAGGTAGGACTTAAAATAAATTAGGTGCTTAGTGGGTGAACCTTTCCCGTCAAATGGCATGAAGTTAATTAGATTAAACTTCATCGGGTATAGGACTGAGTCCTACTCCCTTGGATATGGATATAGAATACCTATCCTCTTCACTTCTTGAGCTGATAGCAAGGCGTTGATCTTATTTTCTAGCTCCTGCATCATCTTGTTGTCCTCGCCTGCATCTTTCTTCGAAGGATGTTAAGAAAGATCAATTGAACCATCCCTAGTGATATTGAGGGGTGTAATTGAACCACCCCTAGTGTTACTAAGGGACGCGATTAGGCCACCCCTAGTATTTTTAGGGGTGCGTCAGCCATGATGACTTTGTCCACTTCTAGATTGCTATCAACTATGATGTTCTGAGTGCGGCGACTGGATTCAGCCTGCTAACTAGACTCATGTGGTGGTTGAAGTCATTGAGCCTGTAACTCTCTCATCTGCTGTATGGTCAACTCCATCTCTAATTTTATTTTAGCTTTGAGTTCCTCTCGTTGTTGAGCTAATGCCACTTGAAGCATTTGAGCCACTAGGTCAGGAGTGATTGTGAACGACTCATTTGCTTCCCACATGCTGGATATTATATCATTGGAGGTGATTGCAGAGCAAGTATCTGATAGTTCATCTTCTGAAGATAGTCTTTCGTGTACCCTCGGGTAATCCTTATGTCTAATGGCTTCTAGCCAGAGCCGAGACATTCGTTGGGCTATCCCTGAATTGTCTTTTCTTCCGGAAGAAAAGTCAGAATTAGAGCCGTTCGAAGCAATCACAGACTTTTCTTTGTTATTCATGTTGATGGTGACTTTAGGGAATTCGTCATCCTAGATAGTGGATTTTTTCTCATGGAAACGTCTTGCCTTGGGCTTCGATGCTTCGGTGGCAAGTTTCTCGAATACTGAGACCCTTTGAGAAATGGTCCTGGGGCATCTACATTTTGATAATACTACCCTGATAGAGCTCCCACATGGACAATGAGAGCCGGTTTCTCAGACACCCTCCTTTTGGGATTTGTTCACACCCCCAGCCTGATAGTGTAGCTTATTGGAGTAATCCATCGCTTCTTGGTGTGATGCCCTAAGTATAACATTGTCTTTTGATAGACACATCTTCTTTTGGGGATGAAGAGCCTTGTTGATATTCTCAAGATGATTTGTTATCCTTTTGAACAATCCAAGGTCGCATCAGGAGTCATACGTTTAGGACCACCCCCTTGCGAGTGTGGAACCTTAACGGCCTCCTAGGTTTCAATACGAACCCCCAGGCGATCAATGCTAGGAGTCCTCTTGTGCACAATGCATAGACATGTGCATTGAGGTGTCTCAGTTTGTTTAGAGGTAGCGGGACACTTTTGAGCAGCAGATGACTTGGCGGGTGGATGTGTATGACCCCCAGTCTGTAGAATTACTCGGGTTTTGTTCACTAAAACTTTACCTCGATCTTCATGTGAAGGGCCAAGGTGATCTTCCATCTTCATCTTGGATTTTGATGGATCCACACTGTCATGAGGCTTCATTGGAGGTACAGGAGCAGACGGAGTGAAAACAGAGGCTGACAGAGGTGAGGAAACAACCGCAGGAGGCGGACCTGGCGCGAGCCACTTTGAGGTGGCTCAGCCTTGGCCGAGCCACTTCGAGATGGCTCAGCTACCAGGGCCTTCTCCCGCCACCTTCGCACTTGATTTTCACATCGTTTTGATCTTTGGCACCTAGATTTGGTAGGACTTTGGCGGTTCTTTGGCCACCTTCTCCTTCTTCATGTCTTACGCCTTTCGTACTAAGGCATGCGCATATGTGGTACGTGCGCGGTGCTTTTGGATATGTTCCCTCTGAGTTGAACGAGTACTTTTGACAAGGATTCACCCTTCCATCGATGGTTTGGAGGAAGTGACAGCAAATTGCCGTTGAGGCGGCTGGATTACTTAACGTTTCCTAGACTCCAAGTCCGCATAGTAATGAATCAAATTGACTTATTCCAAGGCCTTGGCGATTTAACAAGCTTGGCGTTGGCGTCGCCTCTGACGAGCCTTCTTTATCAGAGTTGGCGTATTTTGATTGAACAACTCCTTGATTGGAGAGAAGTTATGATGAGTGGAGTCACTTGTAGCTTTCTTCGGTGAATACGCCTCCTTCAAAGACGAGATCTTTCCATACTTGCAAGGAGAGGAGGATTTTGATGAAGACAAGGGAGAAATATCCTCAAACTTGGCTTCGTCGAACTCGTACTCAACCACTGAATCAACCGAGATCTTGATTTTTGGTTGCGGCACGACAGCCTCGGTGATGAGACTGTTGGCTCCCACAATGGTCACCAGTGTGTTCACGTCGAAAGTTGTTTTTATTGCTGAATCCATTACACATTTATCGATTATAGATTTAAAGTAAAATTAGTCTTTTATAAGACTTTCTTACATAATAAAAATAAGAAAAATACAACTCTTTTCAAACACACTCAGATGACGTTTATCACCCGCTGCTTGCATGAGATCTTTACCTGTGTCAGGGTTTATCTGTGGACCATCGCAGATCAGATCTGGTTGATCAGAATAAAAGATCAATGGTTTTGCTTCACAAAGGAAATAATCGCAAAAGTAAATAATCGCAAAAGTAAATAATCTCAACCAAGCGAGATTACTATTCTTCTCAAGATCAAAACCAAGTTTGACCCGGAGGAAAGGGGAATGGGCCTCAGATCTCTCGAACTCTCCCTTTTATGCTAAAGAACTTTGCCAAGATCTGATAGCCTCTCTAAAATTCATCAGAACCTCACCCTAGCTCCTCTAAAATTCGTGGCTCCCTACGGATCTGCCTTTATGAGTGTGCTAGGGGTGTATTTATAGATTTTAAATGTCGTGTTTGTGGATAGGATCGAAGAACAACTGTTATTATCCGTTTAGGTGGGTTTTCAGTTGTGTAACAACTTTCACATGTTTAAGGATAACCCCATATATTTATGAATGACCCCAAGAAGTTCTAGAATCCAATCTTATTAGAAAACATATCGGGATCTGACTTGGGCGCGAGTCACTTCGAAGTGACTCGGTATTTCCGAGTCACTTTGTACTGTCTTTAGTATTTTAGCTTTAATTCTCTCTTCCGACCTCCGAATAAAGTGATTCAAGATGCGTTGGAAAGCTGATGAAGATTTCTACAATTTTTATCTTTTAATATTTTAGATTTAAATCTCATCATGATCAAAATTTTACTTCTTCGTGCGAGAACCTATAAGTAATTTTTGACGCCTACAACGATCTCTTCAAACCAAAACGCGAGGGTTATCCCCGCATTTTAAGTTCAAAACACGGAGCTCACCTTCGCATTTTAAGTTCAAAATGCAGAGCTCACTACCACATTCTAAGTTCAAAATGGGGAGCTCACTACTGTGTTCCAAACTTCAAACGCGAAGCTCAACTCCATGTTTCATAAGTGGGGTCATTTCCATAACGTGAACCTCGCGTTTAACCCATTCAAATACATTTTAAATGGTTTTAAAACTATTTTGCACGTATTAAGGGCATTAAACCCTCATTAAGGAGTGATTTAAGGGATTGGTTATACCCCTTAAACCCCTATAAATAACTATGAAGTTAGCTACAAAATGATCTTCTTTTCTTTGTGTGTGTGTGGGGGGGGGGGTCATCTTGGAGGTCAGCACTTTTTGGAGCTTTTTTGAAGGCTTTGGAGCAATTTGCTGAAGCTTTGGAGCAATTTTCCTTGGCTTTTTGAACCTTGTTTTGGTTGAAGAACTTGGAGATTAGTTACTGAATTATTTTTAGTTAAAAAGGATTAATTTCCTTTCTAAAATCAACTCTTTTACAGAGTTCTTAAACCCGTCTAGAGTTCGTACACTCGTTCAGAGTTCTTAAACTCATTAAGAGTTCAAAACTTACCTTGCATGTTCTTCCTGACATGAAGTCAAGAGGAATAAACTAACGTTCCACGAAGTGAAGTGCTCGGATCGTCAACGGAATACAAGAATCAAACTCCCATCACTACCAAGAAGAACCCAGCTTTAAACAAAGGGGAAGGACTTCATCGATCTTTCTCTCTTTTATAAATCGAGAAACCGATAAGAGAAATTATAATTTTTTTCTAAGTCGGTTAGAGAGTGATTACTCTGATAGATTGTATTTATTTTTTTGCTAAGTTAGTTAGGGAGAATTAATAACATTTCCTCTTAATTTTTTAAACTTTTTCGACAAACAAAAGATGGCGACTCAACTGACGACTAGCATTTTTACTGATGAAGAAGTGGTGGCACAATCTGACACCAACCTCGTTGGGACTACAGTCAAAAAGTCTAACTGTAGAGTTCAACCAAGCCAAGTATGAAGAGTTACTCTCCTCCTGATACCTTAGCCCCAAGGCTATGCGCAAGATTCGTAAAGTCTTTAAGGAGACTAAGGTTCCACCCATGACCATCTCACCAAAGGAGTGCCTCTCCCTTGGATTAGACTGTTCAGACAGTCCCTCTTCTAAAGAAGAAGACCTGGCTTCGACTGAGCTTGTTAATCGAGTTAAAGACTCCACACCCATGCCTAAGTAATGGGTATCGGGTTATAAGAGGCCCTTTGTTGTGACTAACCTGATCAATACAAATGGTGATGTTGCTGCAAAAGCCTTAAAACAGGCAAGGAAGAATGCTGCTCATCGAAGAAGAAGATCCCTACGATGCGCACAAGTTCGAGATAGTCGATCAACCGATCAACGCGACATTCGTGTTTCTATTGCTGAACTCAAGCCTCGCGTTTCTAAACACGACCCTTGCGTTACCACTGAAGAACGCAACCCTCGTGTTTTAATCACAGAACGCACCTTCGCATTACCAAGCCTGAAGCAGAGGTCAACTCCGCATTGAATGCAAGCGTCAGCTTCACGCAGCTCAACTAAAACGTGACCCTCGTGTTTCAATTGTTCAACACGAACCTTGCATTCAATTACCTAAATGCGACCCTCGTGTTTCATTAAAACGTGACTCTTACACGATGTGCTAAGTCACGTTTAGGGTTACTGACATGGATTTCAATCAACAGATTTGGGCCTAAGTAATGAAACCTAATACAAAACCTGATGTATACCATGGGTTATTTGTAGCGTGACTAGACAGATGGATAGACATAAGAAGTCTACAGATTCAAAACATCTCAACAAAATCCATGTTATCAAGAACCAATCCTGTCCAACCAAAAACAAGGGGTTCCAATTCAAACTTCACGTTCAATGAGTAATTCTTTTCGAGTCTCTACAATGGATTTAAGGAAGTTCATATCGAGAGAAAGACCAATGTAATAATTCATTTATTCATGCTAATGTGAACGACTGATTTCTATGGTCCTCTCGGGATGTTAATGCTACTCACAGGTGGCCAAACTGTCAGTGTTTGATAGATTAACGAACGTTGCTTTGCTCAACAAACAACGATGTTCGCACAGGAAGAAGTCTTCAGAGGATGAATACCTTGGAGTTACCTCCAACATGATAGGCATAGGAAAGTCATCAATCCCTAGCTCTAATGAGTCAAAGACAAATCAGTCTCCTAGCATCAAAGAGATTATGAGCGAATTTGAAGGAATCTATCAAAACACTCGGACTCAAAAGGGAGTCATACCTCTTGTCGATTATCGAATGTTAAATAAAGGAATTGAGTCTGACAATGAACGTTCAGCCATCATAGAGTATCAGTACTCAACTTCTTTTGTAGAACATGAGAGCTCCGACTATAGGGCAGGAAACCCTGAAGATCTCATGAAGAGACTTGATGGGTAACATGCTATGCTCAAAGCACAGTAGGAGATCATCAATGAACTCCAGATCTTGATGGCCCAAATTGTTGCGGAAAAGGCCAAGTCTCAAAAGGTAGTCTCACTGCCTCAGCACAAATCCTCCCAAAGAGTAGGGTAATCTTCATCAAAGGGGAAAGAAAAAGTGAACAAGATTTAGATCAAGAAGCTCACCACATAGAATCTTCCTCTAAAGATGGGAAAGAAGCCGAGAATGAGCAGAATCCTCAGTCGGTTAAGATGAAAGAACTTGAAGCCCACCTCAATGCAATTACTAACAGAAGCGAGCTCTAAGAAGAGGGAATTGTGAGGTCTTACCCCATTGAATGGAATGCAACCCCTTATCCTCCAAAATTTAAAGTCCCGACTCTACAAGCTTTCGACGGCATGGGATCACCGAATCGACACATCTATTATTTTAAGCCACGAACTAGAAATATAGTAGCAAATGATGTTGTGCTGACTCGGTTGTTCATTGGTACCCTCAAGGGGGTCGCCTTTGAATGGTTCATGAAACTACATGTGAGATGTATCAAGAAGTGGGCGGATCTAGACATACTCTTCCAGTCAAGATTCTTCAAAGATGATACGTAAGTCTTTATCACTACCCTTCTTGCCACTAAGCAGAAGAAGGGAGAGCCCATCAAAGCCTTGGTCGGGAGGTTCCGAAGCGTGGCTCTTGGTGTCCGACAGGTATGACACAGTCTACTCTGGTGGAAACCTATCGAACCTAACTTCTAGCCGAAATAGGAGTTGCAGAGTGTCGCTCTTGGAAACAACTAGTTTCTCAAGGTGAACCGGCTTAAGAAATAGTTGCTAGGGTCAAAGCTGAAGAAAAAAGTAAGCAGAAACAACCTGTACAATAGGTCTAAGCCTAATCTTCTCGGTCAAAAGGGAAAGATACTATGGCTAGTGAAGTCAATACCCAGCCATCACCTACCAAGGGTAAAGCGTCGGGTTAGCAAAGAGTACCTAAGCAATACTCCTTCAAAGAGGAGCATGTGGTCTCTTTATTCAAGTTACTTTAGAAGAGTGGCAAGTTAAAACTCCCTGAATTTAAAAAGCCTGAAGAAGTGGGGAGGGTAGATAATTCAAACTACTGCCTTTAGCATAGGACGTTAGGACATTCAATGAAGAGAAGCAACATATTCAAAGATATCCTATAGGATTTGAATGATGCCAAAATGGTCAAGCTGAAGCTGGAACATAAGACCGTGTCTACCAACATAATATCGGTCTAATTCAGGAATTTTCCACCTGTTGCAGCTCCCGATGGTGTTGTCCCTATCCCTAAGGGAGAACTACACCTAAAAAATACTGACCAGCATGGTCAAAAAAATAAAGGATTGGTACTGCTTACTACTCTGAAAGGAGAGATAAGTGGATCTATCCTGATCAACTTGACGACCAGCAGTAGAACAACATGTTAGAGAAAACTAGGGAAAAGAATGTCTAATCTTGGTATTCGCCTGGATGCTCATGATGAGACCGTCTTCATTGAACCATCATCTATTAAAATGGGCCATACTGTTATCACATCACGAGATGCGATTTATACCTCGAAAGGCTGTTAAAGGACAAGCCTTCGTAGATTTCTTAGCTGGCCATTCAGCACCAGATTCTCCTAAGACAGAGTAGGGGTTAGTTACTTGGAATTCACTAGATTAAGAGTAACAAAATTTTTAAATTATCATGTTCAACAAAACACCTCTGTTAACTACAAAAATAATCCCCAACGGAGTTACTCCTAAATAGGAATAACCCTTCGTAGTAGAGTCAGTCTACTCGAGTGGATCTTGTTGTTTCATTAATCAAAAAGGTGATATGCTTATGATGTTAATTAACGGGTAATTTCTTAAGAAATATTACCCATGTAAATCATGAAGCTCCCTTCTTCCCCTACTAAGTCTTAGTCAAGACTGGGGGTTGATTGTTTGTTATTTCTCGAACAGAATAACAAATTCTCAAAACTGTTAAGTTAACAAAACACCTCTGACAGTATAAGCACTTCAACGTGTACCACCACTAAAATCAATTTATCAATCTTATCCAATAAGATGATAATATCACAAAGCTATCAAGTTAATAATACATCTCTAATAGTCAATTTCTCCAAAATTCTCCCATCAATCCTCTTTAACAGGATGGCGGGTCCACAAAAAGCTATCAAATTAATAATACACTTCTGATAGTCAATTCCTTCAAAATTCCCCTATCAATCCTCTCCAATAGGATGACGGGTCTACAAAAATATCATCAAGTTAACATTACACCTCTGATGATAAAATAAGCTTATCGACTCTCTTCAATAGAGCGATAAGTCTTCAGAAACCTCGTCAAGTTAACAATACACCGCTGACAAACAAATCAACTTATCAATCTTCTTTAATTGGATGATAAGTCCACAAAATTGCTCAAATCGTAACACAACCCCATCAAGTTAACAATACATCTGTGATGATCAAATAAACTTATCAACCATCTTTAGTAAGATGATAAGTCTACAAAGTTGCTCAAATCACAACATAACTCTGTCAAGTTAACAATACATATCTGACAACCAAATCAACTTATCAATCCTTTTCAATAGGATAATAAGTCCACAAAGTTGCTCAAATCACAACAGGACCCCATTAAGTTAACAATACACCTCTGATGACCAAATCAACATATCAACTTTCCTCAATAGAGTGATAGGTCCTCAAAAATCTTGTTCAAATTATAAGTGCAAAATATCACCAAGTTAACATTACACCTTTGATGATAAAATCAACTTATCAATTCTCTTTAATAGGATGATAAGTCCACAAATTTTTGTTATGTTAACACCACACCTCTAACAGTTAAACCCCCACGAACTTGTTCTTTTCAACAGAATGACAAGTGTTCATTGTTAAAGCACGAGGGTCATACCCGTGTTCCAAATTCCAAACGTGAGGGTCATTCCCACATTCCAACTCCAAAATGTGAGGGTCATCCCCGTGTTCTAAATTCCAATTGTGAGGGTCACCCCCGCGTTCCAGATTCCAAACGCGATGGTCACCTTCGCGTTCCAAATTCCAAACACGAGGGTCACCCCCAGGTTCTAATATCAAAACATGGAGGTCACCAATGCGTTTCAATGGCAATACATGAGGCTCACTTTCGTGTTTCACAAGACAAATGTGAGCCTCACTTTTGCATTTCACAAGACAAATGTGAGGCTCACCTCTATGTTTCAGAAGCCAAACGTGAGGCTCACCTCTGCGTTTCAAAAGCAGAAGCATAGTGCTCACCCTTGCACGGGTCTTGAGTAGCAAATTCCCTCAACCAAGTTCATGATACCTTCAAAATAGATGTAGTGAACAAGTCTTCCATGATGAGGAATCAACAACTCCAAGGTCAAAATCGGGATCCAAAGTATTTTAAAAATTTGTTCCAGTCAACCAAGAGCTTTCAAAAACTTTAGAGGGGGGTCTGTAGATTGTCTAAAAATTACTGTGGATAGTTGATCCCCACAAAGCACTGATGCTGAAAGTTATAATCTGACAACTTTCACATCAACTGAAAAAAGTTATAATCTAACGACTTTCATGACAATAGAAGATGGAAGTTACAATCTAACGACTTCCACATCAACAGACGAAAGTTACAATCTGATGACTTCAACATTAATAGATAAAGGCTACAATCTGATGACCTTCACAACAGCATATAAGAGTTACAAATTAATGACTCTCATATCTCAAAGAGCCGAATACAAGAATTACAAGATGACGATCCTTACAACACTAAAAAAAAGATTACAAATCGATGATATATTCAAACCAAAACGCGAGGGTTATCCCCGCGTTTCAAATTCAAAATGCGGAGCTCACCTCCACATTTTAAGTTCAAAATGCGGAGCTTACTACCGTGTTCTAAGTTCAAAACACGGATCTCACTACCATGTTCCAAGCTTCAAACATGAAGCTCAGCTCCGTTTCATAAGTTAGACGCGAAGGTCATTTCCAGAATGTGAACCTCACGTTTGACCCATTCAAATATGTTTTAAATGATTCCAAAATTTTGCACATATTAAGGGCATTAAACCCTCATTAAGGAGTGATTTAAGGGGTCGGTTACACACCTTAAACCCCTATAAATGGTTGAGAAGTCAGCTACAAAAGTATCTTCTTTTTTTTGGTGAGGGTGGGGGGGGTCATCTTGGAGGTTGACACTCTTTAGAGCTTTTGTTAAAGCTTTGGAGCAATTTACCTTGGTATTTTGAACCGTGTTTCGGTTAAAGAACTTGGAGATTGGTTACTGAATTATTTTTAGTTAAAAAGAATTAATTTTCTTTCTAAAATCAACTCTTTTACAGAGTTCCTAAACTCGTTAAGAATTCAAAACTTCCCTTGTAAGTTCTTCCCGACGTTAAGTCAAGAGGAATAAACTAACATTCCACGAAGTGAAGTGCTCGGATCGTCAACGGGATAAAAGAATCAAACTCCCATCACCACAAAGAAGAACCCAACTTTAAACAAAGGGGAAGGTCTTCGTTGATCTTTCCCTCTTTTGTAAATTGAGAAACTAATAAGAGAAATTATAATTTCTTTTTCTAAGTTAGTTAGAGAGAGATTACTTTGAGAGATTATATTTATTCTTTTCCTAAGTAAGTTAGGGAGAATTAATAACATTTCCTCTCAATTTTCTTCAAATTTTTCTGACAAACAAGGAGTTGAAGGCTCAGAAGGTTGACCTGGAAAAGGTTCTCTAGTCGCTAGTGGCTAAGGAGGACGAACTGGTTAGGTGGAGACGAAGTGAGGACAGATGACATCGAGAGGTGGAGGCGAGGGAGAAATCAACGGACGACTTGAAGACTTCAAATAGCGAGAATTCGGCCAAGATCAACAAGCTAAAGCTAGAGCTCCTTGAATAAAATAACAACATAAAATATTTATCCAATGAGACACGCTGGGGAATTGGGAGAGGGATCATACTCTATAGCTAGCCTAATTGGATCACCATGTTTCTCAATAGTTAAAAGTTGAGCTAGAAGAGAAGCAAGTGGCTCTCAGTAAGCTTCAAGAGGAGAGTGCCTAGGCCACGCTAGAAGCTAAGCGATAGCGTGAGTCGTCCGTTAGAGAGATCCGACTTTGCAAGACTACCTCACCCATCTAGATTTTGAGGCCCATCGATTCGAAGTCATTGAGGACTATCACCATAGTGCTTTCGGAAAGGTGGACGTGGCATTGACTTGTAAGGAAAGATATGATTATCTTGAGGTACAGCTTCTAGAGAAATGAAGAATGATCCCGACAATTTCCATTATCCCTCGAGGGTGACCAACTGTTTGGAGGCGGTCTTGGATGTAGAGGAGCAGGGAGGGGGACTTGATCTTAGCGGTGAAAGTGGTGCCAAGGATGAGGGGTCGGCTGACGAGGGCTCTGTCGAGGAGGCTAGTGAGGGAGGTGAGAGATCAACAAAGCCAGCTGGTAAGGGTTCAGCTCACAACAGTTGGATGAGCTCTCCAGAAAAGAGTAAAGGTGAAGGGACCAAGTCTGAGATATAATCGACTCCCTTGCCATCCATTACAAAAGCTCCTCCGCTCTCGACTTTCGGTTCCAATGTCAATCTACCCACTCATCATTTTTTTATTTATTATGTTGTAAATCATAAAGTAAACACTTGAAGTACATGAATAAAAGATAGTTTTGCCAATTTGAATGGTGTATCTTGCGTTTTTTGCATGCGGAGTTATCTAGAGTTTAAGTTTGCTTTAAGGATTGGGGTGACTCGATTGTGCTTTAGATTGCTAGCGACTTGCTTGATGGTCTTATGGGGAGTTGTATGCTTTGTTTCTCAATGATAATGACACTGCCGAAGCTTTGAACTGAATAGGCCGAGAATTAACTTGATTTAACCCTCTATATAAGTATCCATATTATTTTAGTCACTCTTTCTTTGGGTCAGGAAACACCATCTTTTAGTCGACTGCACGAGTTGTTAGTCTGCCATGTCGCACACAACAAGATACTCATTGTCAGCCTCTGAATCGGGATTAATACCTAGTTATTTGTTGGGCCCTTCTTTACTCAAATCTGGCTGGCCGAGTCGGAGGGCAACTCCAAACAGTCATTAGTTGGTGATTTTTGAGGGTATTTATGGAGAAAATGATAGATAGCTATCGATGGGATCTTTCAATGCCACTGAATGGTGTGCGCCATTGTCACTTTGATCCTTGAACTGAATGACACATTGAACGAAAGGTGGTGCTTCGTTTCTCGTGAGACTCTAAGGTCAATCTTAGCTATCTATTCCTGACTTGGTCAACCATCTCGATCTTGACACATGTTTGTGTTTGAGTTTATATACGGTTCATCATTGAGAATGGGTTTCGTTTTACAAGTTCTTTGCGTTGAGATTTTGAAAACCCAGCTCTCTACTTCAAGTGACTTCTGATCAACTTTTTGACGAACTATGATGGCTTCCACCGCTCCTATTTCTGGCCAAAACAAGGCAAGGATCAGCCTCCTTAGGCTATTTCGCTCAAAGGTCTGACCAACGGAGCTTGATGCCTATTATAGACGCTTCGATCTTCCCCATGCTTTTACACTGCTCGCACCTAAATGGTGTGAAGCCGTATATCATCATAGCGATGATAGGTCACTTGTTGATCTAAAGCATTTAGAGCATAGGCTTTGACTATCGCTTTATCCCTTCATCCGTCAAGTCTGCGAGTCCCTAGGAGTATCCCCTTCACAAATTAAGCTTAACTCCATCACCACTTTAATGGCCTATGTGGTAATCTACCACCGAGTTAGCGTTAAGCCGAGTCTACATATGCTGGGCCATCTTGTCAGCATCAAGACGGCTAAGAAAGAAGGGCATTATTACTTCCATAACTTGGGAGGCTTCAAGCTCGTCTTGAACCCCTAGGGTAGGGGCTCGATAAGATTCGAGCTTATGCGGGGTCTCGGGAGATTAGCAACCTCTTCAAATCGGTTGTCCTCTAAGGGGTTGGCCTATCTCATGTGCTACTGACTGAGGAGGATAAGATCTGAGCTGTTGTCTTAGCGATTTCCCTCAAAGAGTCAACTGAGGCATAGCCAGGGTTAGCTATCAGGCCCCAAAGGCATCTGAGGGTCGAGTTAGCCCATAAATAGGTTAAGGAGGTGAAGGGGTTACAACCCAGCTAGCGGGGCCAACTACTACTAGTCAGGCTAAGAGATTGGAGAAGAAAAGGAGACGACTATAGAAAGGAGGAGCAGAAGCAAACGTTCCCGCCCCGATCCTTGAAGTCGGCCATCATACCCAAGCTCCAAGTGCTCCTCTCAAGGAGTCGTCTAAGATCATCATCCTTAATGAAGCATACCTCGCTCGGTCTGTGAGAAGAGAGGAGGTTGTTGAACCTAGGGAGGCTAAGGTTTGGGTTGAGGTGGAGGTAGCCTATCCTCCCTTATCTGAGTCGACCTATAGATCGGGGAAGGTGCTAGCTGAGGTGTAGCTATAGCCGAGGAGGAGATGGCCCCTCCTCTGCCCGCACAGGAGCCGAGTGTGGTAGCTCTACTCCTAGGGGTTGGTTTTGAGTGGCTTTTCCCCCACCATGTAGATGAGCTTGACTCAAACATGCAGGGGGAGTTAAATGCTATGCTGATTGGATCGTCGGGGGAAGGCCTTTGATATGATAGTGAGCCATCTATGGATTACATATTCCCTCCCAAGAGGCATCTCGACTAGAGAAGCTCTATTCGGTAGTCTTGAATGGCCCAGTCTCGAGCTTTGGAGCAGTTCTCCCTTGCTCAAGATGATGAGATCCTCTCGGGGATGCTTAGCGCCAACCTCCACAAATCCCTCAAGGGCTATCTACTAAGAGGGGCTTTGATCGAGCTGGAGTTGTTCTCTTACTTGAGCTCACGTGAGGCCTCCCAACCAAATTTTAAGAGGTGCTTGATGCTTAGAGGGAGGCTCGGGAGAGGGATGGAAAGAAGGTTACTACCATGGGTGTAGAGCTGGAGGCTTGGAAGCGGAGTGATGGTAAGTGGTGTCGAGAGATGAAGACTCATCAAAAGATGATCGAGTTTGTTCTTCTCAAGCCAATACGCTAAGCATCAAATACATAAATCTCAATCACAGGTCTCCGATCACAATAGCAAGAATATAAAGACAATCCGGAATAAGAAATAAACATATCAACCATGGTAAATCATTCCAGACATAAAAATATGGGTCCAACATACCCTTATTACAAAACAGTCCAACTAGGAAATAAGAAATACATAGTCCATAAAAGAAAGTACTGTTAAAATACGAAAATCCGACATTAACTAAAGAATAAAAATGATAACGAGTTCTAATGTTAATCAGCTACTACAAAAAAGAAAACACGTCTAGGCTTCAGTTTGTTCTTCCACTCCATCGGAAGGACAATTCGGCTCGGCATACGCTAGCTCCGGTTCAAAGTCAAGCTGGAACTATTTGTTTCCTAAGTCTGACGCATACCAGAGAAAACAGGTATACGTCAACGTGCATGGCACATAACAAGATCTCACATGAACAGATAAAACGATCTAATGACCCATGCTATGACAATAATAATGATGGAACATGATTCTGTAATTCTAGTAATTTAAGTGAATATTTGCTACTATAAGAATGAACAGAAGAACTCAAGCCAACTGGTAATCTAATTCTTATGACTAATCCATCCTATAACAAGTTACTGGTCAACTCCTCACATAAAGTCATCACTCATATCATCAGATATCAGACTGTTCACAAATCCTCTATGTGTACCCAATACGCCGCTACACTGGATCGGTCAGAGGGCTACACGCAATCTGATTTCAACCTAGTTTGAACTCAAGTTAAACGCGGGTGAATTTCTAATTCACGGACCAAAGTGACTACACTGGCTTCACTTTGACCCAACAAACTAGCCCCAAGCTACACTGGATCATGGGGCGAGCCTGGAAGATACATCAACAGCTATATCCGATCACATGAACAAGGAATTCCTCATCCTAACTCTTCTAGATACCCCTACGTCAGCAATCATATTTCCTATAAAACTCGGGTTCACCACCTAACTCAGACAACACACACGTGTCACTAGGTTTGTTCATGACGCACAAGACCACTAAGTCATGAACTACTAAGGTTTTCAACACATCAAGATAATGAATAATAATACGACATATTAAACCTGATTAAACAAGTTTATGAAGCATGTATAAGAATTATAATGGAATATAAAATGCATGAACAGTCTACTACAGCATGAATGTAATACATGAGGGGGCTTCATTATTATCTTACTACTAGGATGTCCAAACTTCTAATGCAAATTATCCGTACTTACGTATTCTCTAATATAATAATATGGTAAAGAGTAGATGGAAAATCGATGTCATTTTGCATATGAAATGTCGTGCTCTACGACCATTAGTTATACGTTCATAAATAAATATAAAAAAATCTTTTTCCAAAATTATTCTTTAAAACTATTTCTCATTATAACTAATTTAAAATA
>BQKN01000410.1:26721-44563 GCA_022839385.1 Asparagus kiusianus | reverse complement strand
CAGCATAAATACACACATAAATAGACTTCATTAATATCTTACTACTGGGGTGTCCAAATTTCTCATGCAAGATATCCATAATTAAATATCCTTTAATATAATAATATGGTAAAAAGAAAACTAGAAACCAACATCGTTTTGCATATAAAATGTCACGCTCTACGACTATAGGTTATACGTTCTTAATTAAAAAAATTTAATTTCTAAAACTATTTCTCATCGTAAATATTATAAAATAAAATATTTATGTAATACATTCATATATATATGTTAATTCTTTTCTACATGAAAAGTAACATTTTCCTATTTTATAAATTACCTTTAATTTATTTCTTTTTAATAATATTTCGTAAATTCTAATTTTAAAACCTAACTTGTCATTTCATGTCCGTAATTTCTTAAAATACAATTAACAACATAATTAATCTAATTTTCACTGTGCGCTCATAATCATCATTCCACGTAGATATTCAAAAATGCAAATTAACCATAATAATGATATTAATCACAATAATATATAACTAAGATAATTAACAATAATAATTTTAAAATGATAATAATTAACTAGCGAGATCTTGCCTCGGTGTATTCGTCGAACGTGTCGACGTTGACGTGCGAGATTAGATCTGGCGTGGGATGGCTACTGTGTACCATGGCGATGATGACGGCGACGAGAGGAGCGGGTCGGGTGGCTGTCACGGGGTTCACGACTGTAAGAGGAGGAGGCTGCCTAAGGATCTGGTAGCTGTGGCGAAGGTGTACTGTCGGGTTTGGGGAGCTCTGGTCAGCGGCTTAGGGGGTCGGAGCGACGGCTGCGGTTGGTTGGGGGATGGTCGGAGGTGGTGCACGTGGAGGTTCAGGCGGTGGGCGAGCAGGGGAAGCGCGGAGATCTGGTTCAGTGCGGGTTCGAGAGGAGCAGCGGCTTGGGGTGTGGGTTCGAGTGGAGGAGGAGATGGGCGCTGGAGAGGGGCTGGAGGCAGTTGGGGGTTTGGTCGGCGGAGGAGAGGAGGCCGACGGGGTGGCGGCTAGCTTCAGGGGTGGTCAGGCGGCGTCAGAGGTGCGGGTTAGAGAGAGAGAGAGAGAGAGAGAGGGAACGAGAGAGAGGGGGCGAAGAAGAGTGGGGCCGGTGGTGCTCAGGTGGCCAGCGAGCTTGGGTGTCGGAGGCGGGTGGTTAGCGTAGAGTTCGAGGTGGTGCTGCAGGAGAATGGAGATGAGGAGGAGCTGGCTTGAGGTTTTGAGAAATGGAGGAGAGAGAGAGAGTGCGGGTGAGAGAGATGGAGAGAAGAGATGGTGTACGTGATTTATGGAGGAGAGAGATATTATGGGATTTGAAAGAAAGATTAGAGAGAGAAAGAGATTTGATTACGGGAGAGATATTTGAGAGAGTTAATGGTATGATTTGAATATGATTTTGGGGGTGATTAGAGTTGAATTTAGAGGAGATAAAAAGAGATTTGAGTACGGGAGAGATATTTGAGAGAGATAATATGGTTATGAAGATATATTACTATATACATAATAATAAAAATAACCATTATAGTAGTAATTAAATGAATAATAACATTAACAAAATATTAACAACCAAATATGTATATGTTTATATATATGCTAATGTACTAAGCTCAGGTTTACATTAATAATAACAAGATCATTAATAATATCAATGACCAAATAATAACCTAAAAATATTCACCGCAACTATTAAATTTATAATTAACAAAATCATTAAAATAAATATAAAACTAGATTTTTAAATCATAGTATATTCTAGAAAATCAAAAAATATAAATACCCTTTTTAAATAATAATTTAATAGTTAAATACTAAAAAATTATTTAACTAGTATCGAAAATGCACGGTCCTTACATTCTACCACCCTTAAAAAAAATTCCATCCTCAAAATTAAAATAAAAGTAATGCAGAAAGAATCCAAGGACAGAGATATGGAATGATATCCATAAACAGAGGAGAATGTAAATTAAAATGACATAAGGTGAGGTACAAGATGTGACAACTAAGATATCGCTATCGCATTTCAGACTCGTAACAAAGTCCAAACAAATACTATGATACAAACATATTTAACTGTGTGAACTTGTTATACCGTACTTGTAAATATATAAGCAATCTAATCAGTATAAAGTATAAGATAAGCAATAAGATAGAATCAAAGCAAATAGGTACAATATAAATAAACAATAATATAAAGTGAATCATACAAATAATATACAAGCATCCATAGAAACAAAGTAGAAACATATTAAGTAATAATAAAAGTCAAGTAAGAAACAATAAATTCTAAAGCAAACACAAAAATAAGTCAAATACAATCGAAACAGACAGAAACATAAACAACATAATAAGATAAGCCAAAAAATCAAAAATACATAATAGTTTAAACAAAACATAATAGCAGGGTATAACAATGGTTAATCAAAAACAAAAAGAAATTTAATTATGAAAAACACAATTAATACAGGTTCAAACTAAAGATATTAAAAAAACACAATGTAAGATATAAAATCAATAAAAACGAGTAAACGAGCGAAAAACGAACATCAACAGGTTCATATAACAAAATAGAATGATATACTAATAAGTATAAATTACAGATATTAGGAAAAGCAATCATAAAGCTATTAGAATAATAATACATACAAAATAAAAACAAATAAAAGAAAACATATTTAATTGATGGAATGACGAAAAGTAGTCTAAAACATAAAAAAGATACAAAACAGTCAAGTATAAATAGCTAAGCACAATTTTTAAAATAATTATTAAATCAAATAATCATGTAAAGCAGTATATAAGATTTAGTAGATAAATAATTCATTACACAAATATTGGGAATTTACAAATTATATACACAGAAATTAGAATGTGACAAATAATATAATTATGTAAAAATACGCAACACAATGCAAGTGAAATATTAGAAGGTAATTGAACATAAACCAAAAAGATATGATATACTAAACAATACAAAGCAGATAATCATGGAAGGACAAGGTGATATGACACAACAACATATAAGAAACAAATAATATGAGTATATCATATCAATAACAAAATAAATAATTATAGTCGTATATCACAGCAATAATTATCGAAAAACACACACTTTCTATAAATATTATGACTAAATAAATGAATCAAACTAACCTGAACAAAGAACAAAATAAAAAGTAGGTATTAGAATGAATAAGAAACTGTATATAGAAAATAAGTAAGCAAAACATAAACAAAACTAAGAAAGATGAAATGATTGATAAATTAAATTAACAATGATGATACATATAATTGGAAGTAAAGAATGAAATGAAATATACTAAATAAAACTACTTTATACGTAATAAAACAATCTAGAAAGTTAATAATGCACTTATAATATAATATACAATAGTAGACAATGATAATGTAAAATGACTGAATATACTAAACATGAGAATGACGCAATATCACTAGAAAAACACAAGATATAATATAAGAATGCAGAACAATCAGGCAGAAGGATAATAAAGATTATAATAAGGTATACAAAACATACATAATCATAATTAAAACAACATTAAGAAATAAACATAGATAGAAACACATCAATATATATAGACAAACAAACAGAGGCAAATCATTCTAATAATCAATAGTAGAATGAAACGATACACAATAATTATTAACATAGAAACAGTTATATAAAATAAAGTAAATAATACAAAATCATAGTTAAGCTCAAAGAAACATAAATAAATCAAAGTATAAAAATAAAGGATATAAAAGCAAAAGAGATAAACAAGATTCAGAAACATATGATGTGTATAACTAATATAATCATTATATATAATAAACGTTAAAAATAAAAACACACACATAATAATAAGCATATAAAAAGTCTATATACTCATGGTACTAATCATGCTAACAAAAATAATTTTTATGAAAGAGTCATAAAATATTATATGATAAAATAGACATAAGAGTAAACACGTGATTCAAAATAAACATATTATATAAAATATAATAAGAAGAATATAATTATATATTCGACAAATAATATGATAAATTAGAAGTATTAATAATATTCATAAATATAAATATGATATAACAATAATAATCATCACTATATAAAATCAATTTAGACATAGTAGTATATTGTGTAGTAGTCAAAAATCACATAAATACAATCAGCATAATATACATAAATAAAGTGTATAATACATAAAACAAGAACTATGGAAGATAAAATAGATTTATAAACAAATGAAAACATATAATATAACATTGTATGTGATACATAAAATAATATAATAAATAATACAAAAATAAATACAATTAAACGATATATAAGTCAAATCAGAGAAAACATAGTTGTAAAAATAATAACATATAAAATAATGACCGGCACGAGGAAAAAGAAGTTATACAAAGAGAGGATATTCACAAAGCGATAGGACAAGAACCATAGAAAACTTCGGAGTCAAAGAGTGATAAGATATGGACGAAACGAAATCTATCAAGAAAATATGATAAGGGCTCAAGAATAGTCTCACGGATGAAATCTGATATGCATCTAAGTAGTACGTTATATTCTTACTAGTGAGGACTCGGGACCATGACCTGCATAGGCCACCACTAAAATCCTGTCAATATTCTCATTCATCTTTTAAATGCCTTTCAAGGTGTGAGGCTCAGGAAGTCGCTCTATGACGGCAATCTTCTCAGGATTAATCTCTATGCCTCCTTGGGTGATCATGAACCCAATGAACTTCCCCGACTACACTCCAAAGGCACATTTAACAGTATTGGATCTTCATTCGGTAATGCAAGAGAGTAGAGAAAGTCTCATACAAGTCTGATATGTAGGCTGACGCTTGCTTCGACTTCACCAGCAAGTCATCCATATAACCTTCCAGATTATGACCAATCTGGTGCTTGAAGACCTTGCTGATAAGCCTCTGATATGTAGCTCCAACGTTCTTAAGCCCGAATAGAATCATCTTGTAGCAGTAAGTGCCTAAATTAGTGATGAAGGAGGTCTTCTCCTGATCATACTCTGCCATGAATATCTGGTTATAGCCGGAGAAGGAGTCCATGAAGCTGAGCAACTCATGGCCCACACTCTCATCGACCAACTGATAGATTTGAGGCATAGGGTAGCTATCCTTAGGCTAAGCTTTGTTGAGGTCAGTGAAGTCCACGCACATCCTTAATTTGTTCAGTGTTTCTTCACCAATGCAACATTGGTTAACCACTCCGAAAATTGGACTTACCAGATGAAGTCAACTTTAAGAAGCCTCTTGACTTCGTTGGTCGCTGCCTTCTGGCACTATGGGCCGAGATGTCTCTTCTTCTGCTGCTGGACGGGCTTGATGTGTCTGTCGATGGCTAGCTAATGGCTGATCACTTCGGGGGGAACCCCTAGCCTGTAAAAACTCTGTCAAGGCCCCTCTCAAGGGCTCGACTAGACTAGACCTAATCTTGACTATCTTTAGTTCTGTTTGATCAATGGGTATCTCTTGGAGTTCTTCTTCCACCGGTGTTGTCCTCTCTTGCTCTATTGTCTTCTCCAATTAGAGGCAAGCTTTCTCAATGGGCATGGTGCCTTGTGCACCCTTACCCTTGATGGAGAGCATGTAACAGGACCTAGTCTCTTGTTGATTGCTCCTGGCGACTCCGACTCTATTAGGAGTTGGGAACTTGACCATCTAGTGGTAAGTTGAAAGAATGGCTTGCAAGAGATGGAGGACAGTTCAGCCTATGATAACATTATGGGCCGACTTGAGATCCATCACTAGGAACTGGACCTGAATGGTGGCTTGCCTAGGGTACTCCCCAACTGTTAGAGGGAGAGTAATCATCCCTTCTGGCAAAAGAGAGTGGCCGGTGAATCCAATAAGGGGTCCTCTATAGGGGAGAAAACAGGATTTGTCGATGCTCATTCGCTTGAAGGCATCAACGTACAGGATGTCTACTGAGCTCCCTGTATTGACCATGATTCGCTTCACCTAATAGCCATCGATCCCGATTGTGATGACAATGAGATCATCATGAGGTGTCTCAATGCCTTGTAGGCCGATGTCCCTAAAAGATATGGGCTTATCCGCCTTTGTCCTCTTGTCACCTTGATCGACCCGCAACACTCTCTTGGCATATCTCTTCTGAACGTTGTTGAATGATCCTTCATTAGTAGGACCACCACTGATTGTGTGATAACACCTTTGTGGCTAGGCTCCAGGGGTCAGCTGTCTTGACACGGTCGAGGATGAGGCGATCATGAGCGGGATCTCCTGTTATCCTTAGTTAGGGCAACTTACCTACGATTCCATCAAGAGATGAGATTATTCAAATGTCCTCTCTTAATCAAGTCCTTAATATCCCTCTTCAGGATTTAATAATCATTGGTGAGGTGGCTATACCCTGGTGATAGTGGAAAAATTGCTTGGTATCTTGGTTCTTAGGATTTGACCGCATCTGAGGAGCAGGCTCCTTAAGGTATCCTTCCTTTTGAACTATGGCGAGAGCATTGGTGAGGGAGGTGTCGAAGATTATGAGAGTTGACTTTGGCTCCTAACCCTTCTGTCGGTCCCTCCTGTTGGATCGATTAGGTGAGAGTCAACTCTCGGAAGATCACTTGGCCACTCCTGCTTTGTAGGGGGGCCTCTGGCTGTCTCGGGCATTGGTGTCACAACTGTTGGCCTTCTTGTTTTGATGCTGTTTAACAAACAATTTACCACTAATATTGTTTGTCTAGTATTTTTGTTTTCTTATTTATTATAGACAAACAACAAAGTTGGAGGATGGATGGATTGCGCCATAACGATCATATCCAATGGAGGTTGGAGGAATTGTGGAGTGAAGCAACGTACAATTCAAGTTAAAGATCAAGTTCAAGCTTCATCCGCAACGTATACCAAGTTGAGCTACAATGAAGATCAAGATCAAAGCTTGGGTAATCTAGTTTAGGTTTTATATTATGTGTGTTAGATACTCTAAGCTCAATATCATATACAGACACGTATTTGGTTTCTATGTATATATATACTTATATATATACATGCATGGTTTTGGGTTTTCATGTTTATAAATATGAGATTACATATTTAAAATTTATTATTGTGATTTGGTTTATCTACTTAGATATGAAACAAATATATTTTCATATACATACTCATATGTTTTATTTTCTATTGTATAAGTCTACAATATTGTTTTCTCAGTTTATGGACTTAACAATAATCATATACATATTTTATTAAGTCTATATAATCATTGTGCAAAGTTTCAAAACATGGTTTAGCCTATATGTCAAAATTCACATGTTTACGTTTTCGTGTTTTGGACTATTTTTGCAAAATGATGATTTTTCACAAATAGAAAATACAATTTGGAAAATTCTTTTTGTAATATGTTCATTTACATGTTCATATACATTTCCCAAAGTTTCATTATTTTTGGACTTCATTTGTTATTTTTAACATATTTTCAAAAGTCTCAAAATCTGTTTTAAAACCAGTTTTTCTGTAGTGTCAGTTCGTGGTCGACCACCACGGTCGACCGCCAAGAGTTCTGAACTCAGAACTGTGTTTGCTGGCTCACAGTCGACCGTGGTGGTCGACCGTAGCGAGTCTAGAGAGTTTCGCGGTCGACCGCCGCGGTCGACCGCTGTTCTGTCAGATCAGTCCCAACGGCTAGTTTCCAGAGCCATTGCAGTGTGGTTTTTTGGTCTTTTTCTTGGCTTTCTCTTGGCTTTGGGGTTTGTATAAATACCCCCATATACCTCAGTTCTATCTAAGTATCCAAGAAATGTTTTAAAGAGTTTTAAAAAGAGTTTAAGCTTGTTTTAAGCTTGTTTAAGGGTTTGGTTTATGAAGAAAGTTTTACAAGAGCTTGAGGAGATTATCAATTGTATTTTAGGCATTCAATCCATCTCTATCTCTTGTCATCTAGAGAAGTTTTCCTAAACTCAACTCTAGCTTTTATTTATAATTATTTGTTGATTATCATTTCTATTCAAGCTAGTTTTATATTGAGTTTAGATTTGATTTTACTCATTGTTACACACACCAACTTGAGCTTATTGTATTTACGTACATAGTATATTAGGGTTATGAGAGATTGTAACATTTAGTTGTGCTTAACTGAGTTCTCCCCTTGTATGAGAGAACAAATCATTTATTGTTACATTGTGAGTGTTGTAAGGTTTTCAGTGAGCTAGAAAACCGAGTGTGTTGTGAAGTTTTCGGTGAACTAGAAAACCGAGTGTGAGGAGTGAACGTTGTTCGCTGAGTATTGAAAATCGACACTGTGAGGTGTAAACGTTATTCGGGTGATCGTAGAAAACCCGGTTGTGATAGTGGATTTCTCCCCGGGAGTGGGGAGCGGAGACGTAGGACGGAATGTCCGAACTCCGTGATCATATTGCTTGTTTTGAGTTTGTCTTTGGCGTATTTGTTTTTGTATTTATCTTATATCGCCAATTGTGCATTGCTCATTTATTTCATCCACTATCTTGTTTAGATTGTTTACCCTTGTATTGTTTATATATCCTTGCATATATTTTTATCATATAGGATCTATCTCTTTTTTGTTCATATTGCTTATCCTAGCTTACATATCTTGTTGTATTTCATACTTGCTAGGATAACTTGTTAATTAACTTTATTGGTAATTAATCGGGATTAGATTAGCATAAGACCCTAATCACCCCCCTCTAGGGTCTAACAGTTGGTATCAGAGCTTGGTGCTCTTTGATTTAAGGTCTAATCGCCTTGAGTTAAAGATCCAAGTTATCTCTTTGTGCTAAGCTTGTTTTGATTATATTTGTATCTTGCTTGCATATTTTTACAAATCATGGATATGAATGATGCATCATGTTTAGGCTATGATTCTAGTATTGCTCCTAAATTCAATGTTTTTCCTTATGCTCAATGGTGTTTTAGATTCAAAATATTTGTTCAATCTAAAAATATCAATTTATGGGAAGTCATTGATTGTGCTTATATTGTGCCCACATTGGAGAAATCCAAGTGGAATAAAAATGATAAAATATTATTTATTATGAACAAGCTCTTGTTGGAATTTTTACATAATGCACTTGATTCTTCTTTGTCTAACAAGTTTGTTCATTATGATAGTGCTTACACCTTATGGAAACTTATTGAAGCACATCAATAGGACTTGGAGGCGATCCGACAAGCTTTGGAGGATCCCGCTTTAAGTTCAAAAGGAGCGTCATGCACACGCGCACTAGACGATAGCCCTAGTGAGGTTTGCGAGTTCGAATTCATAAATGATTTATCTAGTGATGAACTTGCTTGTATTTCCAAAAAATTATTGCATGCCTTTAACAAATCGCATAAAGATTTTATTGATCTTAAAAGCAACCATGATAATTTAGAATCCGATCATGAGGAGCTAGTGTCAAAATTGGATGTCATTACGAAAGAAAATAACATGCTTAAAGAAAACAATGACATGTTAATTTTGGAAAATGAAAAATTAACCACATCTATAACTAGCTTATCTCATGAAAAAGATAATGCCATGTTAGAAGTAGAGAACATACAAAATGATACTGCTTGTTTTATAAATGACTATTTATGTTCTACTTCTAAAAATGCATATGTGCCTAAAAATAAAGATTTGAATCTTATGAATAATCGTATTTCATCTTTAGATTCAACTTTGAAAATATGCTTTGATAATCATAAGAGGCTTATGGATATGTGTGTCAAGTCTAAGAAATTATCCACTCATCATGCACACATATATAGCAAAGTTTACAAGTGCTCTATTTGCGGCCGTAAAGACCATCTAGCTAAATTTTGCTATGATGCACACAAACATAAAAATGTCAATGCTCCTCGTGCATCTCATGTAGCTTCTTCATCACATGTACACACACATACACCAATTGTTTATCATAATCATGCTCATGTGTATAGATGTGATCATTATGGTCGTTTTGGCCATTTGGCAAATTTTTGCTATGATTTGAAAAAGACTTCACCTTTGCCAAATGATTTTATTAAGCCACAAAAGTTTAAATGTGATGTTTGTGGTAGATATGGCTACTTAGGAAAGTTTTGTTTTGATAATGTTTCACATTTGCAAAATAATCTTAAAAGATCATCTATGTTTGCAAATGTTTTCCGTGCACGAGCTAATGGTCCACAAAAATAAATGGATCTCTTTCATTGCACAAATTGCAATCGGAAGGATCATTTGAGTGATTATTACTTTGACCATGTTAGTGTACTACATGTGCCCAAACGGGTTCATAACCTAAGGGCTTTAAGCTTAATTGATAGGGGTCATGTCCTTAAATCTTTTGGTACCAAGAATTCTTGGGTACCAAAACAAATTTGATTTTTAAACCAAGAATTTTAATGTTTTTAATTTTCTTCTTCTTGGTTTTGAAAATTATGCTTTGAAACTTTTTATGAAAACAAATTTTCTTTGATCAAATTCTTTTGTTTTCATGATTATTAATTTTGTTTTGATTGGAGGACTACGTTTATATAACCCTCCGGAGTCATTTGGTGCTTATTCCCAAACATTGTTTACCGGGTACTAAAAATATTTATATGGGTTGTTACTAGCTCAAGAGCTAGATATGGTTGCCTCTCTTGATTTTTTTTTAAAATCAATGATGATTTGGTTTTATGATTTAAACTTTGATTTATGATTTTATTTGGTTGATTTGTTTTCATTTGAAAACATTTGCATGATTCTCATGCTCTTTTTCTTTTGCAGGATAGGATCGGTTTTAGTATTGAAGAGGAACAGATTTCTTCTCTGACTTTATGTATGGTTCTTGAACGGGGTTAATGAATAATCTGCACATACAAAAATCCGTGAGAGGGCGGTTCCCCCGTTGTATCTCCAATGATCAAGTTAGCTGATGACTTGAGTGGGGTAAAGGAAGAACTGTGTATTCTTATAATTATGCAATGTATGAGTTAGAGGATCAGATTGGTGAACCCCTTCGATGTGAGAATAGTACATGTATTTATACTCAGTGCATAATAGGTAGATTAGTCAATTTGGCCGAGCACAGAAGGGCAAAGGCAAAGCGCGGGCTGGCAGTTGGGTCAGCCTTTGCTTTACACGTGTTATTTGGCGACTGGAGGGAGGATCTCCTTAGTATTAAATGAGAAGTGGGAGGGAGTATGATGGTGACCCACGTAGTCCGATGAGTCATAAAGACTGTTAAGGCTAGAGGCATGATGATGCATGTCAAGCATTAAATGCGACTTGGACATGTTGTCAGCGAGGATAAGCTCGAAGCAAAAGTTATCCTTGAAATTACCTTAGAGGGTGAATAGAATAATCAAATAATAATGTGCAACTAATGAAAATTCAATGCAATTTAAGACACGAATATAATAATAAGGTAATAATTAAAAGAGAGAGAGAGAGATAGTTAGCCAATTAAGACGATGATGTGTTCACGAGATTCGGTCCTCTTGACCTACGTCCCCGACCACCTCTCCTAATGGTAATCCACTACACAACTCGGTTTGGAAGCTGGAACTTCTGCACAAAGATCTCTCCGAGATTGAACTCTCCACACAATGATCTCCTCGAGATCTAGCTCTTCACACAATACAAGATAAAGAAAAGTAATCTCTCTTACAAATGTCCTATAGCAAGGATGAAGAGATGAACAATTAAAGCTTAGAGGTTTCTGGGGTATGAAAGTGAAAACCGAAAACTTAAGAGCTTGAGAATGAGTAGAAATTTTAAGCTTAGAAGTCTCAAAAACAAAACTCAAGTTTTTCTCTTTTTTTCTTGGATAAATAATAAATGAGACCTGAGGATAATTTATAGCCTCTCAACACATCAGCCCAAATCCAAGAAAAAACAACAAATCCCTTAAAATCAGGAAACTAGAAAAACTAGTCGTTAATGTTGACAGCTGCTATCGGTCGACTGGTCAAGAAAATCAACCGACCGATCAGTCGACCGTTGGGCAAATTAGAAAATCAAAAAGAGTTATCGGTCGACCGATAGTTGTATCGGTCGACTGACAAGGAGGCCAACTGTGGGAGCTAAAAACCTACTCCCGGTCGGTCGACTGAGGAAGAAGCGGTCGATCAAAAACTGACATTTTCCAGATACTTAATTTTTTTAGAATAGTTGAATTTCAAAATTAGATTTAAAATATTAAATCAACTTTAAAAATAGTAGAACTTAGGAAAATGCTTATATATATATGAAAATAAATATGTTAGAGAAAGAATTTCTAAAATAGAATCGCATATTTGTGAAAACTCATTAGTTTTACAAAAAACCGTCAAAATATGAGTTTTGAAATGTGTGTGTGTGTAATCCCCAAATGCTTCAAAAGTTATCAACTTTATTTATTGCCTATATTATAATCTAGAGAGAAGTAAAAATGCAAATATCAGAAGTAAAAATGCAAATATCGCTTACAATAGTATACAAAACTTAAGTGCCGATATTTGCTTAGTTTTGTTGATGAAGCTCTTCTTGAATATATGCTTAAAAGCTCTTTATTTTATATTCGTGTGAGTCGATCTTTGAGTAGCTTAGGGCTTCTTCATCAACTTGCCTCAACCTCCACCGATATCATCGTTTAGGTGCAAATACATCCATCCTCCAATTTTGGCACTGTGTTGCTTGATAAATACATCCTACGTATAATCACTTGATAAGCAATTAGTACCAATAATGGGGTTTATAAATCATCATCAAAACACGAGACCTAACAATCCCCCCTTTTTTGATGATGACAAACCACCATTATAAAAGAGCATTAAATAAAAATAAATATTACTTATAGATAGATGCTCCCCCTATCAATAAGGCTTTCCCCCTATCTGGGTGCACAAAATATAGAAGATTTTCTCCCCCTTTGTCAATATCAAAATAGAGTATATAAAAAAATATTTTTCAACCAAAAAACTGAAGCATGCAAAGCCATGAAACGATGTAATCATTTAAAAAGAGTATAAAACATTATTTTTGAAGAGGATATCATAAAAGAAGCAAACAAACATAAATCAAAGGATACACATTCCTAATTCACCTCTTACACGACAAAAATCTTCTTCGAAAAGAGGCTTGGTAAATATGTCCATTAATTATGATTTTGTATCAATATACATAAGGGACACATCTTTCCTTTCTATATGATCACGTAAACAATAATGGCGTACATCTATATGCTTGGTTCTAGAATGAATAACTGAATTTTTTGAAATATTTATGGCACTAGTAATCACAAAAAAAATTTGTATCATGAAAATGTAAATCAAAATCAACCAAATTTTGTGTCAACCATAATAATTAAGCACAACATAAACCGCAGCAATGTATTCCACTTTCATAATGGATAAGGCTACACAATTTTGTTTCTTGAAAGACCAAGAAACTAGAGAGTTGCCTAAGAATTGACATGTACCACTAGTATTCTTGTGATCTACCTTACATCTGGCAAAGTTGGCATCACAATAACCATAAAGATTAAAAGTTGTATATTTTGAATAAAACAAACCAAGTTCAATTGTACCGTTTACATATTTAATAATACGTTTAACCGTAATTAAATGAGATTTTCTAGGAGAAGCTTGAAAACGTGCACATGCACAAACACTAAACATTATATTCATTCTACTAGCGGTGAGATAAAGTAAACTACTGATCATATCTCGATATAGCTTTTGGTCTACTTTCTCACCACTTTTATCCATATCCAACTTGATGGAAGTATTCATTGGAGTTGGTGCATGCTTGAAGTTTGATATCCCAAATTTCTTCTCCAACTCTCTTGCCTACTTTGTGAGACAAAAATTCCATCATCACCTTGTTTGACTTGGAGTCTAAGAGAAACGTCAGCTCTTCCATCATACTCGTTTCAAATTGCTCTTGCATAACTTTTAAAAAAAAATTTGCATAGAGATTCATTAATAGCTCTAAAAATAATATCATCAATATATATTTGAACTAAATAAAATTATTTTTTCTTTTTCTAACAAGCAAAATATTATCAATTTTTCCTTTTGAAAAACCATTTTCTATAAGAAAACTAGAGAGGTGAGCATACCAAGCTCTTGGTGCTTGTTTTAAACCATATAAATCTTTTTGAACCCGGTAAACATGATTTGGAAATAAATGATCAATAAATTCGGGGGGTTGCTCAACATAAACATCTTCATCAATAAAACCATTTAAAAAGGCATTTTTAACATCCATTGAAAATAGTTTAAAATTTTTAAAGCTAGTAAATGGCAAAAACATGTGTATTGACTCCATTCATACAACCAGTGCAAAAGTTTTGTCATAATCATTACCCTCCTATTGATTGTATCATTGGATGACCAATCTAGCTTTATTCCTAGTCACTATGCCAAATTCATTAAGTTTATTTCTAAAAACTTATTTTGTTCTAATAACATGAATATCTTTTGGTCTAGGAACAAGTTTCCAAATATTATTTCTTTAAAAATTATTTAAGTCATCATGCATGGCTAAAATCCAAAACTCATCATTTAAAGCATCATCAACATATTTTGGTTCTATTTGAGATAGGAAAGCAATATTACAGCAGTCGCTCATAACTTTTAAGCGAGTCACTCATTTTAACGGGCTTCTAATGATTTGTTCCTAAGGATGATCCGGTGTAAACTTCTAAGTTTTGGGAAGTTTTTCTTGATTATTTTCAAGCTCTTCTTCTAAAGGCTTTGGTACAACCGTTGAAGGGGTGTCATTAATTTGCAATAGTTCCAATCCTCTTTCAATGTCATTATCATCCCTAATAGGCACAAAATCTTATAAACCGATATTAGTTTCATCAAAAGTAACATTTATAGATTCTTCAACGATTGTTCGTTTGTTGGAAACTCTATAAGTATTACTCTTTGATGCATATCCTAAAAATATTCCAACATCTATTTAGAATAAAATTTATCATGATGATCTTTAGTGTTCAAAATAAACATTTACAACTAAAAATCTAAAAATAGCTTATGTTGGGAGTCTTACAAAAATAAAGCTCATAAGGGGTTTTCTTAAAAATATGCATAATCAAAACACGATTTAAAACATGGCAAGCCGTGTTAACGGCTTTCGCTCAAAAATACTTTGGTAAATCAAAGTCATTTATCATAGTACATGCCATCTCTTATATTGTGTGACTTTTTTTGTTCAACAACACTATTTTGTTGCGGTGATCTTGGTGTGGAAAATATATGTGTAATACTATGATGGTCACAAAAATCATTGAAATGTTTATTTTGAAATTCACCTCTATGATCACTACGAATTTTGATAATTTTTAAATCCTTTTTATTTTCAACCCTTTTTACAAAACGTGAAAACTCATTGAAACATTCTTCTTTATTTGCAAGAAATATGACCCGTGTAAAACATGAAAAAATATGAACAATCATAAAACATAATGTTTTCCTCCTAGTGAGGTGACATGCATAGGACCAAAAAGATCAAGATGAAGTAATTACAATGGTTTAGTGGTGGATACCTCGTTAATGGACTTAAAGGAACTTTTAATTTGTTTACCTTTGGCACACTCTTCACATTGGGAATCTTTAACAAAGTTTAAACTTGGTAGTCCTCTTACCATGCTTTTCTTTGATAGCTTTAAAATTAATTTTATATTTGCATGTCCAAGCCTTTTGTGCCAAATCCAAGGATCATCATCCACCGCGGCAAGGCATTTTATATCTTGATCTACAAGCTCATTTATCTCAAAAATATACACACTAGATTTTCTAAGGATAACAAACATAATTTTATCTTTAAGGCTAACAATACATTTATCCTGTTTAAAAATAATGTCATAGCCTTTATCACTTAGTTGACGAATAGTAAGAATATTATAACTTAGTCTTTAACTAAGTAAACATCTTCAATGATGGGAAAATATTTCTTACCAATATTATCAATACCGACAATTTTACCTTTCTCGCCACCACCAAAGGAGACATTGTCTCCTTCCATCCTTGATAGCATTGCAAAAAGATCTTTATTGTTCATCATATGATGAGAGCAACCACTATCAATGTACCACACTTCTTTACGTCTTGTGTAAGACGTTCTCTACAAGTAAAGAAGTAGTAGATACTTTAGGTACCCAAATCTTGGGTCCTTGAATGTTAGTAATCTTAGTACCCTTAGGTACCCATATCAACCCATAATCATAAACATTATTTGTAATTCTACAATGAGTGGAGATGTGACCATGTCTCATGCAATAAGTACAAATGAAATTTTTCTTGTGACTAAGTGCATGAAATTGATGAAATATTTTTCTACCAAAAAGAGGATGAGCATGACTAGATTTCAATAAGGCAATTTCATTGTTTAATTTTTTAATTTTTTAACTAATTTGTTTGTTTTCAAAATCAAGTTCTTCAATTATTTTATCTTTTAATACAATAGCATAATTCATTAAAGAATGTAATAATTCAAGTTTTGAATCACATGAGTTGTGTAATTTTTAAATGAAGAATATTCTTTGGCTAACTTTTTAAACTCAAATTTTAATTCAACAAGAGTATTTTCTAATTCACATTGCATATCTTTGGAATCGGATATTACCTCATCCTCGTGAGCCATGAAACATATGTCTGGATCTTGGAAGGCACACTTGGCGGCTTCTTCATCACTATCTTAATTGCTAAGTTCGGATTCTTCCCATCCCACATACATGGCCTTCTTCTTCTTATACTTCATATATTTTTCTGTTATTTTAGGGTAATCTCTTGCCATATGTCCCGATTCATAGCATTCAAAACATTTTCCTACACATGAAGAGAATTTGTTAGAACAGTTATTCTTGAAGTTTTTGTTCATTCTTACCAATCTTAATATTCTCTTGGAGGGGTGTATCACTTCTTTCGAGACATTAATTTCACTATCAGAAGAGGAAGAGTCATTCTCAATAGCTCCTTTGAGTCAATTGATTTCATATTTGGAGAAGGCTCTTTATTTGCTCATGGGGTTTCTTCCTCCTTATCCTTGATTTTCTTCTCATGAACCATGAATTTTCCGATAAGGCCATCAAGGGTGAACTTTGTGAGATCATTTGCCTCCTCTATGGCCATTGCTTTAGGGCCCCATACCGGTATAAGAGAACGAAGAATCTTATAGTTCTTTTATTGGTTCTCAAGCACCTTGTCAAGATCATGTATTTGATTTACAATATTAGTAAAATGATAAAATATGGCATCAATAGACTCATTTGGAAGTATTTTAAATAGTTCATATACATGCATGAGACTACTAATTTTGGATTCTTTGACTTGAGGAGTTTCTTCATGAGTTACACAAAGTCTCTCCTAAATTTCATGTGCGGTTGCACATGTGGAGATTCTATTAAACTCATTAGGAGTAAGTCCACAAATCAAAACATTCCTGGCCTTAACATTTAGTGTAGCCAAATACTTTTCATCATCGGTCATGGCACGACTAGATTTTTCAACATATTCTTTTTCAACGATATCTAAGATGTCAATATCAATGCATCTTAAATAAATGTGCATCCTAGCTTTCCAATATGTGAAATTATTGCCCTTAAACAAAGAAGGCCTAGAAATTGGTTGATCTTCAAGAGCATGCACATTCATGTTTGAATCCATATGAGACCTTTACTCTAAGGTGATTAAACCATGAATAAATAGAGATCAAGCTCTGATACCAAATGAAATTACCCTAAGGGGTGAATAGGATAATCAAACAATAATGTACAACTAATAAAAATTCAATGCAATTTAAGACACAAATATAATAATAAGCAATAATTAAAAGAAAGAGAGAGAGAGAGAGAGAGAGAGAGAGAGAGAGAGAGAGAGAGAGA
>BQKN01000410.1:10903-26711 GCA_022839385.1 Asparagus kiusianus | reverse complement strand
AGAGAGAGAGAGAGAGAGAGAGAGAGAGAGAGAGAGAGAGAGAGAGAGAAAGAGAGATAGCCAATTAAGACGACGATGTGTTCACGAGGTTCGGTCCTCTCGACGTATGTCCCCGACCACCTCTCCCGATGGTAACCTGCTATACAACTCGGTTTGAAAACCGGAACTTTTACACAAAGATCTCCCCGAGATCGAACTCTCCACACAATGATCTCCTCGAGATCTAGCTCTCCACACAATACAAGATGAAAAAAAGTAATCTCTCTTACAAATGTCCTATGGCAAGGATGAAGAGATGAACAATTGAAGCTCAATGGTTTATGGGGTATGAAAGTGAAAACCGAAAAAATAAGATCTTGACAATGAGTAGAAAATTTAAGCTTAGAAGTCTCAAAAACAAAACTCAAGTTTTTCTCTTTTTTTCTAGGATAAATAGTAAATGAGACTGAGGAAAATTTATAGCCTCTCAACACATCAGCCCAAATCCAAGAAAAAATAACAAATCTCTTAAAATCAGGAATCTAGAAAAACTAGTCGTTACTGTTGATGGCTGCTATCGGTCGACCGTTGGAGAAAATCAGTCGACCGATCAGTCGACCATTGGACAAACTAGAAAACTAAAAAGAGCTATCAGTCGATCGACGGGTTTTATTAGTCGACTGACCAGCCACAGTCGGTCGACTAATGGGTTGTATCAGTCAACTGATAAGAAGACCAACTGTGGGAGCTAAAAATATGCTCCTGGTCGGTCGACTGACAGGAAGAAGAGGTCGACCAAAAACTAACATTTTTTAGATACTTGATTTTTCCAGAACAATTGATTTTCTAAATTAGATTTAAAATATTAAATCAACTTAAACATAGTAAAACTAGGAAAATGCTTATGTATATAAAAATAAATATGTTAGAGAAAAAATTTCTAAAATAGCACCTCGTATTTGTGAAAACTCATTTATTTTACAAAAACCATTAAAAATACGAGTTTTGAAATATGTGTGTGTAATCCCCAAATGCTTCAAAAATTAACTTTATTTCTTACCTACATTATGATCTAGTGAGAAGTAAAAATATAAATATCACTTATAATACTATACAAAACTTAAATGTCGATATTTGCTAAGTTTTGTTGATGAAGCTCTTCTTGAACATATGCTTGAAAGCTCTTCTTTTATTTGATATTCGTGTGAGTCGATCTTTGAACATTTTAGGCTTCTTCATCAACTTACCTCCACCTCCACGGATATCATCGTTTAGGCGCAAATCCATCCATCCTCCAATTTTAGTACTGTATTGCTTGATAAATATATCCTGTATAGGATCACTTGACAAGCAATTAGTACCAATAATAGGGTTTGTAAATCATCATCAAAACATAAGACCTAACAATCCTCAACCTACTATTTGGTGAAAAATTTGTAGTAAAAAAATAAAAAAATTTGATTTGTATTCTCTCAATCTTAATTACAATTTAAATTCCGATTACAAAAGAGAGAAAAATTGAACTGAATTTTCCTATTTGTTTAATTTTGGGTTCTTCACAGTGGTGATGGAGTGCCTCCTTTGAATGCTCGCGTCGATTTGCTCTCTGTTGATGATCCGCGTGTCTCAATTCACTGGAATAACTAACTTGAGTGACAAGTTTGATCAAGAACTCTTAAGCGAGTTTTATAACTCAAATCGAGTTAAAACTCCGTTAAACAGAGTTGTTAAAAACGAATAATCGGTTAATAAGCCAAGTAGATTTTTTGTTGTTGAAGGATCCTCTGAGACTTGATCTTCTAGCCGAAAACTCTAACCTCTAAAAGAATCCACCCTTAATCTCCAAGAAATTGGCTAAAAAAATCCAACCAAAAAATCTAACCTCTTACTTGGTTCAGTAAGGTGGTTATTTATAGGGGGATAAGGGGTGTAACCAATCCCTAAATCCGCTCCTAAGTGAGTGTGATTTCCTCAGATCGTGGAGAAAACGGTTCTGAAACTATTCGACTCATGTTTGAATGAGTCAAACGCCTAAGTTGATATTCAGGACCCTAACTCCATGTCTGGATCCTTAAGATACTCCACTCGATCTGCGATGAGGTGTATTCTTTGGATTTTGTCTGAATCCTTAAGATACTCCACTCGATCTGTAATGAGGTGTATTCTTCGGATTTTGTCTGGATCCTTAAGATACTCCACTCGATCTGCGATGAGGTGTATTCTTTGGATTTTGTCTGAATCCTTAAGATACTCCACTCGATCTGTAATGAGGTGTATTCTTCGGATTTTGTCGGGATCCTTAAGATACTCCACTCGATCTGCGATGAGGTGTATTCTTCTGATTTTGTATGGATTCTTCAGATACTCCACTCAATCTTGCGATGAGGTGTATTCTTCGAATTTTGTCTGGATCCTTAAGATACTTCACTCGATCTACGATGAGGTGTATTCTTCGGATTTTATATGGATCCTTCAGATACTCCACTCAATCTGCGATGAGGTGTATTCTTTGGATTTTGTATGGATCCTTTAGATACTCCACTCAATCTGCGATGAGGTGTATTTAGTTATCCCGAAAATTCTTGTAGGTATTGATGAACACTTAACGCGTGGCTGCAGGCGTAATAACGAAGCTATCATAGAAATGCCAACTACAAACTTGTCAACGAGGTATTCTTCAGTGAAGTTGAGCATATTTTGGCTTTGTTAATCTTAGTGGGAACGTTAAGCCCTTCGGAAGAATAAGTTGTTTGACAGATCAAACTCGATAATTTCAATCATCACTGACTGTAACCTATCTGTACTCATCCAAAAGGCTGCAAAGTTATTTGTCATCAACAAGTTTTTTCTCGACCTTGGTCACCTTGATGACTAACATTAGCCTCTCTTTATTTATTTGAAGCTATGTCAGCGTCTTGGTCATCGAGATGTTCCCTTAGTAGTGTTTAAAAACGCGTAAGTGAACTCTGCGCTTGAGAATTAAAAATATGAGAAGAATCGTAATGCAGAAGTGAACCCTGTGTTCGGAAGTTCAACCAACACTGACATGAGGATCACGTTTGGGCGGGATTCTAGCCTAGAATCTCATCCTGATTTGACAGCTCCCAACTGTCTATAAATAGACCGTTAGGGTCAAATCAAGAGTCACTCGACTCTTCGCCATTTTTCCCAGAATTTTCAACGAAGATTTTTATTTTTATCTTCAACGAACACTATTTATCTTCACCACCCAACGAAATCAATGGCGACCAAGAAGAAGACCGTCGCTCGACCCATCAAGCCCGTAGTCGCCACAGCGCAGAGTTCGATGCCGTCTTTGCCAGTCGGTGGTGCTGTGACTCGGGCAGGCGTGCCGCCGCCTCAATTCTCTTAATCGGTGGTAAGTGTGACCTTTGTGGCTATAAAACTTGCTATAATGAGTTCTGAACTTTGAATCAATGAGGAAACTCGTTTCAATAACGTAGGGCTGAGACTCTGTCGTTTGGAATTTTGAAGCGTAGGGGGTTTCGACCACCGCGCTTAAAATTCCACTAATACGAGGTTCGATCTCTGTGTTTAATTTTTCCAACGTAGGATTTGACTTCCATGTTCGATTTTTTTGAAGCAGGATTCGACCTCCGTGTTTGATTTTTCTGACACAGGATTCGACCTCCGCATCGGATTTTTCCAACGCAGGATTCGACCTCCGTGTTCGATTTTTCTGACACAGTATTCGACCTTCGCGTTTGATTTTTCGGATGCAGGATTCAAACTCTGTGTTTGATTTGGCTTTGTACTTTGACTGATTATTTTCTTTGCTTTTGCAGTGAGTCACACCAATGAGCCTCTCCCTTTTTGCCATCATTTTGGTCACGAAGGTAGCGTAGATCGAAACATGACATTCAATCTACGCCTAGAGCTTCCTATTTTCCGTATTACTAAGAAGGACCGTGTGGAGACGATCACCCAGGCTTCTTCTGAGACTGTTCGAATACTGGTTACGGACGTTAAATTTGAAAGTTTAAGTCATAAACCATTAGTCAAACCAGCATTCCTCTTCGGGAATTTTGTTGACTTTGAAGCAGATGTCACTTATGATGGGGATTATAAGTGGCTGAGAAATGTTAGGGACCGTCACCTCTTCTTGCCTAATATGGAGAGGATGTACCCCATATTATATTTCTAGTGCGCTTCCATTCCAAGGCGTATGGATTGGGACCTTATCAAGGAATAAGATGGAGTTGCTCTTGGGATTTTAACTTTCTAGGGGGTCCGTACAGTGGGTTATAATAGACAAGTGACAGCCTTACGACCAGGCTTGTTCGCCAAAGAATACCTAGTTGGTGAAGTGGCCAGTCCAGCGAACACTTTCGTTAAGAGATTTATGGCAAAGAAAGGGGAATTTCCCTCCCAAGCATTCAGATCTCCCGGCTGGGTTCACTCTTCGGTGACAGGGTGGTGGACCCGAATGACTAATTTTGTTTTGAAAGAGTTAGAGACACCCCTTACCTAAGCTGGCCTGAAGATTCCTATGAGGGCTACTAAATACGGGATCATCCAGAGCCACTATCACATTTTCTCTATCTTGGAGCAATACAACCCTAAGACCTGCACCTTCTTTACTCCAGTAGGGGAATTGGGTTTTGCTCTTCATGAGATGCATAACATCTCAGGTCTACCTTTCAGGGATTTACCATATGAAGAATTTGTTCCGGGATCAAGGGAACTTAAGATTTTAAGAAAAGCTAGCCCCAAAGTTTACTCCATGCTCTGGGAAGTTATGTGTCACTTCCATATCTGCATGCAGCAGACGGGGGCTTAGGGAAGTGGTGTAAAACAAGTGTCTTATGCTGAGTACTTATTCTAGAATTTGACCGATAAGGGAGCTCCAGTGACCAGATTGTCTGTGAGTACTTTGGAGGAGATTCAGACCCGAATTAAAGCTGCTACCTCCCATTATACAAATGAATCCAAATAGTACATTTTTCCTGCTTACACAGAGTTTGAAAGCTTCCACTATCAAGCTCAGATCTCTATCTCAGATATGGCATTGCTGGCAACGTTCCTGATGTTATAGCTAAAGCAATGCGTCATCCCCATCATGCCAATTGATGCTCTTGTCGTCGAGGTGATTTACCTGGCCGTTCTTTTGGCACATAAGAAGCCGCTTAACCTTCTTTCTGCCATGGTGTGATGTATACAGAACGGGTTACATGAGCTAGCCATGGATTTTGTTAATGTTACAGAGGTAGAGTCGGGCGAGGGCAAGACTCTTAAAACTCCTAATCCCCGAGTGCCACTGCCTTATACTTATTTAATGGCTTGGTATGTATCCCATTGTCCCTCACTAATGAATGCAGCCTCTCCTCAAGGCAACTCATTCACTCCTCTCATGCAACAATTAGAGTCAGCTAAGTGGGAGGGGACTTATATGGTTAGGATTCGCCAGATCTTGTCGTGGGATACCAATTATCATATCTTTTGTTGCTTCCCTAATTTCAAAGGTGGGGAGTACGAAGCAACGTTCCAGGATGTGGCAGGTCCTAACGGATTCACCCAGCTGAATAGGGGTATTTTCCATTGGTTACTCTACATCAGACCCGACTACTTGATTTTTCGACAAGACGGGAAATGTTTCATTGAACCCTATCAACCATATAGGTTTACTCATCAATTTGGATATGACCAGCTATACGTCAGGAATGCTCAACCTCAACTGGAGATTATGGGCAATCTATATGAATGGGCAAGGGCCTGGTACTATTCGGTGGCTGTTGCACCAAGGCTATCTTCAAGCTCCCCCATAAGATGCCCAATTCCTACACCTCCATGGGTTTCTGTAATTAGTATTCTGCTGCTTCTCAGATCTCTGGCTACAACTTGAATACATCTCGTCTGAAGGAAACAAGACGTATGTATGCTTCAAGGAGGGGGTCTTAGATATCTCGACTGAGAGGGATTGACGAGTACTTATCTTTCGAGGACCCACCTACTGGACAAGAAGAGGAGCAAGTGGCTGAGCCTGTTCTAGTGAAAGAACCTCGCACGGTTGATACTCTCGCAACAAGAGCTACTAGAAATAGGGCTCTTACAGCAGATGAAACTGGCCAATATGATAAGTGGGCTCGTCGAAAGTTGATGGTTGAATCTCCTCCTGCTAAGAGCCAGCAGAAGCCAAAACTGATGGCCGATGATTTCATAGCTGTAGAAGAAGAAGAAGAACATGAATCTTCAGTCGCGGGCCTTCCACACAGGACTACGCTATGTTCAAGTGGTCCACCTCTGTCGAGTGAGGCTTCTTCTTATCATCCTCCTGAAGACCAAGAAGGTGAATTAATAACTATAGATGTGGAATCTACTTCGGTAGTAGACTCTCCTAAGGCTCATGTGTTAGAACCAAAAGGCCTTGATGAGAATCCATCCCCTCCTCCTTTAGCACTAATGCCACAGGCTGGTGATTCAAGTCTTAGTCCAACAACGGAACTCATGACTAAATCGGCTGCCGTCACAAGTCTACCCGAGTCTTCAGCCGTGCGTGATAACGAAGAGGAAGTAGATTATGCAGCCTCCTCGACTGGTGATGTAGCTGATGGCGATGAAGGTGACGAAAGCGCTAATGTAGATAATGTCAGAAGTGGTGATGAAGACGATTAAGAGCATGATTCTATTGACGATATCACAACTTTTGATGATGCTCCCAAAATTGCATCAGATAAAGTGTCTGCTCATATCCCTTTTTCTATCACCGGTAAGCCTGGTTTATTTTGAATTCCTCTGCACATTCCTTCTGCGTTCTGACCATTTTTGCATGTAGGTTCACCCACTCTTGAGACTACTGTCGTAACTCCTCCCCGGAATAGCAGCTTGTGCAGGCGTCGACTCCTTTACACGAGTAACCTTTGCCTAGCATACCAATGACGACCACTCCACCGGCAACATTGATGAAGATCTCGCTTACATCAATAGGGACTGTACCAAGTACATCTCAGGAGAGGGCAATGATGGCCTTGACATCGAGTCCTTCCCACTTGGATGTTTCTTTTGCTTCCGCGACTTCTACGCCCAGGTCCCTTATTAATCCACATTTTGATACGTCTGCTTCCAGGGTTGTGGAGCCGCCTTTGATTGCTGTCTTTAGCCCAACAGATGCTCCTAACATCCTTTATATCTCCATGGGTTATTTGAACAACCTTGTGAAGAAAGTGATTGAAATTGTCATGGCTTGTTGGGGCACCTTTGATTCTTTTAAGTCTCTTTTAGAAATAGGCTTAAATGGAATCAAAAGTGTAGGCGATGCTCAATGCTTTGAACGTTGTTCGGAAGCCATTTCTCACCTAGAAGCATAACTCAAATACTTAGAAGCCCTTAGTTAGGTAGACATTCAGACACAGATTGTGTCTACTTTTGCTGACCTTCAAGTAGAGGAAGTAGCTCGCCGTGAGGCAATTAAGCGGAGTCTAGCTGAGAAAGAGTTTCAGGTTACCAACTTGCAAGAGCAGAGCGGTCTGAGACAAAAAGAATTGGAGCTCTCTACTACTTGTCTAGACCTTATTCGCAGAAAGCTTGTTGAAGTTGAGGCGGAAGTACTAAGATTAAAGCCTCAACTATCTCGTGAAGAAGCCATTGTTATTATACTTAGTGCCAAAAATGCGGACACTCTTTTAAGTTATCATAATGAAGCTCGGGCTCTTGAAAGGGTGAAGAAGGAGGCAGCTGCTGCAGTAGCACCAACTGAGGACGAGCTGAGGAGGAATGCTGAAGCTATTGTACGGGCTAACCATGAGGAAAAGCTTTCTGATGTCAAAGCTCAACTTTCTTCTTTTGATTTGATTTTGTATTGTTCTTTTCCATAAGAACAACTCTGCTTTGTATTACTTTCTTTTGGCTTCTGAATAAAAAGTGATATTGGTTTTTCATTATTTCTTGTATATATCATATTTTGATTTGAAGTAATGAAATTACGAGAAATACCAGAGTTGTGATTTTAACTTAGCATAAATTTCCACAGTAAGCCTGATTTAGGAAATTCCCTTTATTATCATTTAAGATCATCCTAGAAAATTTCCATCTGCTGGGGATAAATACTTATCACTCCCCTAGAATAGGACTGACCAGAAGAATTCTTCTTGTGTTATACTTTTGCTTTAAACACTGAAAGAAGTCTATAAGTGCCAGAAGTATAATATTAACTTGGCGTGAATTGCCACATAGAGTGAAGTTCAAAAAATTTCCTTGTTACGACTAAGGATAATTTTGGAGAGAGTTAAATCCGCTGCGGATTTTATGAGAACACTTGCTATTCTTATCTAAAGGGATAAAAAGGTTCAAAGAGGAGGTTTGAACTGTTAGAGGTAAGATGTTAACGTAACAGCTACTTTGTAGACCTGTTATCCTATTGAAAAGGATTGATAAGCATATTGGATTGTCGGAGGTAAAGTATTAACGTGACAGGTAAAATATTATGATTGGATCAATTTTGTGGACTTATCGCTCTATTGAGAAGAGTCAATAAGTGAATTTTGTCAGATGTATGATTTTAACGTGACAAGAAAGGTATTGTGATCGAGGCAATTTTGAGAACTTATCGCTCTATTAGGAAGAGTCGATAAGTGGATTTTGTTAGAGGTATGATTTTAACGTGACAAAAAAGGTATTGTAATTGGGGTAATTTTGAGGACCTACCGCTCTATTAGGGAGAGTCGATAAGTAGATTTTGTCAGATGTATGATTTTAACATGACAAGAAAGGTATTGCTATCGGGGCAATTTTGAGGACTTATCGCTCTATTGGGAGTTAAAAACTAAATTTTATCAGAGGTGTGATTTTAACGTGACAGGAAAAATATGTTTATATGATTGGAACACTATTTGAGGGACTTAGCGTCTCACTGGGGAGAATTGTTAAATGATTTATCATCGGAGCGATGAATTGTGATACTTGTGATTTGAACAAGATTTTGAGAATTTTATCACTCCGTTGAAGGGAGTTGGTAGATTGGTTGCTTACTACTTTGTTGGGAAGAGTTAATAAATTGGCCATAGTTTAAATGATTTTGGGTACTTATCATTCTATTGATGAGAATCGATAAATTGGTTTTGACAGAGGAATTGTCATCCCATTGGAAGTGATGCATGCTGAATCCAGACTCTGTGGGGTGATGATCATCAGAACTGTAGTGTTAATCTAATGAGAATTTGGTCAACTTAAATGACTTAGATCTTGTTGACGAGATTCCGAGGTTTTGATCAACGCTCTGTTAAAAGGATTCATGAACTCAGGGTATAAGTATCATGTTTGAAAATGTAAGGGGTGGACCCTTCGTTCAGAAGAATTGCAACACAAGAGTGACCTTTGCATTTGAGGTTTGAAACAAGAAGTTAAGAACTCTCATAACGCCAGTCGGAACCTAGCATTTGGGAATTTGAACGTGGAGGTGAACTCTGCGTTAAGGTTAAGGTTTTAACTGACTATCTATAAACAATGAAGATTGTATTTTGCAAAATGGTTGGGATTCTCTCCTAGAATCCCGTAACGCTTCAACAGCTTGACGACTATATAAATAGACCTGTGTGGTCACATCAAGAGTCATTCGACTCTTTCTATTTTTGGCTTAATTCCAAGAACAAAAGGTCTCGTTAAATTTTGACAGGGTCTCTGGCAAACTTCATCTTCTTCGATCGACTGTATTAATGGCACCACGAAGGATGAGCTCTGGATCTAAGAAGGTCGCTGGAGTGACTTTAGAAACATTGTCGGTCGGGGACGCCGGCGGTGTTGTTGTTTCTGCGGGAACGTCGTCGTCGCCATCGTCGTCGCCATCATGTGGGCCTTCTTGCCGTGGTGGGTGGTGATCATAATAACTTGTTTTGCCAAGTTTTCTGAAAACCCTAAAGAGGTTCTTGACAACGAGGAAGATGACTCGTTTCTATTCGATGGAAACGTAGAGTTGGGACTCAGTATTCATCATGAAACGTAGTGTTGACTACTGCGTTTGAACTCTAAATGTGGGCTTCGGCCTTCGTATTAAAGTTTTCTAACGCATGTACATGACCTCCGCGTTTAAGATTTACAACACAAGGTTGACCCTTGTGTTTAAGATTTAACACCTGGGCCTTGACCTCTGTGTTTCTAGTTTATTCTTTCAGATTTATGTCAGCAACTTGCTTTAGCTGCTAACCTTTGCTTTTAACTTTGCAATGTTCTTTCCGAATGTGCCACTTTTGCAAGAGCATCATTTTGGATATATTGGCGGCACTGACACAAATGAAGTTTTTAGCCTTCACAGCAAAATTTCGTTATGCACTTTCCCTGACTCGGAGAGAACACGCATGATCAGATTCCCCCGATGCTCTACTCTCAGAGCTATGATTACTAACTTAGACCTGGAGACTTCTGCTGGCTGTGATCAGTTCCCTAAGTTGGCGTTCATATTCAGAGATCATATAGCAGCTGATGATCGTCTTATACATGCAGAAGATTCAAAGCTGCTATGGAGAGTCGATGACCGCTTCCTCTTTCTCCCGAACATGAAGAGGATGTATCCACTCTCCTACTTTTTGCATGTTAGTTGCCGCCAAGGTTTGACTTTTGATCTAGTCAGCGAGAAGGAAAATTTGTCGTTTGGATTTGGTCTACAAACTCACACACAAACTGGAGGACAACTCAAGGGTTTGAGACCCGGCTGATTTGAGAAAAAAGATCTTGCTCAGGAAGCACCTTCCAGTGAACATTTTTATTTGCTAATTCCTTGTGGCTTGGGGTGAATTCCATGCACAGATGTTCAGATCCCCAGTATGGGTTTGTTCTGGGGAAGAGGGTTGGTAGACCCGAATGGTAGATTTTTTCCTTGAGGAGCTTAAGGAACCGCTCACTCAATCAAGTCTGATGGTCTTAGTATTGACCACAAGGCGAGGGGTTATTCAGAGTTACCTCAACTTTTTCGCTATGTTGGAGAGGTATAACCCAGATAGCTGCACGTTCTTTACACCTGTGGGGGAGTTAGGCTTCGCTCTCCATGAGATGCAAGCAGTATCGGGGCTGCCATTCAGATGAATGCCCTATGAAGAATTCATCCCTACTACTGAAAAGCTCTCTATTTTGAGGGCGGCACATCCAGAAGTTTATACAACTTTTTGGAAGCTGATGTGCCATTTCCAAATCTATGTTCAAGTTGTTGGGATGCACGGAAGGGGAGTTATGCATACTGCATGGGTGGACTATCTCTTTCAGAACTTAAGTCAGAAAGATGAGATCGTAACCCGACTTGCTGTCATTTCTCCTAAAGGGTTAAGGCCCGAATTAAGGCTTCTAACACTACTTACAAGACTGAGCACATGGAAGACGTGTTTGAGATTGGTGTCAAATTCGAGAGTTTTCACTACCAGGCCACAACTCCTATTTCTGATGTGGCTCTTCTCACTGGCTTCCTCATGATTTGGTTAAAACGGTGTGTAGTACCAGCAAAGCCAGTCGAGGCGATATTGGTTGAGGTTGTATAGCCAGCTATTTTACTAGCTCATGGGAGACCAGCAAGCCTCCTTACTGCTATGGTGAGTTGCGTGCAGAGTGGCTTACAGACGTTGACCTCTGAATTTGTCGATGCCCAGGGAATTAAGGTTGCTGGGAGGAAAGCTTGGAAAACTCCCCAACCATGTATACTAGTACCGTATACGTACTTGATGGCCTAGTTTGTGTTACATTATGCTTCGTTGATGATGAGGGTATCTAAAGACAATGAGGTCGATGTTCCCTTTGTGAAGATTGGAGTCGGCCACATGGACTAATATTTACATAATCAAGGCTTGACAGCTTTTGTCTTAGGAAGATAATTAACAAATTTTCTGATGTGCTCCTAACTTCGATGGAGCTAAAGAAGAAGGCACGAGCTTTATGGATGTGCTTTTCGACGGCTCGTCATCTTTGGAAGAAAGCACCTTCAGATGGCTTCTCATAAATAGATTGGGTTATCTGGTCTTTCGCTTGAGGGAGAAGTGCATCATTGAACCTTACATGCCTTCTCGATTCGCCAGGTAGTTTGGATATGATCAGTTTTATGTTGGAAATCCTAATCCAGTATTGACCCAAATTAGGAATTTGTATGAAGGGGCTCGCGCATAGCACTTCTTCTTCGCCGGAGGGACTCATGCGCACTTCAGCTTACCCAACTCACCGCCTAGTTGTTCCACTATTGCAGAATTTCGTGATTAGTTTAATGAGGCTTCTCAAATCCCGGAATATGATGTATACACTTTATGCGTAAGCAAGATTCGGGAATTATATAGATCGAGAAGCGGTTCCACTAAGACTCATTTACCAGGAATAGAGGATTATCTATCCTGTGAACGAGAAGTGGTCAGAATCGAAGAGATCCCAAAGGAGTTACCAGCTATTGAGCCTTCTGAAGAAGAGGTCACTAAAGAAATTCTTGAGGGAGCACCTCTTCTTGAGCCACGCTCCTTAAGATCATCAGGGAAGAAGGCCCTTACTACTGAGGAGGAAGGTGAATATGATCGGAGAATTCGTAAGCGGAAGCCCGTTGCGACCAAGAACTATAAAAGGGCTAAGTTGATGTGGGATGCTATGAAATCTGCACCTGCCGCTCTTTTAAATGACAGGGAGGACGAAGCGCTTCGATCAATTCCTTTCATTCCTGAGGATGTGGGAGCCGAAGAGACATTGCCCATTAGGGATTCAGGGTCTGCTCCTCCTCTTCCAGCCCATAATCAGGGTTCGCGTGAAGACCTGCCTTCTGAGGTTGTTCCTTAATCTACTTGTAATGAGTATACGGGTCTGATCTATCCGGTTGCTCCTTCCCCTTGTTCGAGGGCTTTGAGAGAGTGCACTAGACAACTAGAAATGAAAATACAGTTTACAATTGATATTGTTAGCTTAGGGCGGGTTTCCTTTGAGTGTTTCAGACCCCTCCTAACTTAAAGCTTAACAGACATCAGAATTCATAGGAATGCATTATGGACTACGAACTGCGTGGAAGGTATCATCATTTAGGAAATGGAATTAGAGATGCTTTCGATTCTTCAACACGATGATTTGGACGAAGAAGTAGACCAGGCTCTCTCTACGGCCAAAGCACAACGTCGTGAGACTCTTCAGAAGAGCTTGTCTGAGAAAGAATCTCATATTGCTAGCCTGCATGAGAAGCACCTTCAAATACAAATAGACATGGGCAGCCTCGCTATGGGTATTCGAGACACCGCAGTAGAACTCGCTCGCTTGGGTGTTGATCTATCTCAGATTAATACCCAGCAGGCTGAGGATATGGAAGTCATCAAAGGATTAGCTGCTCACTGTGATGGGCTTCTCAAAGACTATTGCAATGAGATCGTCGCTGTCGATAAGATTCAACGAGAGATTACAGAAGTAGCACCTGATGAAGAGGAGCTCAGGAGCAAGATAACCGAAGAAGTCAAAAAGACTCGTGAGGAGAACATATCAGCGTTGAAGTCCAAGCTCAAGTCCTTTAGGCTGATGAGTCCTGATTTTTAAATTCTGTATTGCTTTTGGCTGGGGAATAATTTTGTATCATTTTTATTTCAATTACCGTCACTTTGTATCGAATTAACAACATTGAATGAAAATGATATCATTTTGTCTTTCATCGTCTTTTGTTGAATTCCAACTTAGAACAATGAAAAGTATTGCAAGTGCTACAAGTGTGATGTTACCTTAGCGTAAATTCGAAATTTTCTTTATTACTACTTAGAATAATTCCAGAAAATTTTAATTGTCAGAAGTGTAGTGTTAACATGATGACAAACAAAGCAGGTAAACTAAACATTTACTCTTAAAAAAAATTCTGAATAAGCAACCCCCAGCCTGACTTGGCCGGAGATTGAGAGAACAGGGGGCTTTATTGCCTACGGAAAGTATTTCTTAAAAAACTTCCCGTTAATCGCATTATTAGCCTATCGCCTTTTTAATCAATGAGGCGATAAGCTCTGTTCGAATAGACTGATTCTATTATGAAGGGCCCTTCCCATTTGGGGTTGAACTTCCCTTTGGTCTTGTGTGTCATCAACATTGGTCGTCTGACGGCTAGGACCAAATCGCCTTTCTTGAAAATCCGTTCCTTAAACTTTTTGTTGTTGGCTTTAGAAATCCAGGCTTGATATAGCTCAATCTGCTGCTGAGCTTGAAGTTGCTTATCGTCTAAATCTTCAAGTTCTTAAAGGCATAGTCAATGTTTCTCTTCTTCTGTCATTCCTATCGTGATGGCAACTCTCAAGGAAGGGATTTGGATTTCTAATGACAGTACAGATTCGCAACCGTATACTAATGAGAATAGCGTAGCTCTTGTAGGGGTCCTTACCGTCGTGCGGTCAGCCCACAGACATTCGCCAAGTCTTTCATCCCAATCGCGTTGGCTCTTGGAAACAAATTTTTTGAGAAGCTTCACAATGGTCTTGTTAAAGGTTTCTGCGAGGCCATTTGCCGATGGATAATAGGCCGTAGATGTAATACTTTGGATTCTAAATTTATCACAAAATCTCTGAAATCCAAAGCTGACAAATTGTGTCATGTTGTTGTGAACTATTCGTCTTGGAACTCCAAAATAGTAGATGACGTGATGTTTGATGAATTTAATCACATTCGATGTCTTGACTTCTTTCAGCGGGATTGCCTCCGCCTATTTAGAGAAGTAATCGGTTACGGCCAAAATAAATCGATGTCCCTTAGAAGTCGGATGAGAGATTGGTCCTACGATATCCATTCCCCACATCTCAAATGGCCAAGATGTAGACGTGGGATGTAAGTTCCCTGGCACTTGGTGAATGAAATCACCATGGATTTGACATGCATGACAATGTTTAGCGTAGTCAACTACGTCCGAAAATAATTTTGGCCAATAATAGCCAATTCGTCAAAGGTGATCTCCCAACTTAGCCCCGGGTTGATGGAGATTTGAGCCCAAACAAGAAGATGATCTCCTCCACTTGTGAAATCCAAAACAGCTTTAAACCAAACCCTTAAACAAGCTTAAAAACTAGCTTAAACTCTTTTTAAAACCCTTGTTAAAAACTTCTTTTCATTAGCCAAAGAAGAGATCAGCAATGGGGTATTTATACCCACTTAAGATCTTAACAAAAACCCCAAACCAAAAGACAAAAATAGCCCCAGCAAATAGCTCAGGAAATAGCCGTTGGAAAAGCAACGGTCATATTGGCGGTCGACCGGCGGAAATATCGGTCGACCGACGGAGCACAAAAACACGAAGAAACAGTTCTGGACCATCGTCGGTCGACCGGTGCGGTTGACCAATGGAGCTCTCGGTCGACCGCATCGGTCGACCGACCAACTCTCTGGACCATGCTGACGAAAGAACAAACGAGCGGTCGACCGGTGCGGTCGACCGAAAACTGATATAACAGAAAACTGGTTCTGAAAGCTGTTTTTCTAAATTTAAAACACTGTTTAAAAATATCAAACAAATTCCAAAAAATGTAAAACTTTGGGGAATGATTGTAGACATGATAATAAACATGATACAATGACTGGTTTCGAAAAAGTACTTCCCAAATGAAAAATATCATCATTTTATAAAATAGTCCAAAACATAAAAATATGAGATACTTGAATTTTGATGTTTTGACATAAACCAACTTTTAAAACTTTGTGAAATGTTTTTATAGACTTAGTAAAACATGTATAAACTGATATTGAAGTCTATAAACTAATAAGACAATATTTTCACAGAATTACATATTCTATGCAATGTTTTCAAAACACAATAGTAAATATGAAATATATGATTTCATATTTATAAACATGAAAACTCAAAAACTATGTATGTATATATATAACTATATATATGCATAGAAACCAAAACTTATGT
>BQKN01000410.1:0-10893 GCA_022839385.1 Asparagus kiusianus | reverse complement strand
TTTTTTTAAATTGGTCAAATCTTTTGTTTTCATGATTATTTGTTTCGATCTTGATGAGAGGACTTCGTTTATATAACCCTCTGGATTTATTGGGTGTTTATTCCCAAACATTGTTTACCGGATGCTAAAAACGTTTATATGGGTTGTTACTAGCTCAAGAGCTAGATATGGTTGCTTCTCTTGATTCTTTTAAAATCAATGATGTTTTGGTTTTATGATTTAAATTTTGATTTATGATTTCATTTGATTGATTGGTTTTCATTTGAAAACATTTTGCATGATTCTCATGCTCTTTTTCTTTTGATTTCATAAATCTACCTTTACAAATGTTTTTATGTTCTTTGATATGAGACACTATTTTTTCTCTTTGATATATGTATATATGTTCTCATTATCTTTTTATATGTGAGTTGTGTTTAGCATGTTTTTATGCTTGCTCACATATTTGCCATGATCTTTCATTGTCTATATTCTATATGACATTTTGATAGGGGGAGCAATCCCTATACTTGTTTGATACTCACCTATGCTTATTGATAGGGGGAGCTTTCGCTCTCTTTATCCCTTTGTCCCCTTTTTGGTGTTGTCAAAGGGGGAGAAATATTGTGAGTATATTCTTTCTTGCTTATATGCATGATATATTATACATTGTATATTCATTTCCTTCATGCATATATTTCTTTTTGTAAATTGTTTGTCATCATTAAAAAGGGAGAGATTGTTGGCCTTCTTGTTTTGATGATGTTTAACAAACAATTTACCACTAATGTTATTTGTCTAGTATTTTTGTTTTCTTATTTATTATAGACAAATAACGTAGTTGGAGGTTGGATGGATTGAGCCTACAAGATCACACCAAACGGAGGTTGGCAGAATGTCGGGTTGAAGCTTATACAATTCAAGTTAAAGATCAAGTTCAAGCTTCATCCGCATGTGTACCAAGTTGAGCTACATTGTAGATCAAGATCAAGCTTTGGTAATTTAGTTTAGATTTTATATTATGTGTGTTAGATACTCTAAGCTCAATATCATATACACACACAATTATTGGTTTCTTCATATATCTATATAGTTATATAGATATACATAAGTTTTGGTTTCTATGCATATATATAGTTATATATATACATACATGTGTTTTTGAGTTTTCATGTTTATAAATATGAAATCACATGTTTCATATTTATTATTGTGTTTTAATATATATTGCATAGAATATGCAATTTTGTGAAAATATTGTATTCTTAGTTTTTTTACTTAACAATAATCATATATATATTTTATTAAGTCTATATAATCATTGTGTAAAGTTTCAAAACATGATTTAGCCAAAATGTCAAAATTTACATGTTTACATTTTCGTGTTTTGGACTATTTTGCAAAATGATGATTTTTCACAAATGGGAAATGTAATTCGGAAAATTCTTTTTGTAACATGATCATTTACATGTTTATATACATTTTCTAAAGTTTCATTATTTTTGGACTTCATTTGTTATTTTTAACATATTTTCCAAAGTCTCAAAACTCAGCTCTAAAACCTGTTTTTCTGTAATATCAGATTTCGGTCGACCGCACTGGTCGACCGCTCATGTGTTCATTGGTCAGTGGGCAGTAGAGAGTTTGTCGGTCGACCGGTGCGGTCGACCGAGAGCTCGAAATTTCCATCGGTCGACCGCACCGGTCAACCGAAGAAGTCTCTGCTCGATTCTCAGTCTAGGATCTGCATTGCGGTCGACCGCGAATTTTTTCGGTCGACCGCCGCTCTATCAGTTCTCTTTCCAACGGCTATTTTTGTTACCGTTGCTGGGGCTGTTTTTGTCATTTTGTTTGAGGTTTTTGGCTGAGGTTCTTGGAGGCTATATATACCCCATTGACCTCAGTACTTACACTAAGCCAAGAAGTTTTTAAAGAAGGTTTTAAACAAGGGTTTAAGCTTGTTTAGTTTGGTTTAAGTTTGTTTTGGGTTTGCTGTTACAAAGAGGAGTTTTATATCAGCTATTGAAGAGTTCATCTTCAACATTTCATCATCCTCTCTTTGTATTTATAGAGAAGTTTTCTTAACTCTATTTTCTAGCATTTCTACTATTGTATTTCATATCAATCTTATTGCTAGTTCTTATTGAGTTAAGTTTTATTAAATCTCATTGTTACACACACCTACATGAGCTTATTGTATTTGCATACATAGTATAATAGGGTTGTGAGAGATTGTAACATTGAGTTGTGCTTAATTGAGTTCTCATCTATTATAGAGAACAAATTTATATTTGTTACATTGTGAGTGTTGAAAGGTTTTCGGTGAGCTAGAAAACCGAGTGTGTTGTGAAGTTTTCGGTGAACTAGAAAACCGAATGTGAGGAGTGAACGTTGTTCGGTTAGCGTTAAAAACCGACACTGTGAGGTGTAAACGTTATTCGGGTGAACGTAAAAAACCCGGTTGTGATAGGGGATTTCTTCCCGAGAGTAGGGAGCGGAGACGTAGGACGGAAGGTCCGAACTCCGTGATCATATCTTGTGTTTGAGTGTGCTTTGGCGTTTATTTATACTTGTGTTTATATTTCTTATCGCCATTATCATTAGCTCATTATTTATATAATCCACTATCTAGTTCATATTGTTTACCATTGTGTTAGTTTACATATCCTTGCATATATCGTATTGTATATCTATTTGGTAGGATATATCACCTTGTGTTAGTTTTATATCCTTGCACATACATTGCCTATATCTCTTTGTTAGGATATATCTTGTTGTTCATATTGCTTATTCTTGCTTATATCTATCTTACAAGAATATATTTGTTAAGTAATTTTGATTGGCATTTTAATCGGATTAGATTAGCATAAGATCCTAATCACCCCCCCTTCTAGGGTCTTATAGTATTATGACAGGAGAATGGCCCATTTTGCTAGTCGGTAATTTAGGGAGGATCGTTTCGTCATGAGAACTCTCAAAGGATTTACCTTAGAGATAACATGGATTATTTGTCCAATGAGGTAATGTCGCATCTTTTGGATGACGAATACCAAAGAGAGACATTCTTTTTCAACCGAATTGTATCGGTGTTCGGCTCCCATCATGGTCCTACTTAGATAATAGATTGTCTGCTCTTGCCCTTGGTAATTATTTTAGGCTAATAAAGCTCCAAGAGAATGATCCATAGCTCTCACATATAACAGGAATGGTTTTCCCGATAACGGGGCCACAAGAACCGGCGGCTGAGTGAGATATCTCTTAATCTCCTTGAATTCCTTCTGACAGTCTTCATCCCAGATGAAGGATACTCCCTTCTTCATAAGCTTTGAAAAAGGTTGGCATCATCCTTAGAGATTAGATATGAATCTCTGGATGTAAGCTAATCTGCCTTGCAATCCTCTGAGTTCTTTGAGATTCTTTAGAGGTGGCATGTCTTAGATAGCAAGCACTCTCTCTGGATCAAGAGAAATTCCCATGGATGTAATGATAAATCCAAAGAATGTTTTGCTTGATACCCCTAAGGAACAATTTTGTCAGGTTCATCTTCAACTGATGTGTTCACATGATATCGAACATCGTCTTCAGATCTGTAAGATGATCACCTTTGTATTGGTTTTTCACTGCTATGTCGTCAATGTAGCATTCAATCTTCTTCCGCAGATGTTCGTGAAAGATGGTGCTCTTTGCATGCTAATAAGTGGCACCCGTGTTTTTCAATCCAAAGGGCATCATTGTATAGCAATATACCCCCAATAGTGTTTTAAAAACAGTATGCTTTTCGACTTCAGGATACATCTTGATTTGATTGTATCCGAAGAATCAGTCCACGAAAGACATTCTTTCATATCCACAGGTATTGTCGATCATGACATTAGTGATAGGAAGGAAAACTCATCTTTTGGGCAAGCTGCATTGAGGTCATGAAAGTCGATATATATTCGGACCTTACCGTTCTTCTTGGGAACTAGAACAATATTGGCTACCCAGTCCGGGTATTGCTCCTCTCTAACAAAGCCTGAGTCTATAAGCTTTCTGACTTCTGACTCAATTGCTTCCATGATCTCTAGACGAAACCTACGTTGCTGTTGTTTGACGGGTTTTGCATCCGGATCAATATTGAGACGATGCATGGCTATTTTTAGGTCAAGACCAGGCATGTCTTCGTAATTCTAAGCAAAGACATCTATATATTTTCTAAAGAGAGATATAAGATCTTCTTTCTCAGATGATGATAAGCTTTCACTTATGAATATAGGTTTAGGATCAAACTCACTTCCCATGTTGACCTGGATCACTTTATCTTTCGTAGGCGGTCCACGTTATTCGAAATGCATATCCCACAAGATATTAAGACATTTGATCCAAGGGTCATTGGTCAATTCAATCAACTCTTTTTCACCCCCTGCATCTTCATCTGGGTGACTAGTTAAGATCATGTTCACAGTCAAACTTTTAAAGAAAGATCCGACGCTGACATCGGATTCTCATGATGATATTCCAGATGAACGATCCTAGCATAGACAGTTACTGGTTTCATTTTTGAAAAGGGAGTAGATTGTGACATAACCCACTCCTCTTCCAAACTTTTGATAATAATCAGGAGGTTTTCCTTCTGGGGTCAGAGACATTCGAATCGGTGTTCGCCTTCCTTTCCCGAAGTTTAAACTCTGTTTTTCATTAAAGTTATATCCCATTCATTTCATCAGATGTATAGAATTGGTCTCATGGTAATGGAATTGAGGAATTCCATTATCTTCTTCTGAACTTCCTCGTTTGAGTAATTCAGGTTTGACTTTCCCAAAGTGGATCGGCTTCTGCCATTTCCTTTTGGACGGGACTTTAAAGAAAGCCTTACGGGCATCTTCTACTTCTTCATCTGAGGTGAATGACGACTTAATCAGCAATGTGAGTGATGCCTTTGCACATAATGTGTGCCATGGGTTGGTACCTGCATTAATATCATTCTCTATTTGTTCATTTTTAGAGGATTCATTAGACAAGTATACCAAAATAAAATCTTCATTAATGCACCACTCGCCCTCACTCGGTACATTATTATTGTTCTCAACCTGGCCCATTACATTGAAGTTCAACTCTCATGGACAATCTTCTTCAGGGTCTGGCTCGACGTTGGCTTCATTACCACTATCAATATCTTCTTTCTCCTGTGATTCCGAGTAGAAGACAGAATCTGTGTGGAAGTTTTTCACCCCTCTGAAAGGGTACTTTTCCGCAATCATAGTTCAGACTTTCCCCTCATCATTAGCATACTTCATAACCTGATGTAGGGTAGATGGGATAATACGGTTTGCATGAATCCATGGTCATCCCAATAATAAATTGTAGGACGTGTCCGCATCTATAATGTAACAAGTCACTTTGGACTTGAGATCTCCGATTTGAGACCTGATCTTGATCTTCCCTAGGGGTCGAGTACTATTGGCATTAAAACCGAAGATAGTGATCTGGGTGGTGTTCAATCAATGCATGGGAATCCCTAATATCTACATGACCCTATAAGGCATGATGCTGAGTGTTGAGCCCGGGTCAACTTGAACACGACTGATTTCTAAGGATCCAATGTACCATGTGTAGTACAAAGGTCTGTCATGCTTGTGCTTGACTTGCATGTCTTCCTGAGTAAATGATATGCAGGGTAAACTTCTTGCTACTTGTAGACATTGTATACAAGACTGGTCTTCAGAAGCTTCAGGAATCGAAGTGACTTGTGTGATAAAGCTTTTCGTGTTTGTTAAAGCTTCAATCATAGCTTTCTTGGTGGTTTTAGACAATCTCAGGAGCTCATACAGGGTAATCCTAGCTAGTATGTTGGTCAACTACACCAAGACATTGAATCGGAAAGGAGTGCTCGATTCTCTGACTTCTTCAAGAAGGTTCTTATAGTACCGGGTTTCTTTTTGCTTTCCTTTGTTGATTGACTTTTGAGCAATGGAACCCCCAGTATCTTGGTATTGTTCTTCTGCTTCTTGAGCATTCTGGTCATAGTCTCTCAAGTAAGCTTTTCCTGACTGGGTTTCAGGGTTGCCTCCTTGGTATGCTGTAAGAACAATCATCTCTTCTTCTAAGTCGATGAGAGGTTTGAGATGATCATCGTTCTCATTTATAGATGGGCTAATCATATTGGAAGGTTTAGTCTTGCCTCTTTTCTTTTTGGACGAGGCGTTCGTCCACTGTTGGTCTTCAACTAGATCAGGATGGACCCACATAATCTCCCCTTTTGAGGTAGTGAAGGGTACCAACCCCCTGTCCTTCTGACCGTGTAAGTCAGTGTTCTTCATATGCATTTCACCTTTATGGATGGGGACAACACTATATGCGGCTGCTACATGAGGAAAACTACCGAACTGGACCGCTATCAAATTAAGTAGACACGGTCTTCTGCTCGGGCTTCAACGTAAGCACATTGACATTCACCAGGTTTTGCAGAATATTTTTGAAGACATAGCATTTTCTGGTAGGATACCCCAAGAACCTATGATAACAAAGTAACTGGGGTCGTCCACCTTCCCTGCCTCATCTGGTTTCCTGATCTCGGGAAGTTGCAGTTTGTTGTTCTTCCGAAGTAACTGGAACAAGGTGTCCACATGCTCTACTTTGAATTAATACTGCTTGGGCACTCTTTGTGGATTTGATGCTTTGCCTTGCTTAGCTGGTGATGCTCGTGTACTGGTGTCGGCGGCCAAAGTCTTTTTTTTCCTTGGATCGATGAGCATTATGCTGGTTACGTTGTTATTGCGACTATTTCTTCAGGTTTGATTAGAACAACGATTTCTTCAGCTTGTTCTCCTTACGAAACCAATTACCTCCAGGAACGACATTCCGTCACCCCCATTTAAGCAAGGAGTTGAGTCTGCAAGTTATGCCTCTAAGTTTCGACCAAAGTAGATTGGATCATACCTGATGGGCATCGTAATGCCATGCTACAGAATCTCTCAACATAAGTCTTGATGGACTCTCCTTTCCGCTGCTTGGTGGCAAGAAGAGTCGGGACCGAGACTTCTGTATCATCTTCGAAGAATCTGGTTAAGAAGAGCCTTTCCAGATCTACCCATCTTTGAATAGATCCAGCAGGCAATTTCATAAACCACTTGAAGGCAACTCCCTTAAGAGTGCCAATGAACAAACGGGTCAGAATGACATCATTTGCTACTAAATCTCCAGTCTGTGTGTCACGCCCCGCTTCTCAAAATACCCGGGAATCAGAACATGAACAAGCCTGTGACGTATTAGATTGAGAAGAAATATACACTATTATTTTTTTCTTTTCTTTTCTTCTCAATCCAATACGCTAAGCGTCTGGAAATAAATACAATGCAAAGCCACAGGTCGCCGATCACAATTAGCAAAAATATAATAAACAAACTCAAAATAAAAAATATCATATCACAAATGGGATAACATCCGAGACATAAAAATACGGGTCAAACATGCCCTTATACAAATCTGAACAAATGAACTGAAGAAATACAAAAATACATCGATCAAGCAGGAATGGAAAGAACTACAAAAGCAACTAAGGCCAATAGATAATAAAAGAAAAGACTAGGCTTCAACTTCTTCTTCTGCTCTGTCCATTAGGCACTCCTGCTGAGAATACTCAGCTCTGGTGTATCTCCAAGCTAGACCTGCTCTTCCTCTAAGTCTAACGTATATCAGAGAAAACAGGTGTACGTCTGCGTGCATGGCACACGGCAAGACCCCACAAAAGAAAATAGAACAAACAAAAACCAAAGCGGAAATCGATACGATAAAAGAAACAACAAAAGAACGTGCAAATGAAAACCACAAATCAACATGAAAACACTACTAAATCATGATAACATAAAGCATCTAAAATCGATTAGGTAACGAGATCATGTAGCTAGCGATCAGTCTAATTATCCAAGTAACACGGGCATACAATAGATGAAATTAATACCTAAAAATCTACAACATGAGACATAATACATCGAGCAAAATAATCCAAACAAAGAAACCCTCATGTATATACCATATGTCTCAAATTATAGATAATTAAACATTAATTCCGATCTATGTATGAAAAGAACAACACTGGTCTACATTTCAACAAAACTAACAAAGTCCACCATAAAACACGCAAGCAAGTTATTCTTGTCTTACATGTTATTTGAATTAGGAAAAAATATTTTGATGTATATAATCAGGTCCCCGTAAACCTGTCTGGGGGCCGCCTTCAAGTCAAATATTGGCCCTCTGGCCCATATATATAACACTCATAATATTACGATAACAGGAAAGCGATGTGTCCGTTTATATACATGCTATATTCTTTATCCAATTCCCCTTTATAACCCCATGTTGTCATATTAATTACGCAACTGTACATGAAATATTGTGTACTAGCCACGGAGTTACCGTGGAACGACTTCTGTAAAACTATGAAAATAACCGTGACCCACAGCACGTCCGATCAAGAGTGCATCGTCTAGTCAATGTTATAATAGTAATAATCAAGGAAACCTTATACCGGAATATCGATATCGAGGGAACTCGGGATTCCTCACATCGGGATATCGATGTCGAGTGAGTATAGCCATGCTTTGAAGCACGCTTATAAATCATACTTTTAACAAAAGTCGTCTTCATGTACAGTCTCTCCTATTGGATAACAAATAGGTGATAACACAACAAGCTTCCACACAACTATTCATGTCAAGCAATTCCACGTAGGTAATAATATATCACAAACTAATCTAATTAATTAACTCATAATAGATCTAGAAATTGAATGACGAGTCATATAATAATTTACGATAAACTAAAGAATTAAAATAAAGTAATCAAGGTTCGGGATCTTGCTAAATAATTTGTTTTTCAAAATTATATCTAATAATAATTATTCAAAAATACTCTTTTTCCATATTAAATTCCTTTAAACAATTCTTTAATATCATTCAACAACAAACCCACGCATAATATCATAATATCCATGGTATAGCATAATTAATCACAGTCTAATCTATGAATTTAATTCATAACTGATTTAAATATTAAAATGATAAGTCAAGAGCAAGAGAGGTCTTGCCTCAGGGTTTTTGTCGAACGATTCAAATGTCGCCGTGCGAGGCTATGGGTCTGCGGACGAGGTAATGTTGTTTCAGTGAAGCGCACAGCAAGTCGTCGAGTCTGATACAGCGTCGTTGTAGAGGCGACGGATCTGAGGGGTTGTTGTAGTTGGACAGCGGGAGAGGAGGCAACGACAAGCGGCAACGGGCAGGACGACGACACTGTTTGGGGATAGCAACAACGACGGAGCTAGCGACAGCAAAGGGGAAAGCGACGGGGCAACGGCTTGCTGGTGGGCAGAGGCTATCGTCGGGGGTTTTGGCGGGTCTGATGGAGGGTCAAGGCGGCGCTGAACTCGACTGAGGGGCGGAGCTACTGTAGGTGAGAGGAAAGCAGCATTGGAGGGCGGCACTGAGGTGAATGGCGGCAGCTGGTGGTGAAGCTGAGGGGCTGAGTGTGACGCCCATGGGTTCACACAAGGCTGCAGTCCAATATGAAACCAAGAATGTCAAATCTACCATGCACCACACCGTACAATAACATGTTTCACCATCATAATTACTATCTCTCTAGTAGAGTCAATAATAGGTGTAGGTACAAAAGCAAGTTAAAAGATAATACAAGAGACAACTGATGAAATGATAGAGATCAAAATAATATTTCATCATCCAACATACAAAAATATAAGATCAATGTCTGAAATAAATAAACTGGAGTCTCAACAAGTCTCAAGTACAAAATGTCTGAATAAGAGAAAATAAGGCACACAGCCTTTACAACTTCTAGAATAAATCCCTTAAATTTCTAAACAAAAGTCTACAATGGAGCTCAAAAGTAAAATATAACTATAATAGACAACTGAATCACTAAAATGTGTCACCATCAACCTGCGACTCTCCGTGCACCTGGCTCGTTACCTAAAATAGGGAGGGACAACGAACGTCAAAATGCTAGCAAGTAACATCACAACCAACCCCAAGGGATAGGGCTCGTTGTATACAGAAAATACAGTTAATACATATATATACATAAAACCACTGATCCTATTTAGGGAATTATAATACGAGCTTAGGTACGTCGAGCGAAATAATCTAAACAAGGAAACCCTCATGTATATACCTTGTAGCTCAAATTGTAAATCCCTAATAATAAGAGGGTTTTTAGTATTTAGGAAATTACAGCACGAGCATAGGTACGTCGAGCGAAATAATCCAAACAAGGAAACCCTCATGTATATACCTTGTATCTAAAATTGTAAATCCCTAAATACCAAACCCCAAAGTCTAATACAGGAAATAATAATATAAATGAGACATTTTAGTATTTAGGAAATTACAACACGAGCATAGGTACGTCGAGCGAAATAATCCAAACAAAGAAACCCTCATGTATATACCTTGTATCTCAAATTGTAAATCCCTAAACACCAAAGTCTAACACATCTCAGAACTCAAAATACTGTGTCATGTCACAACCCACATAAGTGTCATGTCCAGCCTATGCAAGTATCAGTGTCGTACTTAAGGTCTAATCAGGTATCCAACACATGGACTAATACTAGATGTAATAAATGTCCAACACATGGACTGCATATGACAATTGTCCAACACATGGACTGAATGTGATAAATGTCCAACACATGGACTACACATCATAATTGCCCAATACATGGACTAGATGAAATATATGAAAAGATGCATATACCCTAATGCCTCACGTGTCTCGGTGTGCAACTCTAAACTCGTGTCCGCAAGTCATCTCATGTGTAGAGATACAGATAAACATAAATTTCTAATATCAGATATTTGAGGTGACTCCTCGTTCACATAGAAGCACGCAAAAACTATAATCATGCTCAAACAGTTT
>BQKN01000409.1:68059-102820 GCA_022839385.1 Asparagus kiusianus | reverse complement strand
CTCAGTATGATGAGTTGTCGAGTAGTTTCTCTTAGGCTTAGTGCTAAGATTTCTACTCTGACCCTTAGTCGCCTGGGGCGCGGGTGTAAACGAAATCACTTCGCCAATTTCTAGATTTTGGGCAAATCGCCCTTTTCTCAAAGGTGTGTGAGTCGTGCAGGCGAAATTAGGACTTGATGGCGAAATTTTGAAAGACTTGCGGATTTCATTCAAGTTTTCGTCGTTGAGACCTTTTCTTTGGGCGAAATTAGGCCTAATGTGGGTAGGCCACGTGTTCACCTGCGGGGCTTCGTGCCTTTCGAGCTAAGGCGGTGTGGCCTTGTCACGATTTGATAGTTTGGCTCCGCTTAGTGCGCCTCATTCTGATCGTGGCCGTGGTTTTCGAATTCAACCGTTGGATGCAACCGTCGATGAGGGTGATCTGGACCGTCGAATTTGATCGTGGCCACGTTTCCCGTTCGTGGGGGATCCGCCTCTCGAGGGCGATCGCGGCCACGTGGACAACTCCCCCTTTTTAAACCCGCTGTTTTCCTCCTTTGGGATTCATCGTGCTCCTGAATCTCGAAAGAAACTTCTAAGACAAGAATTCCCGCCCCATCTTTCAATGGCTCCAAAACCTAGGAAGCGCAAAGTGAGAGGTGCAGGTCCTGGAGGTTACTCCGATCGTCTCTCCGCCGGCATGCCCGTCGATGCTCCGACGTCGCGCTCAGGTATGTCGATAGGTTTGTTGGGTGACCTCGTGTAGGCCCTAGGCGTCGGATTTTGGGAGATGAGCGTTGCTCATTGCCCTGGAATCCCGCCGCCTTTCAGTAACTTCCTCCAATTTGGGGCAAAGTTAGCCCTATTTGCCTTTAGAGGAAGGGAGGCGAACTCCCATTACGATAGGCGAGTTCGAAGTGGGTTCCCCTTTTCGACAGGCGATCCCGCTCGCCTCTGTTCGATGGCGGATTTTGTCTTAATTGATTTTTCTTTCTTGCAGCGACTTTTTCTGATGAGGCTTTCCCGGAGGGTGTGGCCATTGGCCACGCCGGTGGTACGAACTACACGGCACCCCCTCGATTTCCCTCTCTGGCTCCGGTACCTGTGTTCGCCGCCGACAAACTGAGTGGCTCGATAAAGAGAGTCACGGACGGTCATCACCTGACACTGCACGAGTTGACGACCGACGCGGCATTGACAGATGATGCTAGGGCAGAGCTGCTGAAACCTCAGTTTTTGTTCGGCGATGCCACGACCGACCCCTCTGCCCTGCTGCTCAAGGAGAGCAAGTGGTTCCACACGGTGGAGGGGACTCACTACTACCTCCCCAGCATGTCGAAGGGGTTCTCGATCGTTGAGCTGCGATCCCTCGCGGTTCCTCGGACAATGAACTGGGAGCTGACCCCAACTCAAGACGGGGTCACTTGTGGCATTTTCACGGGCTCTACTGCCGGATATGGAGTGGATGGCTCATGCAAGCGTGTGATGGGTCTGCGTCCCGGCTTAATGTCTGCTGAACTGCCCGTGGGGGAATCGATATCAGCGGCGGAGACCTTCCGTCATCGCTTCTTCCGAGTCGGGGGAGCTTTCCCCCGAAGGATTTCAGAGCTCCGGGGTGGGTCTATTCTGCACCCGGCAGCGACACTTGGTGGTCCAAGATCGTTGACCGTGTTCTAGCTGAGAATGCCGATCTCAAGAACACGGAGCTGTACGCTGCCATCGAAGCCACGCAACATGGCTTGCGGATCAACGCCTCTCAGTTTCACAGCATTCTGGAGCTGTATTGTGCGGAAAGCGGCACATTCTTCACCCCCAATGGTGAGCTTGGCCTCACCCCTCACGAGATGCACGACGTGTCGGGCCTGCCCCTGGGAGACTTTCCTTACGAGGAGTACGTCCCCGATCAAGCTGAGATCGATCAGCTGTTAAGCCATTCGCCCTCGGCGGTTGGAACTTTGTGGGAGTTACTCTGCCACTACCACATCTGCCTCAGCACCTTGGGGGCAGCAGATCATAGAGGGAAGAAGAAGGGGATCAGCCATAAGAACTGGGCTGATTATCTGTTCTCGGGGAACGACGTCAAGGGGCAGCCCGCCCTCCCATTAGGTGTATGCGACCAGTCCGAAGTGGAGGCGAGGATGACCGAAGAGGGGGGCATCATGACTCTTGACCGTGATGAAGGCGGGTTTAAGTCTGGTACCGTCTTCCACTCTTTCCACCATCAGGCGAAGTCACCTATCTCGGGGAAGGCGCTGCTTGCGGGGTTCCTCATGTTGTGGCTGAAGAGGTGCGTAATCCCCACTCACTCTTTCGAGGCTCTTCCCGTGGAGGTTGTATACCCGGCGGTTTGCTTAGCTCATGGGAAGTCTTATTCCCTGGTATCGGCGACGATAGCTTGCATCCATCGGGGGCTTCGTACCCTGACGGCCCAGTTCTGCCGTGTGTCGACTATCGACGAGGGAGAAGGAGAGGTTACCAGGACTCCCAACCCCAGGGTGGGGCTGCCGTATACCTATCTAATGGCGTGGTTCGTATACCACTGTGAGTGCTTGATGAGTGCTCCAGCGGCGCTCCAAGGTGATAAGTTTGTCCCGTTCGTCCAACGCTTGGAGAAGTGCTCCTAGAAGTGCAAGGACATCCCTGATGCAAGGAAGATGCTCTCCTACTTTGGGAATTACAACTTTCGCCGCTCTTTTCCTTATTTCAGCGGGGCGGATACAGAGAATCTCTCAGGGATGCGCCGACGGCGGACCACTACACAATCCTCCCTCGCGGCGCCTTTCGTTGGTTGATAAACATCCGACCTGGGTACCACGTTTTGAGAACGGGCTCGTCGTGCTATCTCGAACCATACATCCCCTGCAGGTTCGCCCGCCAGTTTGGGTACGACCAATTGTATGTGGGCAACGTCAACCCTCACCTGCGCTTTGAAGGAGGGCTGGTGGACGGAGCTCGAGGGTGGTTCTGGACTCACGCCGGCGGTACCGACGCCCGTTTTGAGTTACCTTCGAAGGATCGTGACCTGCACTACACGCTCTCGTACTGTCGGTGGTATCGGGGCGCCAGTGCTGATCCCGTCGACTTCCGGTTTCAGAGCTCGTGCCTGGCGGAACGCGGGCGTCGCCCAAGAGGAGCTCCTTGACCTTCGAGGCGGAGGGGTCGTACAGCGGCTAGGGAGCTGCTCATGGAAGGCCCTGCAGGAGATTCTGAGGGTGAGGGCGCGGGCACAGATGAATCTGAGGCGCCTGAAACACGAGTTCCTTCTCCCGGTCTTCCTCTAGATTCCCAAGGCGAGCAGAGGGAGCCCGTTGAGTTGACCCGGGCGAGCCAGCTCCTGGAGCGAGCCCGTAGTGAGATTGCTGGGCGTATGGGAGCGCCCCTCTTATCTCCGAGTAGTTCGTTGCTCTCGAAACGGCAGCGAGAAGCGGCGGAGAGCTCTAGAGTGGAAGTGGCCAAGAGGGCCCATGGTGAGGAGACTATGGTGACCACTAGAGCGGCGGCTGGTTGGGCAGGTACTGCCTCTGGGGCGGAAATTGCCCAACCTGCTCCTTCTGCTGCGCCGCAGGTGGCTCCGGTGATTTTGAAGGACATGCTCCCTTCATCCGGTGTGGAGTCACAGGCGGGGGTCTCAACGACTCCTGCATCTGCACCTAGAGGTAGTCTTTCGATACGATGTCCTTGTGTACGAGGTTAGATTCGTATTTTCTGACTGTTCATATCGAATTCGTGCAGTTGAGAAAGTGATCCCTATCCCTTCTGATGAAGACGAGGGGAGTGGAGATGAAAGAGAACCAGGGGGTTCAGGTAAGCATGAGTTTCATTGCTGTTGGCCCTTCTAGGCCAAGGGGATACTAATTGTTATCATTTTCCTTGTATCCGCAGTTGGCCCCTCCCATGAAAGTGCTGGCAAGGAGGATCCTCCCTCTTGGGAGGGTCATTCTGGCGAATCCGAGACGGATGACAACACCTCCATTCACGAGGCGCTATCAAGTGAGGAGGAGGTGGTGGTCCCTGCGGATCGACAAGGGGGAACCCCCACCTTCGAGGGGACACCGGTCGGGGGTGAGCGCTCAGCGGGAGAGTCTCCTGCTCAAGGGGGAACTCCCGTTGGGCTGACGGTCACTTCCTCACCGGCGTTGGTGACCTGTGACTCTGCCACTGCCATTCTGGCGGCGCCAGCGATTGTTCCAGCTCCGGCAGCGCCGGTCGTCGCTTCTGCGATCGTGACTACCGGTACTCCGACTGTGGCTTCATCCTCTGTCGAAGATGCCTCTCTCTCTCCTATGGAATGCTGGCGAAAGAAGCAGGTGGCGCGAGCTGTGGCCAATTTCGAAGACACTCTGGCCCACTGCACTCGGCAGGTTTTGGAGGGGAATTGTCCCTTCGAGGAATTCAAGGAAGTTCTCGAGGACGACGCGTCCTTCTTGCGTAAGAGGCTTGGCATCACCGCGGCGAGACCCTACTTTCAGTGCCTGAACGCAGTGGAGGTGGCGGCTCAGCAGCTGCTCACTCTTCGTGCGGAGAGTTCCAATCTCTTTGATCTCGCCTCTCGCGAAGTTCGAGTAACTATGGCGGACCGGGATCGCCGCCTGGATGAGAATCTGACGCTGGAGTTAAAGTTGTCAGCGGAGCTGGAGCAGGCCCAGGCCGAGGATGCGCGGGTGGCTCGCGAGCAAGAGACGGTTGATAGCCGGTTCTCCCGACTTTTCTTCGAAGTGGAGAGGCTGAAACAGGTCATAGCTGACGCGCAGGCCTCTCTGGCTGTTCAAGGGGAGGCCCTTGATCAGGTGGCAAAGGAGTTGGAGGGCGTTGAGTCCCGTCGGCAGTTGACTACTGACTCGGTTGGGGAGAAGGCTCGAGCCCTCAAGGATGTCAAGGTGGCCATTCAAGACTTGATCTTGTGCACGGAGGAAGAGATTCGCCGAGAGGTCTTAAGGAGGCTTGAGCTCCGCCATGCTGAAAAAATTCGTGAGGCGGAACTGCGGTTGAAATCCTTGTAATTCGCCTTTAATTTTTTTTTTGTAACAGGACTTCTTTTTCATGAATGAAATTATCCTTTTGTTTCTGCCGATTATGGCTTGTGTGCATACTATATTTAATATAGATATTTTAGTGCACTAATTGATGTCAATGTTTGAGGGAAATTCCCCTTGGCGGGTTCCAGCTACAGACCCGTTTCGCTTGCTGGCGAATCTTGCAAATTGACAAACTCGCAGTTGCTCCGTTAACGGCGATTCTAGATACAGGTGGACTCCGCTTTTAGCGGGTCGTGTGTCCGCCCACGTGTATGTCAGTTACGGAGGCGTGGGTGCGCCGTCTTGCCTTAATTGCAGTGCGATGGGTCTCTTCGTCCTTCACGTCCGATCTGGGCCGTTGGTTAGAGATCATGCTCCGAAACTGCCGAATCTCAATCATTCATATAGGATGCGGGATATTCGGCTTCTCCCTCAACTGTTCGGGACTGAAGGGTCCAATCGAACCGCATATAACCGCCTAGGGTCGGGGTATTTTAGTACCTTTTCTCTTCGTCAAGAAAAAAAAAACCTAAGGCTTTCCCATCGTTCCTCTCAGAAGAGATCCTGATTGCCTTGTGTCTCCCAGATGGCACCGAAGACGAAGAGGGTTACTTCCAAGAAGAGGAAGGAGGCATCTTCCTCGGGTGCGGCCGGAGCAGCCGCTGCCGAAGGTATGTTCCCAGTTCAAACCCTGTTTAGACATGGATAGGTATCTCTTGCTTAGATCCCTCGCTCATGCTCTTACTGTGCTTCTCAGTCCACGATGATGCACCGCTTCCTGAGGAGCACGAGGCGGAACCCATCTTGATATCCGATGACGAGCCCGAGAGCCCGGAGGCTCCTCCTGCCCAAGGTTCTGCTCCGCAACCAGGAATGGAACCTTGTCTCGAGGTTCCCCCAATCGCAATGCTCGCCCCCGGTCAAAAGCCTACTCCCCCTGGTTCCTTGCCCTTGCAGGCTCGCCTTGAGGAGTTCACGAACGCCGTAAGACAAGTGATTTCGCTTGTCGATCTTGGCGAGGGCAGCTTTGCCAGTTTCAAGCAATCTCTCCTGGACCGTGCGGTAGACATTCGACGATCGGGCAAAAATCGGCTTTTCACCCGTTGTATGCGAGAACTTCGTCTTCTGGAGTCGCGTATGACAGGGCTAGAGGCATTGCTGCGGGAAGGCCCGGACGTGGAGTCTTGTTTGGCTCATCTCCGACGTCTGGAGGCCCAGGAACAGGAGGTCCGCTTCAAAGAAATTGCTGACTCAGAATCCATCACCAATTTCTGGGTGAGCCAACAACAGCAGTTGGGGGATCAAGTTATCGACCTCAATCGCACCATGGCTCGCCTGAGAGCCGAATTGAGGCAGGCGGAGACGAATTGGAAGGAGCTCCAATCCGATGTTGTCAAGGTCAGCAAGAAAGCTGAGGAGGAAACTCAACGTCTTCAAGCCTTGCGTGAGAAGGATGCCGCCGCCAGATCGAGCTTTGAGGATCGCATCAGGAAGGCGGCCGAGGGCAAGGCTCGTGAGGACTTCGCAAGGAAGGTGGCATTGGCCAAGGAAGACATTTCTTCTTTCAGTGTGTTTGATTAGGATCCCCACCATGTATTCATGTTTAAGACACTTTGTTTATTTGTCTTGCTTTTGAAACTATGTCACGACTTTGTTCAGATGTATTATCTTAAATACTGGGTGCATGTTTTGCTTCTTCGAACGTAATATTATGACTTTCGTGATTTGTAAAAAACATAACTTTGTTCAAATGTACTGTCTAGAAGCATTTGATGCAGTTTGTGTTCTTCCTCGTCGTGTTCCTTTTGGATATAACCCCTTTAATATTTCTTTGGCATAGCCATCAGCGGTTTCAGGTCGCAACACTTGGGTGAAAACTCAACTCAAATACGGGTCGGCAAATTCGCCGAGAGAGTCGTGTTAAACCGTCGGTGAGTTCGCCGTGAGGATTAACTTCGACTGCTGGCGAATTCGAACCGTGGGCGAATCTCTAGTATTGGCGGATTTGTGCCGATGTCGCTGGCGAATTTAGAACGCAAGCGAGACTCCCGAAAAGGCGAGTTTAGGTTGTAGGCGAAATCTCGTGCCACGCGTCTTCCAGCGGGCCCAAATGCTTGCCAGCTAAGGAATTAAAGACGTGTCAATGCCCATTAATGGCGAAGTGACAGGGTGCCTTGCTTCTTAGGCTTCATCCGATCGGTCGGTTCGGGTCTCGAGAAGCGGGGCTTTAAATGGTGTTGAGCCTGAAGCGCCGCGAGGCATCTGGACCGCTCGATCGTTCGAGGGGACAGATCGTGACCGTCAGATTTTCAGATATATTCCCCGTACTCGCCGATTCTTCAGCCACGCTCCTTCTTTTTCGAGAAAAGTCTGCGAGACGAAAGATCACCGTCGCAAACTCTTCCACTCCATGGCCTCCGACTCCGAACATAGTGTGCCCGAAGAGGTGGGCTCTTCCGCCACCGTGGTTAATATTGACGCCCCACCGGCTTCTCCCGTGGGTTCAGCCCAAGGGTCTTCCGTTCCAGATCCCTTGGCTCACCCAGCGTTCGTCCCCCTTGTACGGCTGGAGGACTTGGTATGGGGGGTCGCCCTTGAGGTCGGGGTGGGCGCCGGCCGGTACTATGATGTGCTTCCCCTCGTGGAAGCGGGCTTAAGGGAGATCCGCCGGTCGGGCGATGTCTCGCTCGCACGCAACTGCGAGCAGGAGCTCCATCGAGTGGAGGAGTGGATGTATCGCCTCGAAGAGGCGGTCCACGAAGATCCTTCCAACGTGCCGCCGCCTATCTCCCTGCGCCTTCTGCTCGAGCGCGAAGAAAGGACGAAGCAGATCCTGGCGAAGGAGGCCGAGCTCCGACGTCTGTGAAAGCGGCACCAAACGGTGCTGGACCGGATGGACGCCTACCTGGACCGGGCTTTCTTTGAGGACGCCGGCACTCTCCGCGGCGAGGCGAAGTTGCAGGAGCGTTTGCGCAAGGCGGGGAAGCTCAGAGAGGCTGCCAGGGAGGTGGAGAGGGTGCTGCAGCTCCTTCGTCAGGAAGAGGAGGAGAGGGCAGCAGATTTGGCGAGGCGGCAGCAGCAGCAGAGGGAAAAGGCGAAGATCCATCGTGAGAAGGCCCTCGCGAAAGCCAAGGACAAAATTGGGTCCTTTAGCTTGTTGAAATTTCTGTAATGCTCTGTTTGCTTAAATCTGTTCTTTTGTTCCTCTTTTCTTTTGCTGTTTTGTCAACTTAGTCGGTGCTTCAAGCACCATAACTTGAAAAACTTATGCGTACAAACTTTGGCCCATAATGGCCTTAAGCTCTTGCTTATTTTCGTTTCATATGCATAGTTTTCTGCCTTTTCTTCCTGTTTGTGTTGTTCTGGCATTTGAGTTGGATTTGTTGAGCACTTGACTGTCTGTTCTGAACTTAGTCGTTTTGGGCTCTTGTTCTGCTCTTGGTTGCTCACAACGTGGGGGTCGGGTTGATTCCGATTTTCACGTTGTAGCTCCAGTGGGATTAAGAGAGTAACCCTCAGCCTGCAGCGGAGGAGAATTGTTCGCTCCTGTGGCCGACTGAAGAACTCAATTTCGACTTGCCACTCGGCAAGTTATCGCTTGAGGAATCGGCAGAGATGCCGTCTGCCGAATTGCTCTTAACAGTCGTCACCGTCTGAATAAGCGACGACAGATGATGATCGAATCGTCAGGGATGTAAGAATATGACGTGTGATCGTTGTAGGGGCCCTCGCGTGGTAGGCCGCTACCCATCAGTTACCCTACGAGAATGTTAGGATAGCTGGAATAGGCCAAATAGTTCAGGGATGTAGGAGTGTGACTATTGACAGAAGTAATAACCTGCTGCGTAGTAGGCTATCACTTAGGCTATGTTACTCGTAGGAATAACGGCGCCAATCATCAGAGGTGATCATTAACTTGATGGGGGTTTTGTCACGATTGGAGCGACTGTGGGGAACCTACCATTCTTATGGAGGGGATTGGTAAGTAGATTGTGTCAGAGGTTTAATGTTAACGTGACAGGGAATGTCGTGATTGGAACGACTTTGGGGACCCACCATCCTCTGGAAGAGGATTGATAAGTAGATTGTGTCAGAGGTTTAATGTAAACGTGACAGGGAATGTCGTGATTGGAATGACTTTGGGGACCCACCATCCTCTGGAAGAGGATTGGCGAGTTGATTTGGTTTGTCGTGACATGAACGACTTTGGTGGATTCGCCATCTCGTTGAGAGGATAGGCGAAATGAATTGGTTTGTCGTGGTATGAACGACTTTAGTGGATCCGCCATCTCGTTGGAGAGGATAGGCGAATTGAAGTGGTTTGTCGTGGTATGAACGACTTTAGTGGATCCGCAATCTCGTTGAGAGGATAGGCGAAATGAATTGGTTTGTCGTGGTATGAACGACTTTAGTGGATCCGCCATCTCGTTGGAGAGGATAGGCGAATTGAATTCCGCCAGAGGCTTTCGCCATAACGGGTAGAGTAGGGACAGTTTAGCCTCGTATACTAGTTGGAGGGTTTGAGAACCAGTTTATACTCATGTACTTGTGGGAGTTAGTGAAGAAGAACTAAGGGTAGTACTTTTTCAAGTATTTACCGTTGATAGGCATCATGATCTTGTCGCCATTGGGCTTGACGAGGCGGTAGGCCCCATTCGAATAGACTGTTTCTATTACGAATGGGCCCTCCCATTTGGATTGAAATTTGCCTTTCTTCTTGGAGGTGAGAATCATTGGTCGGCGAACGGCCAACACCAGCTCTCCTTCCTTGAAGGCTCGGCGCCTGACTTTCTTGTCGAAAGCCTTCGCCATCCGGGCTTGGTAGAACTCAATATGCTGTTGAGCTTCTAGCCGCTTGTCATCCAACGCCTCGAGCTCGGCGAGTCGTTGTTGGTGATTGTCTTCCACCGTCATCCCTACTGCCAAAACGACGTGGAGGGACGGGATCTGAATCTCTAATGGCAATACGGCCTCACAGCCGTATACCAAGGAGTAGGGCGTATGGCCAGTCGGCGTGCGAACCGTGGTGCGATACGCCCACAAACTTTCGCCAAGTTTCTCGTTCCAGTCGCGTTTGCTGGTTAAGGTCAACTTGGTCAAAATTTTGATGATCGTTTTGTTGAAGGCCTCGGCCAAGCCATTTACTGATGGGTTATAGGCCGTGGACGAGAGGTTCTGTATTCGGAACTTGTTGCAGAACCTGGTGAATGCATGACTGACGAACTGCGTACCATTATCATGAATGATACGTCTTGGTACGCCGTACTGGTAAATGACGTGGTGTTTGATGAACTTAATCACATCGTTAGTCTTGACTTCTCTCAAGGGGACGGCTTCGGCCCACTTAGAGAAGTAGTCAGTGATCGCAAGAATGAAGCGATGACCTCTTGCCGATGGCGGGGATATTGGTCCAACTATATCCATCCCCCATGCCTCGAAAGGCCACGAAGCCTTTGTTGGGTGTAGGTCTTCAGGTGGCTGGTGCATGTAGTTGGCGTGAATCTGGCATTCGTGGCAGCGCTTTGCGTAGGCGACGGCGTCTTGAACCATCCCAGGCCAGAAGTAACCAGTCCTTCGTAGGCGATCCTAAAGTTTGGGTCCGGGCTGGTGAGCTCCGCCGATGCCGTCGTGGGCCTCGCGTAGAGCCTCCTGTGCTTCCACTCTCAAGAGACATCGAAGCAACAAGCCGTCGTATGACCTTCGATACAACGTCTTGGTGATCGAGTCGTAGTAGAATCTCGTAGCACATCTCCGGACGGACTCTCGCTCCTTTGCATCCTCGGACAATACTCCGTATAGGATGTAATCGATGATCGGGAGGCGCCAGTCCTCAGCACTGGGCTGATCGGAGACTTGATGGGTGGTGTTTGCTTCTGGAGCGTCTTTCAGTCGGAAGAGCTTCTTGCTCGCCACTGTGACTGATTGGATTGTTCCGTATGGTTGAGCCAAGTTGGCCGCCAGGGAAGCCAAGGCATCCGCATGTGTGTTTTTAGAACGCAACACATGCTCAATGCGGAAGCTCTCAAATGATTCGACTAGTCGGACAGCCGCCTTGTGGAGTGGGATCAAGTCTTCGTTTCTAACCTCATATTCGCCGGTCATCTGCTTGACGATGAGCTGGGAATCGCCGTAAGCTTCGAGATGTCTTACCCCTAGCTCTTCGGCCAGCTCGAGTCCGACGAGTAATGCGTTGTACTCAGCCACGTTGTTGGTACATGGCTCTGTCAAAGAGAAGGCCCGGGGCAGCACGTGGTTGCGTGGAGAGGTGATGACTACCCCCACTCCAGCAACAATAGAGCCATCTGGGGCTGCACGAGACGCGCCGTCGAAGAACATCTGCCACACATCCTGTAACGACGTTACGTTGACTTCTAGTGGCTCGTCTGGCAAGTCTTCAAACAAGTCGGTTTTTGATACCAGTGGGTGACTGGCCATGAGATCGCATATGGCTTGACCCTTGACCGACTTCTGTGGCTTGAAGTGAATGTCGTACTGAGAGAGCAGAAGTGCCCATCTAGCTAAATGCTAATTTAGCACCGCGGGTTGCGTCATGAAGACTCGAATGGGGTTCATCCGTGAGATGACGTGGATTGTTTGGCCAACCAAGTAGTGTCGCATCTTTTGGATGGCGAACACCAAGGCCAGACATTCTTTTTCGACCATTGGGTATCGTTGTTCGGCGCCTTGCAGGGTCCTACTGAGGTAGTAGATGCCTTGCTCGTGGCCGGCGTCATCGTTTTGTGCCAAGAGAGCACCCAGAGAGTGCTCCATGGCCCTAATGTAGATGAGAAATGGTTTCCCTAAAATCGACGCAGCGAGGACTGGCGGATTTGAAAGGTAAGCCTTGATGTCCTCAAAGGCCTGCTGGCAAGGCTCGTCCCACACGAAGGAGGTGCCCTTCTTCATGAGTTTGGAGAATGGCTGACATTTGCCCGAAAGGTTTGAAATGAACCTTCGGATGTAGGCCAATCTTCCCTGGAGGCCCCTCAATTCTTTGAGGTTCCGGGGTGGTTGGAGCTCTTGGATAGCTCGCACCTTGTCTGGATCGATTCGGATCCCCTTTGTCGTGACGACGAAGCCGAGGAACTTACCACTAGTCATCCCTAAGAATGATTTCGTGGGGTTCATCTTGAGTTGGTGAGCCCTCATGAGTTCAAACATCGTCTTCAGATCTTGAAGGTGGTCACCGTTGTGGCGACTCTTCACAACGAGGTCATCCACATAGCATTCCACCGTCTTTCGCAGGTGCTCTCGAAAGATCGTGCTCATGGCGCGTTGATAGGTTGCGCCGGCATTCTTGAGTCCAAAGGGCATGACCGTGTAACAATACACCCCCATAGGAGTTCTGAATGCGGTGTGTTTTTCGTCCTCGGGGTGCATTTTGATTTGATTGTACCCCGAGAAACCGTCCATGAAGGACATCCTCTCGAATCCGCACGTGTTGTCAATGATGACATCCGTGATGGGCAGGGAAAATTCGTCTTTAGGGCACGCAGCGTTGAGGTCCCTAAAGTCAATGCAGATGCGGATTTTGCTGTTCTTCTTCAGCACCGGAACAATGTTCGCCACCCAGTCGGGGTGTTGTTCCTCTCTGATGAAGCCGGATTCGATGAGCTTCTTTACTTCGGCTTCGATCGCCTCCATGATCTGGGGGCGAAACCACCTTTGTTGCTGCTTAACTGGCTTGGCGTCTGGGTTGATGTTGAGGCGATGTGTGGCGATCCGCGGATCCAAGCCAGGCATGTCCTCATAATTCCATGCGAAGACGTCGATGTATTCCCGTATGAGGGCAATGAGATCCTCCTTTTCTTGAGGAGGCAGGCTACCACTGATGAATATGGGCTTAGGACTCTCGTCGGTTCCCATATTCACTTGGAGGATTTCGTCCTCGGTGGGCGGCTCTCGTTGCTCGAAGCGACTACTCCATTGGGCGTTAACATGACGATCCCACGTCTCGTCATAGAGTGGAAGTTGCTCATCTGTTGCCATCTCGGCGGGATCCATTGTAGCCATGTTGATCGTGAGGCCATCGAACAGGTCCCTCACGCTGACATCTGAGTCCCATGCTGAGGTTACTGACGACTGATCCCCCGAACATGCGTAGTCGGAATCTTCGTTGACCTGGAAATATAAATCTGACGAGGAGGAGGAGTAGCCTAAGCCTCTCCTAGTCCGGTTGAAATAATTCGAGGGTTTCCCCTTAGGTACGTAGGCGGGTCGGATGACCGTCTTGCGTCCTCGGCCGTAGTTGAGGCCTTCTAAGCGAGTGAGGTCGTACCCCATGTCGCTCATCATGCGTCTCGCAATTCGACTGTATTGCGAAAACTGGGGTGCCGGGTCTTCGTCTTCGGACTCGTCCCAGAGCGTACGCAAGGGATGATCGACTCGACCGAAAATAATATATTTTCGATATCTATTTTGGGCTGGCACAACAAATACGGCTTGCGACGAGTCAATTGGCGGCCCCCTCGCGGTGTATGACGAGCAGACTGGCATGTGCAGGGAAGGATCTCGGTAGAGTCTCGACCATAGATCGTTGGGTTCATCGTCCTCAGACGTAGAACAAGACGACACATAAGCAAAGTTGGATTTTTCATTGACGACAATCTTTCCCGCCTGAACAGCGTTGGTTACATGATGACTCTCATAACCAATTACAATTGACTCGAAATCGTTTAAGATTAGATTGTCGCCGTACTCAGGCTCGATGTCCGCCTCGTTGCCGCTTTCTGGCTCCTCAACCGGCGGTTCGACGGAGTCTTGATACAGCAGAGAGTCTGTGAAGTAGTTTTCGACGCCTTTGAAGGGTTGTCTGTCGGCCACTACAGTCTTGACGTGTTCATAATCGTCAACATACTTCAGACATTGGTGCAGAGTGGATGGGACTATCCGGTTGCCATGAATCCACGGGCGCCCTAGGAGCACGTTGTAGGAAGGCTCGGCATCGATGACATAGCAGGTCACCTCCGTCTTCATGTCGCCTATGCGACATTTCAGGCGGATTTTGCCCAGCGGCCGCGTCCCTGTGGCGTTGAAGCCAAAAATGGTCGTGGTGGTTGAGGACAGGCGCTTCGGCGGTATCCCCAAGTGCTTGATCAATTTCAGAGGCACGATGCTCAGTGCGGAGCCCGGGTCGACTTGGATCCGATCCACTCTCGCCGAGCTGACATATCCCGTGAAATACAGTGGTCGATCGTGAGTCGTACTCTTGATGAGCATGTCCTCGGGGGTGAAAGTGATACACGGTACCCGTCTATTCGAGACCTAGCAACAATTCGCACATTCTTGTTCCGCCTCCGTTTCTTTCGAGAAATGGGTCGAGAATGCCTCTGAATCCGCCAACGCCTCCTGTAGGGCCTCCCGAGTAGACCTGGATAGTCTAAGGAGGTCGTACATGGTGATTCGCGCTAGGATGCTTTTCAACTGTGCGAGCACGTTGAACCGGAAAGGTTGGCGACTTGAGCTGGGGACATCCGGATTGGGAGGGGTTGTGGCGGTTGGCCTCGCGGGAGGTCTTTCCGCGTTCTCTACCCTCGCGGGATATTCTTTGGCGAACTCTTTTCCCGCCCTCGTGGCGAAGACGTTTGTGTCTTCTTCGGAGTCAGTAAGGGTGGCCATCGCTGGGCTGTCTCTGTCTGGAATGGCAGAGACAACATTGCAATGCTTTCGTTTGGCCTCCTTCGGCGATCGCGCGGTCCATTGCTCGTCGTTGAGGAGGTCTGGATGGACCCACATTATCTGCCCCGATGGCAGGGTCTGTGGTACCAAGCCCTTCTCCCGCTGGTTGTGAGGATCGTCATTGGTGACCTTCAGAACCGCTTTGGGGATGGGAATCACCCCCGCTGGAGCATGAACTTCTGGGAGATCTGTTCCAAAGCTCAAGGTGATCATGTTCGTGGTCACCTGCTTTTGAACCTTCTCTTTCTTCAAGACCCCTGCATCGTAGAGGGCCTGGAGTTTGTCCTTGAGGACGTAGCATTTGGTCGTGTGGTGACCAAGGAACCGGTGATAAGCGTAGTATGTTGGGTCGCCGGTTTTGTCCGCCTCTTCAGGCTTCGTGGCCTCAGGCAGCTTGATTCGACCACTCTTGAGTAGAGTATCGAGCGTCGCTACCACCTGGTCCTCTTTGAAGTCATACTGCCGCGGGGGGCGTTGCTCAAATTGCCTAGGCTTCGGCCTCGGGGCAGTCTTTGGCGCTGGGGCAGAGTCGACTGCCATGATCTCCTTTCCCCTTGTTCGAGGGGGATTCTTTAGTGCAGCTGGTTCTGCAGCTCCTTTCTTGGGCTGAGGTTCTTCGGCCTCGAGCCTCTTGATCATGTTTTCTACTTGCTCGCCTTGACGAACAAGTTCTTTCCACGTCCGGGTTTCTACCGCGCCTATCTTAGACAAGATGTGGATCGATAGGTTGTTGCGACACATCTCGATTAGCGTCGACTCGGAGACTTGGTCCCGACAGTGGACGGACCGATTCCGGAATCTTTTCACGAAGTCATTGACCGACTCTGACTTTCGCTGCTTTTCAGCAAGGAGAGTAGCCATTGATACTTCGGTGTCGTCGTCGAAGAAGCGGGCTAAAAAGAGCTTTTCGACGTCGGCCCATGCTTTGATGGAGCCGGGCTCCAGCTTGCGGAACCATTCAAAGGCCACCCCTTTGAGGGTGCCTATGAATAGTCGTGTGAGAATGGCGTCGTTCCCCGTAAGGAATCCGGTTTGCGCCATGAAGTAGTAGATGTGCTGCGAGGGCGAGCCCTTGCCGTCGAATTGCACCAAGCTGATCGGCTTGAACTTTGCTGGGTATGGGACCGTATCCCATTCAATAGGGTAGGGGCGGACCACCCCCAGCTTGTTCATGTTTTGCTGAAGCTTCAGCGCGTTGAGCTGATCCTGGAACTCATCGAACCTCTTGTCACGAGAACCATCACCAGTATGCGACGTTCCTAGCGACGTCTTAGAGGAGTAATCAGATAGTGGATTACTGTTATCCTCCGTTTCTATCGCCGGACGGCGCGGAGGCACCCACTCCTGGTCCCCGGTCCGTCGGGGTAAGGGGCGTTGGGCTTTCTTCTTCTTCTTCTTTTTGTTCAACAGTTGCTCCATCATCTCTCTTAGAGAGTCGATGGTCGCCTGCTGTTCCTCCAGCTTTTGGGTCATCGTCTGCTCGTGGGTGAGCTCCGTCATGTGCACCCGCGCCCTCGCGTCCTGACTTGAATGCGAAGTTTGAGACGTGGCCGCTGCCGAGTGAACCTCGTCTTCGCCGTAGAAGGGAGGGGCTACTGCGGAGTAGTCAATCCCGACGCTCTTCCTTCTGCGACTACGGGTACGCTGATATATGCCTTCTTGCTGGGTTCGGGCGAACTGGGGATTAGGTTTCAGAACGTAATCCGAATCCGGGGAATCGGAAAATACCGTCTTGCCCTTGTCCGTCATGTTGATGGTGACGGATGGGATCTCTAAGTCGTCAGTAGCGCGTCTCTTTTGGTGACGATGCCTCCGACGGGAGACCCTCTGTCGAGAGGGTTGCTGAGAAATCCTCTCAAACACAGAAGGTTTCGCCGTTTCTACGCATTGGCAGTCGGCGAGCACTGTGTGAATGAGCCTTTCGCAGTGGCACTAAGGGTTCACCTCCTGTATGGTGCGCTTGCGAATCAAATATTCTCGTAGATCTTCCATGGGTGGTTGGTGACAACCCCCAGTATCGGAAGGATTACTCGGGTGAGTACACGAGAGGCCTATGGATGCGTCCTCTGGTGCACAATGGGTGGAATGTTGCGGCGTCGGAGTTAGGCGGTTTCGCCTTGACGGGCGAGTTTTCGCGCTTGGGCGAACTCTAGCGTGTAGGCGAGTCTCAGCCCTTTGTTTAAACGAGCGGGCTCGCGACGCGTCGCCTATTTCCTTGCCTTTGCATTTATTCGCCAAGATCTCATGGCGAGGCTCGCCAGCCTTCGAGGATTCACCTTTTTGGATAGGCCCACTCACTTGGGATGGTTTGTTCGCGTCAGGGATATGACCTGAAAAGCGAAGTCCACCTGAGCGGGTGGTCCCATCCTTCTCGGTTGGCGCCCCTGATTTGGAGGGCCTCCCGATATTAGGCGAGTTGCCCTCTTGTCTTTCGCTTCTCGGGCCTGTATGGTGGTTCAGGCCGTTGTGTGAAGCGGAGGTTTAGGCTTTCTGCCCGACAAGCGTCCGCCGTTGCTGTTGGTTAGTTCTCCCAGCGGAGGGGGAACTTGCGTGAGCAGTGGCGGGGTGGCTCGTGCCGGAACAAACTGATGTTTCTTTCGGGATAGGTGCTACTGAGGGTCGTTTGGCGACCCACTTAGTAGACCCTTCCCCCCTACTCTCGATCTGGGACTTAGCCTCGAGAGTGTTTGGGGTGGATTTCCCTATCGGGACTCCGGTAGAGCCTTCTGGCGTGGGAGCTTTGGCCGTCTGAGGTCGGCTCCCGTGCGTGGCTCTGTGGCGCTTGCGGGCTGCTTCGCCACCGGAAGAGGAGGAAGACAAGTACTCTTCGTACTTGGCCTGATCGAACTCGATTTCTAGGGACTCCACTGTCATCCCAACAACAACCTCGTCGAACTGAGCTACCACCATCTCGTTTGAAGAAACAGCTTCTCCCACTGTGGTCGCCATCTTCTGTAGGTGTAAATTTCTGATCTTCCCGGGGAAGGGGAGGATTTGGTTTGTATTTATAAGAAAGCTTATTACAAACTAAATCAATCTGAGTTACAACAGAAGCAGAGGGAATGCCCTCTTTGTTTAAATTTGTGGGGACTTTACGGTAGCTACAGGATGCTTCGCTCGGTGCTTGCGCCGAGTCTGCTTCCCTTGGACGGTTCGACCGAGGTTGTTGGAGAGCTTCAGTACTCAGTAGAAGCTCTGGGTAAAGGAGTTCGAATCCTCTAGTTCGCCGGCGATCGGAGCTCAGAGTTTTGGAGATTTTCCGTTTGGTTGATCGATTCTCTGATTGATCGATCCTCCTCTTTTTTGGCTGCTGCAAGGAGCTTTTTTAAGTGGGAGGGGGACCGTTTGGCTGTCCCTTGAACCATGGGATGTGACCATACACTGTTTAAGGACATCCTATTGTCCCCTGTACAACAAACGGTTGTCTTTTGGGGTTACATGTCGTGTCACGTCGTGTAGGAGCGGGAAAGCCCTTCCTCGCACTCGTGACGGCGACTGCCTGACACTTGAGTGGACCTGGACAGCTCGTCGAACGCTGGTGGCTCTAACCTTTCGCTTGGAGCGCGGTACGCTGCATTTATGTGGACGCAGATGGCTCTGGCAACCGCCCGCTCACTTGTGCGGCGAGGTACCGAGTGACCATCCGGCGGTCCTGAGGTGCTGTACCCTTCCTCCCCTCACCCTATGTCTGAATAGGGGCGGGAGAATGGACGTCTCGTGCCTGGACAGACTCCAGACAGCTTGCCGCACATCGGCGGCTTCGGCTCTCCATTCTGACGGGTGAGGTGACCCGCATTTATGAGTCTACAGGCCGGTTCGGCGCCCGTCTCGTTCGCTTGAATTACGGACTGCCGTCTGACGAACTTGGGGTACTGTGCCTCCTTACCTTGCATCGTGGGAGGCAGAGAAGGCTTGTCCCTGGAAACCTGGTCTCTGGCTCACGTAGGCAGACGTGGCTCTTGGCAAGTGGCCTTGGCAGAAGTTGGAGAACGGACGTTGCGTGTCTGAGCGAGCTCCAGAAGGCTTACGGCGCGTCGACGGCTTCGGCCCTCCATTCTGATGGGTGAGGTGACCTGCATTTATGAGTATGCAGGCCGGTCCGGCGCCTGTCTCATTCGCTTGTGTTGTGGGCGGACGTCGGACGGACCTGGGACACTGTTCCCCTTTCCTGTCGCATCGTGGGAAGCAGGGAAGGCTTGTCCCTGGAAACCTGGCTTTCGGCTTACGTAGGTAGGCGTGTCTCCCTGCAAGTGGCTTCGGCACACGAAGGCGGATTTGAGTATCTCCCTTACGGGCGGATTCAATTAGTGAAGGCGGATTCGCCTTGCTGGCGGATCCATGAATTTGGAGTATGCGGCCAACGTGGGGTATTCGCGTGCTAGCGAATCCGCTTAGTGGCCTAAGAGGGGGTGGTCCTGTTCTGTGGGCGAACTCGCTTGCTAATCCGCCGCGGTAATTCTTACCGTCTACACTTCATATCTAAATATTTTGCGCACATTTTGCTCAACAAAATCAACATGATGTGCATCAAAGTAGTTTATGATTTTATTAACAGGCTCCATCCAAGCTTTGTGCCTAGCAGAACTGTAATGCTTGATGACCTTATCTTTCAAATCAACTTCAACAAGATGCCAATGGTCGTCCCTGACCAAAGGGATCAACAGATGCTCCATGCGGAATGCAGTATATTTGTCAATATATGTCAAATATAGCTCATAATTGCTCGGCTCGAAGCCATAGAGTAAGTGCTGCAAACACAGCATGTATGAGTTAGTCTTAACATGCCAAAGAATAGAACTAACATGGTACAGATTAGAACTAACACGACATAAACTAGAACTGACACGAACTGCGCTAGAACCAACATGACTTATGGTAGGTCTAACTTGACGCCAACTAGAACTAACATGACTGATGGTATAACTAGCATGGATCCAACAAGAACTAACATGCATTTCAATCAAAACTAATAGGGTGAATTTAGAAATATCATGTTCTTATAAGAAAAAACACTGATACGACTCCATAGCCTTTGTCCTATGTCTCTTGGTTAAGCGTGTCCAATACTGCTTCTTCCATCTGTAAATGTTATGAAACATTAAAATTCAATTTAAACAAGACATTTTTAATTATTAAGTATGTATAATCTAACCTTGTCGTCAAGCCGGCCACCACGAAGTAAATATAACAACTCTTCTATGTTAATACTGCTGTTGGATGTTACTATAACATTATATCTCCTGAAAATTAGAACTAACATGACTTAGGACTAATATGTGACGTATTAGCATATAAATAGTCAACTGAAACTTACCTGTGAATCTTCTGAGAGCAAAATTTAGTTAGCCTATCGATTTGAGCTTTGTCGAGTCTAGCTGTTACTACAGATGGTATCTTTAAATTATGTACAAAAGTACATGTGCTATCTATTATGTATATGTTAAACAATATAGGGTCTGGAATCTCTTTATTCAGTTCTCCCAATAGAGCTACCTCATCATCTGTCATTGGCTTCAAACTCAACACATCCCAAGTGGGGATTTGATTACCAGGGTAAAAATGAGTAACTTTGTCAACTAGTTTTACATTTTTAGGACTTTCAAGTATTTCTACTTCAATTTTTTCCTTTTTCTTTCTTTTTCCTTCAGTATATGGGGTCCTCTTCCATTTAGATCTCCTGCTTACCCTTCTTGGCTGTGGGCAACCTTTTGCTTCCACATTGGTCGTTAGAACTTCTAGAAATTTGTCCACATCATGTTTAATATTCACAAGATCCTCTTCCTCCTGTGCTTCCAACCCCTCTACAACTTTGCCTAGAACCTGACTGTTATCTGCACCTTTGTTATCTACAATAACATTTTCATGTTCAACATGATCCTCTTTCCTATCCACATGTTCCTCCTCCATATATACACTATCCTCAGCCTTACTATCTACATTCTGTAGGCGTCAAAAATTACCTATAAGTCTCCACACATAGCTCGAGACAAAGAGAAAACGATGAACGTAACTATTCAAATCACAGAAGCTTATTTGACGTCAACAAGCACACTGAGTGAGTCGACAAACTATGTGAAGCAACGGAACAACAGAATAACGGAAACACGAGTTGATCGGGAGCCCCGCTTCACTTACGAAAGGCGAAGTGCCCCTCATATCCCATTTATTCCACATATGATTCAACCATGAGAGCTTATATATCTACTCATTATCTTTCCAATGCATCTTGAATCGCATGATTCTGAGTTCGGGTGACGAAAATACAACGAAAACGAACAGAACGGACAAAACTATCCAAGCCAAACCTTGGCGAGGCACCAAGAGGTGTCTCGGCCAAGACTTGGCCGAGACACCTAAGAGTATCTCGGCCAAGGTGTGGCCGAGACACCCATAAGTGTCTCGGCCAAGCATTGGCCGAGACACCAAGGAGTGTCCCGGCCTAAGCATGGCCGAGACACCCACAGGTGTCCGCAGACCCAAAAATCTGGTTTTGCGTAGTTTGAACCTGTTTTTCGATCTCTAACCACCTGGATTTGTTCCAACTGATCTGAATCTATCCAAGAATGTGGTTAAGTGGTTGTAACAGAGGATATTCTTATCCGAGAACATGGGTTCTGAAGCCTATAAATACAGCACCAGGGCCTTCATTTTTTTGAATCTGGAATCTCGAGCGTTGCGAAACCCTACCGAATTAAGGATTGAAGAGCCATGAATTTCAGAGAGGAGGAGGAGACTTCAGTGGATTCTTCGGCATAGAGAAGAGGAGTTTGTCAGATTCGCAGCCTGGTTCGTCCCTTAAGATTACCCTATTACGGTGATCTTAAGAAGAGCAATTATCTCGCTATTGCTGAGATAAGCACTTCGGCTTCTTGATTCCTTCACAAATCGACGAAGCTCCGGATCTGATCTAATCATTTGGTTGTCCGCGGATATCAACGTCCCCACCACAGGTCAAGATCCCACGCAAGCAGCGGGTGATAAACACCTGTTGCGTTTGTTTGAAGAGAGTTGTATTTTTTTATTGTGTAAGAAAGTCCTATAAAAAGACTAATTTTACTTTGAATCTGTGATCGATAAATGTGTAATAGATTCAGCAATGAAGATATCAACTTTCACCATAAACAAGCTAACGACCACAGTGGGAGCTAACAGCCTCGCTGCCGAGGCTGTCGTGACGCAACCGACGATCAAGATCCTGATGTTCGAAAATATCGAATACGGATTCGACCAGCAGAAATTCGAGGAATATATTTCCTCCTACTCCTCCAGATCTTCTTCTTGCAAACGCAGGAAAACCACTGCCACGAAAAACGTGCCTTTAGATCTGAAGACCAGGGCTGATGATCTGAACCCGAATGCAGTAGGAGACCCCTCTCCGGCCTCCAAAGAAACCAGATCTAACGTTCATGATAACTCCTCGAAAGTCAAGAAGTTGCCCGTTAAAAGTGCACCAGTGCTGACGAAGAGGGCTCGTCAAAGGCGTCGTCAACATCTCGCGTACCAATTTGCTAAGGTTTTGGAGTCTGTTAACGGGATCTGCTGTAATGCGGATCTGAAACTCAGAAGGCGCCAAGTGTTCCAGCAACAAGCAAACGCCTCCTCCTCCAAACCAGCAACCAATGAATGGTTTCGTGTCAAAAAGACCCATTCAACTCTTGAGGAGTGTATCCATAAGCGTCACGCACTGCTAGCGCAGACGAGGATCCTTGTACGGAAGGCACAGGAGTTGCAGAAGGAAAACGTGGTCAAAAAGCTACCAAGATCTAAACAAGTTTGGATGCCAAAGGCCAAATCAGCGCGTAAGGCAAAAGCATCCGAGGCTGCTCTTCGGCCTTTATCAACTCCAGATCCCGCTCCTATTGCTCCCGCAGCTCCGAAGCCCTATGACAGTGTGGATCTCTCCTAATCTAGAATTCCATTGAAGGATCACATCGATTCTCTACCCGAGGATCGAGGCAATGCGCCTGTTAAGGAACGCTTAGGACCGTTGAAGGAGTCTCGAGCAAACATTCAGACTAGGGGTCGTACATGACCTCCTAACAAGTTGATTCCTGTAACCGCCCGCTTAGGGGTGCGTACATAAGGCCAGGAGCCCATTAAGGTTTCATTCTCAGAAAAGTGTGATTCCAAACGTGTGACTCCTACAGACGCCAACAAGGTGTTGTTTACTGAGAAAAAACGTGTCAGACAGACGAACGCGTTATACCTGAGAATTCATGTAAACAGCTGATAGATTGCTCCGGCTATAATACCGATGAGTTGTACTATCAGGCTGGGGGTACAAATAAATCTCAAAAGAGAAGTACCCGGGAAATGGACTCTCACTGTCCATGTACCAAACTTATCAGGGTAGTATTATCAGCGTGTAGCTACCCCAAGACCGCTCCATAGAGGGTCTCGGTGTTCCAAAGGCTTTCCTATAAAGTGTCGAAACCCAAATTAAGGTGTTTTCACAAAAGAAGATCGGTCATTCGAGATGACGAATTCCCAGAAGTTACCATTAACATGGTCAACAAGGAAAAGTCTCTAATGGTTTCAAGCGGGTCTAACCCTAACTTTTCTCCAGGAAGAAGAGTCAATTCAGGAATAGCTCAATTAATGTCTCGGCTCCAGCTAGAAGCTGTAGGACCTAAATAATCCGCGGTCACCATCAACATGGCTGATAAGGAAAAGTCGATTCGACCTTCTAATTCCGATCCCCTCATATCACATCGTCTGACCAGTTTGCAATCGGGAACCACTAGATGCAGGGATTATCAAAGGATGAATAGAGGATTATCCTCAGATAACGAAGCGTCAGACGCTTGCTCCGCAATTACTTCAAATGCTACTGTATCCAGCCCAGGGCAATTCCGTGAAGCGTTTACCATCACTCCTGACCAAATAACTCAGATGATCGAAAATGCTCTTGCTAAGCAAAAAGAAGAGTTTAAGGTTGAAATAGAACTAAACATACAACAGATAAGGGAGTTACATGACATGCAACTTCAAGCTTTATCAAGACAGATTAGCGAATCCAGTCATCGCAACATTGCAGTAGAACAAGTCAATACAATAGATAGTGATCCAAAACCGGATGAGACTATCAACATTGATATCCCTCCCGATAATAATAACGCTGGGGGTGGTCCAACCGAAGATAACAACGCTGAGGGTGGTCCTGTTGTTTCTCTCAAAAATCGTACAAAACATGATACAAATGAGGATGAAAAGATGAAGGATCTCGAAAGCAAAATCAATACTCTGATGTCTTCTCGAGAGGTAAAGAAGACCGGCATACCGTGTCCTTACCCGAGAGAGTGGGAGTCGATCTCGTATCCGGCCAAATTCAACCTAATCAACTTCATGTCGTTCGATGGGAAGGGTTCGCCCACTCAACATTTGATCTACTTCAAGTCTCACTTGGGCATGATATTCGGTAATGAAGCATTGATGGTTCGGTCATTCGTTGGCACCTTTCGCGGACTTGCCTTCGATTGGTACTACCGTCTCAAGCATGGAAGCATCAACAGCTAGGACGATATAGAGAGCTCATTATTCGGCAACTTCTTTGATGACGACGCCGAGGTATCCATCAGGACACTCTTCGATGAGAAGCAAAAAGACGGAGAAATAGTCGCCGACTTTGTTAAACGCTTCCGAAACAAGGCGATAAATTGCCGAGATCCGATCACGGAGGAATTCATCCTACAAACTTACCACAACAACCTCTCTTTAGACGTGTTGGGAGTTATGGGCTTAAACCCGTCTAAGACTTGGAAAGATTTGAAGATGCGCGATGAACAAGCTGAACGCTTCCTCAGAAGGAAGAAGATCGAAAGAAGTCAACAGTCAATGCCTGCGGTTGCTAGTGATAATAATCAGACGTCACAACAACAACTTCAAAAGCAGCAAAGGGCTCCAGATCCGGGACTCCAAAAAGAGTACTCTTTCAAGGATGAGGAAATTTTGGATATTTTCGAGTACCTCTTGAATAACAGTGAGATTGATCTACCACCTATTAAAGATCAGGAGGGAGCTAAGAGGATTACGGACCCAAACTACTGTGCGTATCATAGGAGGGTTCTCCATCCTACTGAGATTTGTTTCGGTTTAAAGAACAAGATTCAAGCTCTAATCGACTCTGGCACCATAAAGCTAGAATAAGCCGAATGACGGTGCACCACTCTGACAAGTATAAGAGTATAAACTGCTCCTTCCGACACTCCGATAAGTATAAGAGGATAAAATGCTCCTTTCGACACTCCGACAAGTATAAGAGTATAAACTGCTCCTTCCGCCACTCCAAAGAGTATATGAATATAAACTGCTTCTTAATCCTCCAACCGGTATAAGAGGTTAAACTTCTCCCTGACACTCTAATAGGTATATGAGTCTAAACTATTTCATTTCTTTCACGGAAAGTTCCTAGAGAGTTCCATGCCTGGTATTCTTAAGGATAACCCGGTTAGGTAACTGAGTACAATATTAGACCCAGTTTCATGAAGAATGTTGGGGGTGGATAATCCATGTAACGGGAAGTTCCTGAGAGAATTCTATATAGTGTATTCTTAGGGATAACCCAGTCACTACAAGAAGGTGATGAATAAGAAACTCCCACTAAAACTCCTGCTACGTCTGTGCACTCAACATTCTTATTGTTATAGTCCAGACTTAGTATTTAATATTTTAATCTCCTGAGCATTGACGATTATCAAACCCTTCCGTGTTAAGCATTTGTCACTTAACACCAGGAATCCCTTCTGAGTGACTTGTACAAGTCAATACTCCCACTGTGATTTGTACTCCCACTCCCACTGTCTACACTACAAGAAATTACGTATTTAACGAAGGGATTTCCCTTCGTTAAAGAACTGAAAACTTTCGTTATTGTATGCTAACGACGGGGAAAAATCCCTTCGTCACCCATCGTTGAAGCCCTCTTCGCTAAAGGGTCACGAAGGGATATACTACCCGTCGTTGTAGAGTCTATAACGACGAAACATATTACCGTCATTAATATTTACGACGGTAATTATCACCGTCGTTACCATCAGTGACGGGATATTTTCCCGTCGTTACCATCAATGACGGGATATTTTCCCGTCGTTACTATTAGTTACGGGGATATTTTCCCGTCATTACTATTAGTTACGGGGATATTTTCCCATCGTTAAAGAGTAATTAATGACGATTGGATACCGTCGTAAAAATCCTCATAATTGGTAATTAGTAACCCATCAACGATGGTGCTTTCCCTTAATTAACAAAATACGATTTTTAAAACCGTTATTGTAGATTACAAATTTCTAATATACATTAATAATAATTTTTCCATTCATAGACAACTATCAGATTATTCTCAACCTGGCACTGAGATTCACAACAAAAATATATTAAAAATACCCAATAATGAATAAGAGGGAAAATAAAAATTACATTCATTAATAACATCAATAAATAAAATTTCACCATCATCAAATATTCAATACTAATAACAAGAATTAATATCCTAATTGTTCTAAAGAAAAATACATGAAACTATCTAAAACAAATTAAAATAAAAGTTTAGGGAAGACACATTCTTTCATCTCTAATCATCGTCAAAAGAAGACTCGAGCTACCCCCTCCTAATCTTGCATGGATAGCCTGAAAAATTAAAAAAACACATAATTAAGAAATATCAATTAAGAAAATATTATCTTATTAAGTAAATTATATTTTTTAGTGCAAATAGTCAATCATAAAAGTATACAAGAGAATTTACAAAAAATAATTACATAGTCCTGCACATGTTCTCGAGTTTGAGGAGTCAATGAAGGTGATTGCCTAAAAAAAAGTTCTTGCATAACTTTCACTTGTGACTCTAACTCAGACATCCTTAATGGATCTATCCAATCTCCTTTCAGTCAGCATCATGAAGGAAAGTGATCCTTATCTCGGTGGTCCTTGAGGTTTTACCATTGATGAAGGAAAATATTGTCACTGCAGTTCTTCGCAAAATTGAGAACCAAAATGCATATACATCTCCTACAGGGAAAAAAAACCAATAACATGGATCATAAAACAAATTCCCAAAAGAGCTTTGCTACAGGGACCCAAAATATGAGACCAATAAAGGGGACAAGTGAGGTGTCCCACTCACCTCACTTGTCCCCTTTATTGGTACCATATTTTGATTCCTTAAAGAATTTTTCTTCCCAAAATAATGTTAGCATGATGTAACATACAAAGGGAACAGATTTTCAAATTGACAAGGGTAGTTTTATAAAGTTCTGTAGAAGAAAAACTACGTTTAATGTAAGGAACATTTTTACCAGGTAACATGACAACAACATACAAAAAAACTAAACGAGGCAAAATATTCATTAATCAAACAAAATTCAGTTTGGATTAATAATCCAAGAATATGAATTTAAATCAAAGAAATTCCAGCTAACATGACAACAACTGTAAGAAAGGTACTATGTAGTTTCCATTTGTTATTGTTAATTAAGATTGAAAACCTAAAATAATATAGTCTATACACAGAACATATATACATGTATAATTAACATACATATGTTGTATGTTGTATCGTTACATGTACATATATGATAAACCAAAATACATATGAATACCTGGATGTGCACATGCAATACACCATGGTGCAAAAAATGACAAGGTAAGAGAAAGATCTAGTAAAACTTTATGAGTTATAACAGGCAACAACCCCAACAATGCAGATTTCTACATCAAGTCGATAAATTATCTAAAATCTTTCTTTTGGACATATGTCTCGCATTTGAAATCGGCTGGGTTATCAGCTATAACAACCAAACCCAATTTTCAAAACCTCAAAACATTGATTAGAACTACAAAGTGCTAACCAAAAAGCTAAAAACTAATTACCTCTAGGCATATTTTGAGAGCTTCGAAGGAGAATATCCCACCATAATTGTCCTGAAAACAGTACTCTGAAACCATATTTTGAGAGCAACAATATTTCAAACTACATAGTTTGAAGTATATCTTCAAATTGGCAGTGTTTAAGATACTTCTTTTATCATATTTCCTAGCTCACTAAACAAACAATGTTAAAGTATGTAAATTATGGCTTGAGTCTACACTATTTCAGCTGTTATATTATGTTACTTTACCTCTATATTTTGAGCCTTCTTTCCACAAACAAATAATTCAGATAATTTGGAATTGTTAAATATTTAATCATATGACAATCATATGAATATTAAATCACAATGACAGCTAAACATAAGCATAAGCAATCAAAAATTGACTGAAAACATGATTAAATACAAATAAAATGCACATAGCAAATTAACAATGAACAGATGCTCATATTACTTGCACACCAATTAATATTACAAGTAAGAAATATATATACCAACTAGAGCAGAAATGCACAAAAAATGGAACACAATAATACCAAACTAACACAAAGAAGTTCAGCTGCAAGCTAAATATCAGAAAACCCGCTTAACTTTGCACAATTATGGGAAAACCCCCCTTAACTTTCAAAATATCAGAAACGAAATCAAAAGTAGATCACTTAAAAACGGCATACAAAGGATTAATCTTAGATGCAACATGTAATGGCATGAAACAACATTTAGAATTGTTATTTCGCATACACAATCAAGCATAGCTAAATGAAAATAATAATAAAAAGAGATACAGTTTAACTCTTTGCAACAGGATAGCGGTATCTTCTGTAAATAAAAATCAAAATATCCCGCAGGAATGAGAAGTTACCTCCAACACAAAAGTTTATGGCGTAGCAAGAAATCCCTGAGCTCACGGAACAGAATGCTTCCATCTTTCAAATCATAAGCTCTCGTCACGCTGATCCACTTAGCTCTATCAATTTATCAAACAAAATAATCCTCCGTAAGATAAATACGATCTGGATTAACAAAGTCATGGGGCAGAGCGACACATAGCGATCAGAGGCCAAGAAAATAGAAGCATCTCCCACACTCCCAGACCTGGTTACACTCATAACTACATTGATACAAATTTCTACTGTATTTTCTCATAAACAATCACCCCGAGATAAAAAGGAAACGGAGATAAATTTTCAATTTTCGCCCCAGGATAGTGATATGTCGCCCTACAAATAGAAAATCGCAAACATCATATGCAAGAATGAGGATTTACCTCCATAAATAAGCACACCATCAGGGGTTTGGGTGACTTTGATCAGGATCTCGCGGTTCAATCCGATCTTTCTTCCGATCTTAATAATCTCCGGCGCCGACGAGGTCGGAACAGATAACAGCACTAGGGTTTTGTTTCTGATGGGGTTTTTGTTGATATCTAGGGATTTCAGTAGTTAGGGTATGGGTTTTGAGGTAACCTGGAAGAAATTGGGAATTTCTTCATAGGGAATTAGGGTTATGGTTCAAAGGAAATCAAGCGCTATTATGAAGAGGGGCTTGGAGGGTTCTCCGACTCGAGGAAGAGGAGCTGGGCCACGACGATGGCGGTCGTGTCGTCAAAGATGGGGATGTTGATGCAGACCACGCGCTCCTTCAGGAGTTGGACGAAGATGTCGTAGGCGCTCTCGCTCTGGGAGGTGTGCGCGATCACCATCGGGATCAGGCCGTAGGACCGCGAGAGGGCGGTGGCGGAGCAAGCACGGGGGAGGAGTGATGAAGAGAGGCGCAACATGGCTGGCGTTAGGGTTAGGGTTAGGGAGGGCGGCGGCAAGGGAGCAGCGATTTGGGGGTTTTTGATAGAGGGGGAATGAAGAAATGGGGTTCACGGGGCCTTTTGTCATTTTTTTGGGTTAAAAAAGTGAGGGAAAATTCCCTCCTTTGTAAAAAGATGGGTGCGAAAAGTTGTCCTAACGGTTCCAACCACCTATTGGGAATTTAGCACTGAACATTTTTATACTAGTATCATCAATGAAGGTAATGGACCCCTTTATTTTTAAGGAGACTCAATAACGACGGTAGTAGGATCAAATCAACGAAGGGATTAGAAATCCGTTATCCCATATCACATTATTTCTTTATTATTTGAAATCACTTCACGAAGGGTTTAAAACCCGTCGTTATTATATACTCATTAATGACGGTCAACCGGTCCCTTCACTAATTTTGGTTGCTAAATATCAGATTTCTTGTAGTGCTACTTGGTCAAACCTTTAAACAGTTAGGACCACAACTAAAATCCCCTCTCGATTCATTCCATGAACGAGAGGTCCATAAATGACGATCAAACCTTTAAACAGTTAGGGTCGTCTCAAATTTCCATCTTAGTCAAACCTTTAAACAGTTAGAACCATAACCAAAATCCCCTCTCGATTCCTTCCATGAACGAGAGGTCCACAAATTGAACGACCAAACCTTTAAACAGTTAGGGTCGTCTCAAATTCCCATCTTGGTCAAACCTTAAATAGTTAGGACCACAACCAAAACCCCCTCTCGATTCCTTCCATGAACGAGAGATCCACAAATTGAACGATCGAACCTTTAAACAGTTAGGGCCGTCTCAAATTCCTATCTTGGTCAAACCTTTAAGCAGTTAAGACCACAACCAAAATCCCATCTCGATTCCTTCCATGAACGAGAGGTCCACTTTCAATTTTAGCAATCAAATCTATAAAAGTTAGAATTGCCTCCAACCTCACTTGGTCAAACCTGTTGATAGTTAGGACTAAGACCGGAATGCCCTTTTCGGTAAATGAAAGACTTCCACATTTTCCTATTCGGCCAAACCTATAAAAGTTAGGGCCAAAATCAGAATTTCACCTCAATAAATGAGGAATTCTTTTCTTGGATTAAGCAACCAATCCTATAAAAGTTAGGGTTGCTTGAATCTTTCTGATTCTCGGAGTGGAGATCCCACTCCATGTTTCACTTTTCTAGATTCTTAGGGTGGAGATCCTACTTTGAGTTTCATTAGCAACTGGAGATAGAATATAAAATTCTTCCTCTTTAGTTTTGGGAGATAGAATATAAAATTCTTTCTCTCCTATTTTTTAACACCATCCTTCAACTCCGTAATCCATGTCTTATACGCGCGGGGAATTTTATCCCGAATCCTAAGTAGGGATAAGTCAACGCCTAACACGTATTATCGGTTTAGTCTTTCACCGATTAAAGAAGACACCGGAATCCAAGTCTGGTGACTTTTATCCCGAATCCTAAGAAGAGATAAGTCAACGCCTATCACACGTTGCCGGGTAGTCTATCCCGTAAGAAAGACGAAGTCTACGTATTCAATATCGTAGCACTAAAAGAGTTAACTCTTTTAGCATAACGTCACATGCAGAACGGACTTAAATAATTCGCATGTTAGCCCGACTCAAACGATAGTCGATAAAGGCTAATCAAACCCGTTGATGGCTGAGAATTTATCAAAAATTCTATAAATACGAGTCATTAACGCATCAGCTTCATTAGTTGGTCTCATGACTTGAGCATTCAACGACTTCGGGATAAGATACATATCTGCAGACGAATCAGCTTTAACAGTTGGTCCTACAACCCTAACTGTTGAGACCGCCATACTCTAATACCTTAAGAACTTAAACTATGTATACTCCAGCAAACGTACGAGTATAAACCGTGTTAACACCGGGCGATCTGAAACCCTAAGGTCAACGCTGGTCAACGCGTTACCCTAGGTCAATGCTAGTCAACACGTTACGATGAAAAAGTCAACATCAGGCGATCTAAAACCCTAGGTCAACGCTGGTCAACACGTAACCCTAGGTCAATGCCAGTCAACGTGTTGTAATAGAAAGTTAACGTCAGGCGATCCGAAATCCTAGGTCAACGCCTGTCAATGCGTAACCCTAGGTCAACGCCAGTCAACATGTTGTGATTAAAAAGTCAACATCGGACGATTCATAACCCTAGGTCAACGCTAGTTATTGCGATGGAAGTTAATACGAGTCAATATATCATGATGGAGATAGTCAGTTCAAAGTCAACTCAACGATACGAGCCAAAATCAACTCACCGGTTTTGATTAAAGATTTTGACGACGGTCAGACGATAAACGCAACGTCGGGAGAACTTCAGCTATTCGTCAAAAACATCAAATAGACTAAAAATCGAAGGAGTCAAGAATCAAAGCTAACTACATGTCCTTTTACACCGACTGAAGGTTGAACCAATCATATCCAAAGTATTTCAGGCTCATCTATAAAAGAAACGAGACTGAAACACTTTGGAGGGGGTATCTGTAGGCGTCAAAAATTATCTATAGGTCTCCGCACGTGGCTTGAGACAGAGAGAAAACGATGAACGTAACTATTCAAATCACAGAAGCTCATTTGACGTCGACAAGCATACGGAGTGAGTCGACAAACTATGTGAAGCAATGGAACAACAGAATAATGGAAACACGAGTTAATCGGGAGCCCCGCTTTGCTTACGAAAGTCAAAGCACCCATTGCATCCCATTTATTCCATATGTGATTCAACCATGGGAGCTTATAGATCTACTCATTAGCTTTCTAACTGTAGGCGTCAAAAATTGCCCATAGGTCCTCAAACACAGTTCAAGACAAGGAAAAGGTGATAAACGTTATTATCCAAGTCAAGGGAATTTATCCAACATCAGTAAATGTATGAATTGGATCAATAGAATGCACAAGTCAACGAAGCGATGAAGCGTACGCAAAACAAGGGAATTGGAAGAATCACGAATCGCGAAGATATCAAAAAAGATGAACGAAACACCATTGGGAGGCCCGTGTAGGCGCGAGGCACCAATTGGTGGCTCGCACCCATGCGAGCCACCAAATGGTGACTCGCACAGTCCCGAGCCATCAGGACTCTTATTGAATACAAAACCTCCCCAAACACGGGTTTCGATGATTTTTTAAGGATTCTTTCGTCGCAGAACCTCCCCAACTGTTTTAAGGTTATCCCTAGACACGTTCAAGTGGTTATTAACTACAGATAACGTTTAAACATCAATTCTTATCCAAAGACACGTCTCCAAAAGCTTATAAATAGAAGCCTAAGGTCTTCTTTTAAGAGGATCTGAGATTGAGAAGGCGAGGTGCTATCAAATTACCCAGCTAACCACGAATTTCAGAGGAGAATCATCAGATCTTGGCAAACACTTTCATAAAGAAAGCCCTTCGAAAGGTTTGTGATTCTTTCCCCTTCTTTCCTCCGGATTAAACTTGGTTTTAATCTCGAGAAGAGCCACAATCTCGCTTGGTCGTGATTGTCGCTTCCGCAATTGTCTCCTTCATGAAACAAGAGCGTAGTTATACTGTCAATTGGGGTTGATCTGCGGTGGTCCACGGACTAACGCGTCCCCGGCACAGGCAAAGATCCCACGTAAAGCAGCGGGAGATAAACTACTGCTGCGTTTTGTTTGATAAAGTTATAATCTTTATTTTTCGTTGTAAGAAGATCTTATAAAAAGATCAACTTTTCTTTCAGTTTGAACTTATAATCGATAGATGGTGTAACAGGTTTGAAAACAATGGAAAAGATAACTTTTGACACAAACACTAACACATCTTGAATCGCATGATTCCAATTTTGGGTGACGAAAATACAGCAGAAACAGACAGAACGGACAAAATTATCCAAGCTAAACCTTGGCGAGACACCAAGGAGTGTCTCGGGCCAAGCATGGCTGAGACACCCACAGGTGTCCGCAGACTCGAAAATCTAGTTTTGCATAGTTTGAAGCTGTTTTTCGATCCCTAACCGCCTAGATTTGTTCTAATTGATCTGAATCTATCCAAGAACGTGGTTAAGTGGTTGTAACTGAGGATAAGAGGGAATCGATCGTTCTTATCCGAGAACATGGGTCCTAAAGCCTATAAATACAGTACTAGGGCCTTTATTTTTTCGGATCTGGAACTCTCGAGCGTTGGCGAAGCCCTGCCAAATTGAGGATTAAAAAGCCACGAATTTCAGAGAGGAGGAGGAGACTTTAGCGGATTCTTCGACATAGAGAAGAGGAGTTCGTCAGATCTGCAGCACGGTTCGTCCCTTTAGATTACCCCGTTGCGGTGATCTTAAGAAGAAAAATTATCTCGCTGTTGCCGAGATAAACACTTCTACTTCTTGATTCCTTCATGAATTAACGAAGCTCCAGATCTGATCTGATCGTTTAGTGGTCCACAGATATCAATGTTCCCATCATATGCCAAGATCCCACGCAAGCAGCGGGCAATAAACACCCGTTACGTTTGTTTGAGGAGAGTTGTACTTTTTTATTATGTAAAAAAGTCCTATAAAAAGACTAATTTTACTTTGAATCTGTAATCGATAAACATGTAATGGATTCAGTAATGAAGATATCCACTTTCATCGCAAACACATTCGCGTCAACCATACTATCTATATTCTCCCCTTCTCTATCAACATGCTCCTCTAACTTATCTGGATTCTCCTCCTCCTTATCTATGATATCCTCCTCCTTATCTACACCATCAGCAGGATCCTCATCAAAACCTTTATTATCTATAATAAAATTTTCATGTTCAATATGCTCCTCTTCCTTATCTACATCTTCAACCTCGAGATCTACACTATCCTCAACCTTACTATCCACATTTAGGTCAACCTTACTATCGACATTCTCCTCTTCTGAAATAACATGCTCCTCTTCTATAACCTTGTCGTCAACAGGATGCTTCACATCCTCTTCAACAATCTTATGTACATGTTCTTGCATGGTGGAGTCTTCCTTATATACACTGCTTGTTTTGGACTTCTATTCCTATTGAGCTACTCGTCGCTTCTTCCTCATTTCATTTGCAATTTTCTGTTTGATATTCGCCTTCAGCACAACCGAGTCTATAACCTCACCATGTCTTCCAAAATTTTCAATTATCCTATTTAGCCTGTTTATCTCCATCATGAATTATTTACAATATGTTCTCTTGTTCTGCTTTATAGCAACTAGTAGTCGTTTGAGAAATTTAGCAGAATTTCTCCAAAATATAAGTTGTTACTCAATGGGAAGAACATTGATCTCCTCTTCATCATCGAAAGCAACGTCAATATGCTTTGCTATTATCTATTATTAATAAGAGATTATAATTTAAAGTAGGATTACACATAATTAGGATATTATTTGCAGTTGGTGTGAAATGAGTACGACTTAACATAACAGGATACTT
>BQKN01000409.1:42910-53059 GCA_022839385.1 Asparagus kiusianus | reverse complement strand
GGTCGAAGTCTTCGCAGCAGCCTCCTCGATCTCGACTAGCCTCTGCTTCAAAGACTTCAACTCATCGGACAAAGCCGTACAGGTCTGCTGGTCCTGTGCTTCTGTCATCTGAAGAATGCCAAAAGTCTCCTCTTCTTCGCGGAGTTCTTTTCTAAGCTGATCTATCTTGGTCCCACAAGAAGTAATAGAAGAGCGGAGCTCGGCAAGTGAAGATAGTCTGGTAGCAAGGCCGGTCTCAACCCGAGCTACTCGGTCTCGCTGCGCCTGAACCTCAAGACTAGTAAGAAGCTGAGTCTCGCGCAGTGACTGTAAATGGGTCTCCAGCTCAGCAGCAATGAAGGAAGAGGCTCCGGTATCTCGAAGCTCACGAAACATCTGAAGCTCATGCTCTAGGCAGTCGATATCATCAACTATGGCCTTCGCCAAATCTGGGTATCCTGCTTCCCTTATCAAGTTGATTCTGGAATTAAGGAGAGGTTTAAACTGGTGAAGTGAAAGTCCATCGTGAAAGAGCTTGCCGATCATAGCATTCACAAAGGAGAAGAAGGAACGAACGTCTATGCAGATGACGACCTTGTCAGGATCGTCGTCAGATAACAACTCCTTCACTAAGACATGAAGACGAGAAGAACGCCCTACACAAAAAAGGGAGAATTCCGTCAAAAGTCTTAATAAGAAAAAGGAATAACACTCTTCAATGGGTTAACTTATACCTTCTTCCTCTTGATCCGCTGGGGGTAGTGGAGGTGTAACGGCTGTAGGTGCATCAACTGGTGTAATTGGTCTCACAGCCGGCTCAACAGGGTCTTTCTCAACAAAAGCTCCTGCCAGATTCAAAACAGAATTCGCAGAGGCGTTACATTATAGTTGCATTAGTCAAGATTGGCTAGTCCTATAATTAACTCAGAAAGAAGCACATACCTTCAAAGGAACCATCCTCGGGATTTTCAGCGAAGGCGGACTCGGGAAACATGTCTCCAGGTAGCTGGTCCTCAATCTGAGGTGAGCTATATATGTAGCGCATCATAGGAGTGTCCGCAAACAAGCTTCCCTCGTCAAAGTCATCGATGGAGAAATCTGACATAAAAGAATATCAGTGCCAAAGAAGAATGAAGAGACTACAACTAACGGAAATGAGTTACCTCTCATAGGTGCATCAGCCTCCTCATTTCCAGGATTCGCCTCCTGCAAGTTATCTGAAGAAGCAAGAAGTAGAGGACAGTTAGAAGATACACAAATTCGTTGATGTATTATCTAAAGAAATTCAGTGTCAGTGTTAGATGTACCTGGATTCACGGAATCGGGTCCTACATTGATCTCCTCTCCAATGTCAGCAACCCCGGTAGGCCTCTCTTCATGAGGTAGTGGGTCAAACTCATCGGGAGACACGGGAATGGGATCGGGACTCATCTCATTCTCTCCACGCGCTCCTATATAGAGATAGAAGAGCATGAGTCAATGTTCTGAATAACTAAGAGAATGGTTCACAGGATGGATATTACCTCCGTCACCGGCAGGATCATCGCCAGCCAAGTCCATATCAGAAGCTCGGGAAGCTGCACGCGGCTTACGGGCTAATCTCTTCCGCCTAGCAATGGGGATCGAAGGTCTCGCCTGGGGAGGAGGACGAAACTCTTCATCTTGATCAACTGTGGTCCCTGAAACATCAAACCATAGTCAGTTTTAATACTTCTACAAGATAGAAATAAAAGATGAATTATAAACCTCGCTCGGAAAGGTCATCATAATCTTCGGGATCGCCGCCTGAAGCCTCGTCTGTGGAATTGAAGGTCCTCTGGCCCTCTTCATCAATCCGGCGAGTCTTGTTCCGCGTCCTTTGTGCCCGAGCGTTCTCCCGAATCTTAAGGGAATCAAGCTGAGAAGCCTGCTCAGCCTCTATCTCTGCAATCGGCTTTACGGGGACAGTCTTGTTAGCTGCTAGCAACCACTTGCAGCTCAAGAAGGTGAGGTTCAACTGCCGATCAATACTCGGGAGACTGAAATTAGCACCAGTACAGCCAGTCACGGTCCACAACCATGCACGGAGACCGTCTACCAAACCACTATGGGTCCGAAACTGCTGACGAGGATTCCCAATGTAGAGCTGATCATAGCCAAACTGGCGAGCGAATCGGCAGGGTAGATATGGCTCTATGAAGCACTGATCCCTCACCCGAAAAGTCAGATAGCCAGGCCTGATGTTCACCAGCCAATTGAAGCAGCCGATGTCTAAGTGAGTCCGATACTCTCTCGGCCTCTCATCATCTATCAAGCACTCGCCGTACCGGCCGGAGAACTGCGGAAAACAAGTGGAGAATGCCCAACACTTGTGGACCTGCAGCTGCTGTCTGACATCAAAAAATCCTCAACCCTCCCACCTGCCATTCTCAAGCAACTGTAGCAGGGGAACGGAGTGATCTGTGGCGTTCGGCACCGACATCATATCCGAGCGGTGGAGTACGAATCAGGCCATCAGATAAGCGTACGGAAGCTCCACCTTAAGAGTGGGAATCTGACCCGGCAAATCGGTCTCCTTCCGCGTGAAGGTACTAGAAAGCTGTCGAAGTCCTCGGTGAATGTCAGCTACCATCACCGGAAGAAGTGAGAGTTCTTTCTTGTAGGCAAGCTGAACCGCTGGATAGAGCACCTCCAAGGGCAAGGCGTCGCCAGACTGGTATGGAACCACGCACTTCTTCAACCAGATAGCAAGAAAGCCGGCAAGAAGAGTCATCGGTCGGATCGGTGTGGTCGTATGCCATAAGAAAGATCTGAACTTGGTCTTCGCAGGGAAGCCACCTTCAGGACTGCTAGTAGTATAAGAACGAGCATCAATCTTCTTCAACAGACTGTTCACCTCTGAAGGAGTGAGTGGGGCCAACTCACAAATATCCTCGCCAGAACGGTTCTCCAGGTTCTTGAACAAATAATTCGCAAACTGCTTCAGACTCACGGAGGCCTTAGTCCTTTTCGCTAAAGGCTCAGACTGTGCTAAAGCAATGTGATAATGACAAGTGAGATCCCATAAAGTCTCATAGCGATCAGGCATGCGATCCTTCAACTGGTCCAATTCATGGTTAGAGGGAAAGTACTCCTGGTATAGCATCTGTCCCATAGGCAAGCCAGAAATCCTGTGCATCTCGTGGAGAGCCAAGCCCAACTCCCCCTGCCGGGTCAGAAAAGTGTTCGAGTCTGGATTATATAGCTCGAACAAAGCACAGAAATGCCTCAAACTGACAGGCAAGCCATACATGGTGGCACGAACAGCTGCATACAAACCGCAAGCGTGCAACTCCTCGCTCCATCGGCTCAAAACATACATCGTCATGCGACTCCACCAAGACTTGTCCAAAGAATGGACCCAACCGTAAATCCTGTGACGAGTAGCAGGCATCTCCCGTCCTAGAGTAGCGAGGCGATTCCTCAAGGTCGAGGCAGTGGCGAGAAACTCGTTACGTGGTGGTGCATCTAGTCCCAACACTCCAGGATGCAATCCAGTGATATGACTCCTGCTCGAGCCAGGAGCTGCCTGATGAGTGACGTAACCGCAATGGACACTCTCATGATCCTCAGTCAAACGCCACGACATCTCCCGCGTCACGGCCTGACGCCTGAGCTCAGTCAACGAGCGATGTCGAGGAATCTCCAGCAAGTATATGAAGCCGCTGCCGGTCTTATGGAGCCACTGCTCAGCGTCAATGAATACGGCTTCTGGGTCATCGACAGAATCACCAAACAGGAAGTCACTCTTCCGAAGAGGCTGAGTAGAGCTGGCATCCTTCACAAAAGGCGCATCTGTGATCAGCTGACGAATGGCTCGATGACTACCTTCCCTCACCACCTGGGCAACCTCAGCCGATGTACCCGAAGCAAACTGAGGAGTAGCTGGAATAGGAGAAGGATCGTCGGAGGTCGAGTAATACTCGCCACGACGCCCACAGACTGCGTGGGACGAGAACGATCCAGAAGGGTACCCCACTGCAAAATAGACAATTAAACACTGGTTAGTCTCTATTATGAAGGGGAATTGAACTCATCTTACAAATAATTAAGATAGAGTCATTGCCTTATAAAGGGTGAGACGATTTGGCCACATTGTGCAATCACAACACAGGGTATGTCGACAACATATCCCTGCCTTATAAAGCGCAATGTAGAGTCAAATCGCCCCCTTTAAGTTTGAGATATGGTTTTGACCAAGCAAAACATATCTTTGAAGCGTCGATCCTCACCAACGAGAATCAAGGCTCTTCCCGATTGCCTCGCCAAGGAGAACAACGTGGGGGTAAAAATGGACCAATTCGCAAATTTTCAAGAAAAGAGGGGTTAATTTGCAAAATGTCCAAATATGCCGAAAGCGTCGATCCTCACTAACGAGAACCAAGGCTCTTCCCGATTGCCTCGCCAAGGAGAACAACGTGGGATAAAAAGGGACCAATTTGTAAATTTACAAGAAAATAAGGACTAATTTGTAAATTTCCAAATACTGCCAAAAATAACTCACCAGCATAGGAGGGAGGCGCGCCATCAGCCAACATAGCAGGGGAACGACCTCTCGAAGCACGCGACATGACAAGCTGCAGAATAAGTTAAAAGAGGTCAGATCTAGAAAAAAAAAAGATCATTTTTTTATCAGATCTACCCCCTTGAAAGATTAACTCGAGGCATCAAATCACACCCTCGACCCTCACATGCGATCCCACAAGTGCATAAATTGAATTGAGCATGAAAAAGATTGAAATTGTGGAGGATTTACCTGAAGAAAGGCTCGAGATCCAATAAAGATGAGGCCTTTTTGGAAACTTTCACCACGCGCTCGAGGGGCCTGAAAGAAATTCTAAAGATGGAATTTTTGGAGAGGTTTCTCAGTCAAAGACCCAAAGGAAGATCAGATCTAAAACAAAGATCAAATTTTGGTGAAGAACGGATGCTCGAGGGAAAAGAAAAATCCAAAAAGAGGGGGAAAGGTGGCCGGCCCTAGAGAGGAGAAGAAAAAAGAGAAAAAGAAAGAAAATAGACCCCTATTTATAAGGTGAACCAAGTTGAACCGGACCGGACCAAGTTGAACCGAACCGGACCAGTCCAAATCAGTCCAAATAGGGTTGAATCAAGCGTCGAAACGACTTCAAAACAACTGAGGGTCCCATCCTTGGTTTATTCCTGTCTCTCCCGCACATTCGGAAGGAACGGAAGAAATTTTTTGAGCCAAATTACTGCCTTTTTGGCTCATTTTCAAGCCGGTTCAACTCATTTTGAACACGGAAATACTCCAATAAGGTATACGAGTATAAACTATTCCCTATTTTTATTGAGAAGTTCCTGGAGAATATTTTTCTAAAAATATTCTTAAGGATAACTCAATAACTCAACGCCGACAATCGAACGAAAGTTGCACATCGAACCAACCGACAAAAGCTAAAAATTGGAAAATCAGGAATCGACTTCAAGTTCAAATTCCGACGACGGTCAGACAATAAATGCAGCACCGGAGTCCTTACAAGCATTCGACAAAGCACCGAATAGCCTGAAGGAGCGAAGGAATACAGAACGAAAGTCGTTCCAGGTCCCCTTACACCGACAAAGGGTAGGGACAATCATATCCAAAATATTCCAGACTCCTCTATAAAAGAATGAGGCTGGAACATTTTGGAGGGGGTATCTGTAGGCGTGTAAAATTGCCTATAGGTCCCTTAGCTTAGCTCGGCACGCTGATTCGACAAATCAACGGACGATCGAGCGACGAGGCGACAAGGCACGCAAACAACGGAATACGTTCGCACGTGGAATCAAACCAACGTTTCGGGGAATCACCGAGTCATCTAAACAAGAGCGAACTCGGTGATATAACGATCGAATCAAGATCAGCTCCGGACTCGAACTCAGAAGCGGATTAACTGCCATATTTGGAATCAAGTCAATGAGTCAATTCCAGAAACCGAATCAAATCCGAACGACGAAGAACCGGAAAACACCGGAAAACGACGAAACGAACCAACACCCGGGAACTCGACCGAAACCGAGCGAACCTGGGGTGGCTCGGCCCAAGCCGAGCCACCCCGGGGTGGCTAGGCTGACAACTGTGCATATGCACAGTTCTGAGTGCCTATAAATAGGTCAGGTGTTTGTTCATTTGAGAGGACTTTTTCTGAAACTTTTGAAGAGCCGAAACTCTGCCGGATTGCGACCTCAACTCGGATTGTGAAGGCTTGAAGGCTTGGACTTCCAGATCTACGTCATTCCACTCCGGATCTAAGCTTGGTTCTTAGATCCCGAGATTTGAGCGAGTGTTTCCTTGGTGAAACGATCCCTCACGGCTATTATCTCCTTGGTGGGATAATACCCGTCACACCACGTAGATCTGTTCGGATCGAGATTGCGCGGTGGTCCACGGTAATCAACCCCGGCGCAGGCAAACAACCCACAAAGCAAGAGACCAGATAACAGGATCTTGTGATTTGTTCGATAAAAGAGAGAAGTTGTAATTTTGATTTCTTTGTTTTATTTTGATTTTCATTGTAAGCCGGATCTTATAAAAAGACCGGATCTCTTTGTAACGCATAAAGTTGTTAACTGAGTGCAATGGAATCGATAATGAAGAAAGACCCAACTTTTCCCGCGAACAGACTAGTCTGAGTTCAAACAGACTCTGAGTATGCAGATTATTTCTTAGTAGTCGACTATTCTGTATATTAATCGACTACTCTATAATCAACAGAAAGTCTAGAGTTCAAAATCAACTCTTATTAGTCGACTATAATGCGTAGTAGTCGACTAGTCTGAACTGACACAGAAACTGATATTCTATTTAAGGCTCTAGTAGTCGACTACTAATGTCCATTAGTCGACTATACTGTAATTTGACAGAATGTTTATATTTTGTCTAAGGCTTGAGTAGTCGACTACTAAGGCTATTAGTCGACTACTAAGGTATAGATATGAGATATTTGATATGTTTTAAGACTCATTCAATAACTATAACCTCTAATGGTTAACTTAGGGGATTTCTATAGTTAACCATACACTAAGCATGTGTTAGTGTGTTCTAAACACTATGTGTGTATGTGTGTGAGTGATCAAGGCTTATACAAATTTCTAAGCAAAGAAAATGTGAAAAATTACATTTTGACATATACGCATAACTTCTTCTTTGCTTCATATTGCCTTGAACTCATCTTATGTCTTGAGTATCTCTTGAATATCATTGTTGGTTTAGCTCTGATGCTGCAAAATAAATGTTAGCACATAATGCACACAACATATAATATTTGTTATTATCAAAACAAATAATCTTGAGGTCAAGATTTCTAACATCCCCCCCCCTTTTTTTTGATGATGACAAATATATGTTATTAAGATATAAAAATTTTAATCCCCCTGAATGAAATCATTAGATATATAAAATCTTTTACTCTCTCTGCATCAAAGCATTAGTAAAAAGTTAAAAATTTATATATAAATCCTCATTTGTCATTAGCAAAAGGAAATAAATATAATTTTACTTAAAATTTTCTTTTCCCGGGTACCTTAATAAAAACATTAAGCACTTTGGTACCCTTTTATATTATATCATTAGGATTAGCCCTTAGAAATCCAAATCCACTTGGAATTTGGTTTCCATTTATTAACATAATTATAATTCTTTGAATTGCATATATTTTTCTTAAAACTTGAAATATAATCATCTCTTTCATTTAAACAAGTACATTTAGGTACCCAAATGTACATAGATTTCTTATACAAAGATACTTTATGAGATGATGCAAAATGTGTTCTATTAACATATTCATTTTTCTTATGAACATATCCTAATCCAAACTTTTGATTAGAAGACTTTTGTAAAGATAATAAATTAGTCAAGTCTTCTTTTCCTTTGTTGAATTTGTTCACATTAAAAAGTAACTCTTCATATTTAAGTTTAAGAGAACACATTTCTTTATCTAAATCTGAAATACGAGTTATTAATTTATCACATTCAGATTTTAGATAAGTATTATCATTAGTCAATAATTTATTTTCAGAAAATAAATTATTATTTAGTTCATTTAATTTTTTAACTTGTGAAGAATTTGAAGTTACTAAGTTTAATTTTTCATTTTCATTTTTCAATAACTTATAATTAGACTTCAAATCCTTATATTTAACATAAAGTTCATTGAATGCTTCTAATAATTCATCATTATTAAAATTATCGCATTCCTCATCTTCTTGTGCCATAAAACACAAGTGAGCGGATTCCTCTTTTTGTTCTTCTTCTTCTTCGGAAGAGGATGAGTCGCTATCATCTCATGTCATTGTCAAAGCCTTCTTTTTCTTATCTTTTAACTTCTTGAAGTTTGTAGACTTTGACTTTTGCTTTGGAAGAGGACAATCCTTCTTCATGTGTCCTGGCTTATTACATCTATAACAAATAAAATTATTGTTAGTATCTTTAATCTTTTTATACTTACTTTGGATAATGAACTTTTTGAATTTTCTTGAAAGAGCATCAATGTCTTCATCATCTTCATCCGATTCATCGCTATTGGAAGATGCATTTAAAGCAATGATTTTCTTTTCTGGTTGTACTCTCTTCCTTCTATCTTGAAGTTGTACGTCATATGCCATTAAATTCCCAACGAGATCTTCCAGAGTGAGTGTTGAGAGATCATTGGCTTCTTCAATTGCGGTCGTCTTTTTTCTCCCATTCTGGTGTAAGTGCACAAAGAACTTTTCTCACCATCTCTAATTGTGTGTATTCTTTTCCAAGACCAATTAGAGAGTTGGTAATGTCAGTGAATCTTGTGATCATTTTAGTGATCGTTTCATGTTTTTTCATTTTGAATAACTCAAACCTGTGCACAAGAACAAAGATTTTAGATTCTTTAACTTTGTTAGTACCTTCGTGTGTTATCTCTAATGTATACCAAATTTGATGGGCTGAATTACAAGTAGACACGCGATTGAACTCGTTCTTGTCCAAGGCACAAAACAGTGCATTCATCGCCTTAGAGTCTAGATTTACATTTGTCCTTTGAACAACCGTCCTTTGGTGTAAGGAGTGGTAGGCTTTGTAAATTTCATCTCTACAATGTTTCTAAGTTCATATCCAAGAGATTAAAGGTAGATCTTCATTCGACACTTTCAATAGTTGTAGTTTGTGGTATCAAAGAGAGGTGGACAATGTGTGGAATGTCCCTCTTTGAATTGTGAAGTGTTTGTTGATGAAATTGATGATGTCATCTTTTACTATGCTCTGATACCAATTGTAGGGTCTTTTTTGTTGTATATCTATCAAGTGTAGGATCGTGACCCTTAAGAATAGAGTATGCTCTTATAAAAATCTGCGGAGTTTTACACTTAAACACTAGATGGTGAGTTTGCAAAGTAGATTATAAATTATAAAGAAAGAATGGCAATCTCAGAAAGTGAACATTACAAACACAAGCATGTATACTGGTTCCACCTTCCCGGTGTACATCCAGTCCCAAGCAAATCCCGCTTGAGATTTCACTATGATTTTGAAACCTTACAAAATCACAAGCAAACCTGACTAATTTGCAAGACCATGCAAATTGCAAACCCAACTGACAACATCATACCAATTGTAAACCGACCTCTAGACCAAGAGATCAACCCCTCTCACAAACCGAGAGAAACTTTCTTTAAAGTACAAATCCAATCCTATAAGCCTTGAATGTGTTGTGAACATGTTTCTCACTGTGGCTATAGGTTTTTCTCTCTGAAATTTATCTAAACACTTAGCATGAAATGATCAAAGGACATAGGCTATTTTAGAACTTTTATTCTAAGACAAAATCTGAATTTTAGAACACTTAGAATGCACAAATTTTATTCTAAGGCAAAATTTGTTTAATCTTTTAAGTGCAACATTTATCAATTGTTTTCTGACGTTTTTCCTATTTATAGCCTCTGAAAAGACATATTTTTAAACCTAAATAACACCTTAAAATAGCTATAAACAATCATATATTCAAAACATGTAACATTCAAAAAACTGTCTTAGTAGTCGACTACAAGTCTTATTAGTCGACTAGTCTGAGTTCAAACAGACTCTGAGTATGCAGATTATTTCTTAGTAGTCGACTATTCTGTATATTAATCGACTACTCTATAATCAACAGAAAGTCTAGAGTTCAAAATCAACTCTTATTA
>BQKN01000409.1:21857-41171 GCA_022839385.1 Asparagus kiusianus | reverse complement strand
GAGGCCAGTCCATCAGATCTAATAGCGTACCGACTCCGGGATTCCGGAGCAGGGCGTTACACCTATATGAATAATTGGCAATTATAATGCAAATGGTTCGAAAAATGGACAATAGTGTTCACTATTATCCATTATTCAAACCATTTGCATTGAAGCTACCAACTATATCTATATCTTACGCTCTTGGATTAAGCTTTCTCATTGTAACATGCCTTGTTGACATTTTCTACTCAATTGATTTTAAAATGATGTACACAATGCATGTCACCATACATATTTTAAAAGTATTACCTGCATTCCAAACTTTCTACTATCCCAAGTAGATGAATTTGTTAAGATACTGTTTAGCAAAGGGTTAAGTGAGGGGTGAAGGAGACTTAACCCCTTCTTAACCCGTCAAACACAAAAAATCTATACAATGGTTAAGGTGAGTTAACCCTCCATAATTTGCCAAATATAAAAAATATTGAATGGTTAAGCTAACCTCTCTAGAGGGATTAAAATGAGTTAACCCCTCAAAATAAGGAGTTTACTAATACTCTTATTTAAAATGATTAAGAGTTAACCCTTCTAATTATAAATAAAATAGTCAAAATTATTATTATTCCTAAACACTAAAAACTGATCACAAGGGTTAAAATAAAACTTATTTAATGGATTAATAATTTAGTTCTTCAGATTATCGAATGAGCTAAATACATTAATCCTTCTCTTTAACCCCTCTTCCTTAACCCTTTGCCAAATGGGGCCTTAGAAAAAATAACAGAAAAACATCTTATCATGATTTTAAACAAAACTTAATTTAGTGAATTATTGGGATTGTATGTTTTTCAAGGCGAGCTATAAAAGAGGAAATCATGTTCTTCTGAATTAATGACAAAATAATATTTCCTATATCAATTTATAAGGTGCAATACTAATCGTAGAAGTGTAAATATATTTGACAAATCATCATACTTCCCTTTAAAATAGAGAGTATGGGCAAAACTTTCTATGGACAATTTTACTCCTAAACCTTATTTATATTATATATTCTAAACCCAATTAAATTAAATTAAATTATTCAATGAAGTTAAGAACTAATTATTTTGTAACATTTGACAGTTTATCTCCACATCGCCTCTTTCTTTATATTAACATGATATCTTCGTCGAACGAGATTGAAACACTTTGGAGGGGGTATCTATAGTCGTTAAAAATTACCCTATAGATTTCCGCACGCAGCTCGAGACGGAAAAAAGTCGATGGACGTCATTATCCAAGTCAACGAGGATTATCTGATGCTATGAGGAAGCTAACAAGCGCATGAAGCGAATGGACAAAACATACGAGTTAACGGGATGACAAAATAGTGAAGAAATGACTCAATAAGGAGTTTCGTTTCACCCATGAAAGACGAAACAACACTCGTGTCTCGTTCACTCCATGTGTGTTTCGCCCAGGGGAGGTTGTAGATCTCTTTTCCAGCTTTCTAGTGCATTTTGAATCACGTCATTCCAAGATCGGACGGGAGAAGGCGAAACAATCAAAACACGCCAATGGCGTCTCGGCCAAGGCCAAGACACCAACGGTGTCTCATGCTCAGAAAAACCGTTTTTCGCCTGTTAACCATTCGAAAACCTGTTTTTCGATAAGATTTCAATATTTCTTGATTCCACAGCCTTTCCAACTAATTTGAGGCTATCTTTGAACGTGGTTAAGTGGTTACAACTGAGGATTGTTGGCCTTCTTGTTTTGATGATGTTTAACAAACAATTTACCACTAATGTTGTTTGTCTAGTATTTGTGTTTTCTTATTTATTATAGACAAACAACGTTGTTGGAGGATGGATGGAATAACGCCTTAACGACGATATCAAATGGAGGTTGGCGGAAATGTCGGTGAAGCCTTACAATTCAAAGTTAAAGATCAAGTTCAAGCTTCATCCGTAACGTGTATCAAGTTGAGCTACAATGAAGATCAAGATCAAGCTTGGGTAACTTTAGTTTAGATTTTATATTATGTGTGTTATATACTCTAAGCTCAATATCTATACACACACATTTATTGGTTTCTTCGTATATATATACAGTTATATATATATACACAAGTTTTGGTTTCTATGCATATATATAGGTATATATATACATACATAGTTTTGAGTTTTCATGTTCATAAATATGAGATTACACATTTCATATTTATTATTGTGCTTTGGTTTAGCTATATAGATATGAAACAAATTTACATTCATATATATAATCATATGTTCCATACTCTGTTGTGTTTTTTGAAAACATTGCATAGAATATGCAATTTTGTGAAAATACTGTCTTATTAGTTTATAGACTTCAATATCAGTTTATACATGTTTTACTAAGTCTATAAAAACTTTCACAAAGTTTCAAAAGTTGGTTTATGTCAAAACATCAAAATTCATGTGTTTACATTTTTCATGTTTTGGACTACTTTTCAAAATGATGATTTTTCACAAATGGGAAATGCAATTTGGAAAATTCTTTTTGTAACATGTTCGTTTTCATGTTTATATACATTTCCCAAAGTTTCATAATTTTTGGACTTCATTTGTTATTTTTAACAAATTTCCAAAAGTCAAAAAAATCAGCTTTCAAAATCAAATTCTGCTGTGTCAGTATTCGGTCGACCGAACCGGTCGACCGCTCGTTTTGTTTTTTCATCAGTATTCGATAGAGAGTCTGTCGGTCGACCGGTCCGGTCGACCGAAAGCTCCATCGGTCGACCGACGAGATTTCCGGTCGACCGACCAGATGACCGTTGCATTCTAACGGCTCTTTTCTGAGGCGATTTTCTGGGGGGCTTTTCTGTTATTTGTCTTGTGGTTTTGGCTGAGATTTCTAGTGGGTATATATACCCCATTGCTGATGTCTTTACAGGTTAATCAAGAAGTTTTTAAACAAGGTTTTAAACAAGGGTTTAAACTCGTTTAGTTTGGTTTAAGTTTGTTTTGGGTTTGCTGTTACAAAGAGGAGTTTTTCATCAGCTATTGAAGAGTTCATCTTCAACACTTCATCATCCTCTCTTTGTATTTATAGAGAAGTTTCCTTAATTCTATTTTCTAGCATTTCTACTATTGTATTTCATATCAATCTTATTGCTAGCTCTTATTGAGTTAAGTTTTTATTTATATCTCATTGTTACACACACCCACTTGAGCTTATTGTATTTGCATACATAGTATATTAGGGTTGTGAGAGATTGTGACATTGAGTTGTGCTTTTATTGAGTTCTCATCTATTGTAGAGAACAAATTTATATTTGTTACATTGTGAGTGTTGTAAGGTTTTCGGTGAGCTAGAAAACCGAGTGTGTTGTGAAGTTTTCGGTGAACTAGAAAACCGAGTGTGAGGAGTGACGTTGATCGGTGAGCGTTGAAAACCGATACTGTGAGGTGTAAACGTTATTCGGGTGAGCGTAGAAAACCCGGTTATGATAGTGGATTTCTCCCCGGGAGTGGGGAGCGGAGACGTAGGACGGAAGGTCCGAACTCCGTGATCATATTGCTTGTTTGAGTGTGCTTTGGCGTTCTTTCATATTTATGTTCATATCTTATATCGCCATTGTGCATTACTCATTTCTATATCATCCACTATCTTGTTTAGATTGTTTACCCTTGTGTTGTTTATATATCCTTGCATATATTTCTATCATATAGGATATATCTCATTGTTCATATTGCTTATCCTAGCTCATATACATTGTTGCATTTCATACTTGCTAGGATAACTTGTTAATTAGTTTTAATTAACATTTTAATCGGATTAGATTAGCATAAGGTCCTAATCACCCCCCTCTAGGGTCTAACAAGGATAAGATCACATCGTTCGTTCTTATTCGAAAACAGAGCTTTTGAAGCCTATAAATTAATACAGCCCTAGGGCCTTTATTCACGACGATCTGAATTTTAGGAGCAACGGCGAAGCCCTGACGTTTTGGAGAGCAAGGAGCATGAATTTCAGAGAGGAGGAAGCAAGTTCTTTGCGAGTTCTTCGATAAAAAGGAGGAGAGTTCGATAGATCTGCAGCCGCTTCAGCCTCATTCATCCGCTTCCCTTGAGATCGCACCGTTCCTGTGATCTCGAGGAGGGTGTTTATCTTATCGTTGTTGAGATATTCACTTTAATTCTTGTCTCCTTCGTGAGGCAACAAAAATCAATCGGATCTGATCATTTGGTGGTCCATGGATAAACCCCGGCACCAGCAAAGATCACACGCAAGCAAAAGATTGATAAACGATCTCTCTGCGTGTGTTTTCTAGAAAGTTGTAATTTTTTCAATCTCTTTTGTGTAGAAAGATCTTATAAAAGACTCCTCTTTTGAATTCGTTGTAAACGCTTGAAGTTATAATGAATTCCTCAAGAAATCAACTTTCGACGCGAACAATATGTATTGGTTATAAGTTTTTAAAATTTAGGGTTTTCTGTCTTTTTTTAATTTTCGAAAGAGTTTGTTATAATTTTTATAACTTTAAGGTTATTTTTAACAAATTTTAATTTTTTAATGCCTGATAGTAATTCCTTGAATTCATCTTTGTTGTTCGTAAGTTTTGAAATTTCAGAATTTCAGAGTGCTTTTTTATTATTTGAACTTTTGAGCATGTTTTTATAGTTTTTAAAATATTGAGGATTTCATATTTGTTATTTTAAGTTTTGAAACGTCTGAACGTTTTGTGTAATTTTAAACTTTTAATGGTAGTTTTGTGCAATTTTGAAAGCGTTTTGGATTGTTTTTGTAATACTTCATATACTATACCATATTAATCTTTAGATTATTGACCTGCAAGTTGTTCACATGGGATTAGAATAAGATATAATTATGATTATAATAGCTTAAAATTTAAATAAAATATTAAAAATAATCAAGGGTAATATTGACAATGTAAAGATTTTTCCGAACTCGTACTTTTAAAAGGGAGTAAGTATGATATGATGTTGTTGAAGTTTTTATAATAATTTTATGCAAAACCACGGAGCTCAGAATAGTTTTGTGCAATATACTGTTTAATATATATAGAGAGAGCTTCGTTCAATTTGATGCTAATTAGAGGGACAAGTTTAAAAATATATATAAGATTCGTGGGACGAATTAAGTTGGCGATTTAATGTCAACATATAAAAAATTTGGCGACCATTACAAAATATGAGATGTGGGGGGCTAATATAGAAAAAACCAATCTATTAATTACTTGGGGGTTTCTCTGAAACATTTTCACAAACTTCTCACTATTTCTAGGGTTTCCTCTGTTCTTCACTTTCTCTACTCCAAATTCCCTAAGCCCTCACACCTTCAATCCAACAAGAACAATGGGTCGTAAAAAACCCGTTGCTATAGACGACGACGAGTACTCGTTCCCTGAAGATCCCGATCAAAAACCCCAGGCGGCGGCGGCGGCGGCGGCAGAGACGACGGCGATGCCGAAGAAGAACAAGAAGAAGGGAGGATCGAAGGCGAAAAGGAACGAAGACGACGATCTCGACGACGCCGCTGACGATCTCGACGAGGTGCCGACGACTCTCGTCTTATCTGGTAAGAAGAAATCATCGAAATCTAAGAAGAATTCTATTAGTGCTTTTAGCGCTCTCAATGCTCTCGATGAGGATGATGTCGATGGCGATGATAGATCTGAGGTTGTTGATGATAGTAACCATGTGGAGGAGGATGGTGATAAGGATGAAGAACTTGAGTTTGATTTTGGCAAGAAGAAGAAGAAATCGAAGAAGAAGACTGGGGGCGGTAAGTTTGCTCTAACGGCAGATGAGGAGGATGAGGAGGAAGAGAAATCCGAGATTACTAATGACAACAGTGTGGAGGATGAGAAGGACGAGGAAAGCAAGGATCTTGATTTTGATTTCGGGAAGAAGAAGAAGTCGAAGAAGAAGAAAAACGAGAAGGCTGCCGCTCAAGAGGCGGATGATTTAGATAAGCTGCTGGCGGAGCTGGGCGAGGGGGCTCCTGCAGTAGAAGAGGCGCCACCTCCGGCAGCAGTGAAACCAAAGGAAGTTGAGTCCAAGGAAACCGAACTGGATTCAAAGAACAAGAAGAAGAAGAAGAAGAAGACTGGTAGGACTGCAGAGGAGGAGGATGACTTGGATAAGATCCTTGCGGAGCTCGGCGAAGGGGGCCCGCCAAGTTCATCGGTCCCTCCACCAGTTACAGAACTACAGGTTGCTCAACCTGAGCCAGTTGAGGCTGAGGAAAAGGAGGTGGAAGTAGCAGATGCTGTGGAGTCTGCGGCAGCCAAGAAGAAGAAAAAGAAGAAAGAGAAGGAGAAAGAGAAGAAAGCTGCTGCTAAGAAGGAAGAGGCTGAGGTTAAAGAGGAAGCCCCTGTGAAGGGAAAGGCTGCTGACAATAAGAAGTTACCAAAGCATGTAAGGGAGATGCAGGAGGCACTTGCGAGAAGGAAGGAAGAGGAGGAGAGGAGGAAGAGAGAAGAGGAGGAGAAGTTGAGGAAGGAGGAGGAGGAGAGGCTAAGGAGGGAGGAAGAGGAGAGGCTTGCTGAGGAGGCTAAGAGGAGGAAGAAGGAGAGGGAAAAGGAGAAACTTTTGAAGAAGAAGCAGGAGGGTAAACTTTTGACGGGCAAGCAGAAGGAAGAGCAGAGGAGGTTGGAAGCTATGAGGAGGCAATTTTTGGGCCAGAACGAGGTTCCTGTGGGTGATGCTCTGGTAGAGGTGAAGAAAAGGCCCAAGTACGAGACAAGGAAATCAAAAGCTAAGGTTGTAGAGGCTGAGAAGCCAAAAGAAAGCCAGCAGGAGGTTGCTGAGCCTGAGGTTGATAGAGCTGCGGAAGATTTCATGACTGAGGAATCCCAATCTCAAGCCGATGAAGTTGAGGAGATTGAAGCAAAACAAGAGGAGAAAGAAGAAGTTGAAGCTGTAGAAGAGGATGAAGATGAAGACGAATGGGATGCAAAGAGCTGGGATGATGTTGATGTTACATTGCCTGCCACAAGTCCATTTGCTGAGGAGGACAAGGAGGAAGAGGATGCACAGCCTGTTGTAAAGAAAGGTGCTCCTGCTCCGGTTGAGCGGACAAAGAATACGGTTGCTTCTCGTCAACCTGCAAAGAAGGGTGATGTTGAGAACAATGCAAACGAGCATGGAGAGGTGAAGAGGAAAAATGAGGTTGCTAAAAAGAAAGAGGTGAAAACTTCAGAGGATACATCAGAAAAGAGCAGTGAGAATGAACTCCGTTCTCCTATCTGTTGTATTCTTGGTCATGTTGATACTGGAAAGACCAAGTTGCTTGATTGCATTAGGCGCACAAATGTACAAGAGGGAGAAGCTGGGGGTATTACTCAACAGATTGGGGCTACTTACTTCCCAACTGAAAACATAAGAGAAAGGACCAAGGAATTGAAGGCAGATGCGACACTTAAAGTCCCTGGCCTACTTGTTATTGATACCCCTGGTCACGAGTCATTCACTAATTTAAGATCTAGAGGTTCAAGCTTATGTGACATTGCAGTTTTGGTTGTGGACATTATGCATGGGCTTGAACCGCAAACAATAGAGTCCCTTAACATGCTGAAAAGTCGCAATACAGAATTTATTGTTGCATTGAATAAGGTGAGTTCTCCAATTTTCATTTCAAAGGATATTTTTTAAATTGATATTTTGTGCTATAAACTTAAGCAAATATGTTATTTTGCTATATTTTTAAGGTGGATCGACTTTATGGGTGGAAAACATGTCCAAATGCACCAATTATTAAGGCTATGAAACAGCAATCTAATGATGTAAAAAATGAGTTCAATATGAGGCTTACGCAAGTGAGTAACTTATCATTCGTTTGTTTTTAGCTTTAATGGGATCGTTTATTCTTAAGCTAATACTGGTACTTTATTGTGTATGATCTTTTTTCTGCTTCCTCTTTTGGACAGATTGTAACTCAATTCAAGGAGCAGGGCCTAAATACAGCTCTCTACTACAAAAATAGAGAGATGGGAGAAACATTCAACATTGTTCCAACTAGTGCTATCAGGTACCTTCTAAGTCTTTCAAGCAAAGGTTCTTGACCCATGTTGGTTTTGGTGGGTATGTTATCACACACATACACATGCCTGTTAGCATGAACACAATTTATAATGTATGCACTGGCTTGTATGCATGAATTCTTTTTCATAGTAGCATTCTGCAAGTGTTTTCATTTGGGTTTGATAGTATGATACGTTAATAAAAAAGTATGTGCAGAGGCCAATCTTACCTAACGCGTGGTACTATTTTTTTATCTCAGTGGTGAAGGAATCCCTGACCTCCTTCTTTTACTAATACAATGGACTCAGAAAACGATGGAAGAGAAGCTTACATACTCTGACGAAGTGGAGGTTTGTCCACCTTCCTTCTTGACGCAGCATGATGATTCTTATCACTTATGCTGTTTTCCCCTTTTCCTTTTTGTTCTTTGTAAAGAAAAGCAGCTACAAAAACTCACTTGTAATTTGCTTTTCTACATGTTCTCAGTGCACCGTTTTGGAAGTGAAAATGATTGAAGGTCTGGGGACAACCATTGATGTGGTACTTGTTAATGGTGTTCTACATGAAGGAGACCAAATAGTTGTTTGTGGCATGCAGGTGATGTTTACGTCAGCCGTCTCCCAGTAAATTTCCAGTGATATCCTTGCATGTTATCTTGTTTTGTTGACATTGTATTTTCAGGGACCTATTATGGCTACTATTAGAGCTTTGCTTACGCCTCATCCAATGAAGGAACTCAGGGTTAAGGTTAGCACTTTATCTTAATTTTTCTTAGTTGGTTCCTATACTGTGGTTCTTGATATGATTGTATGAAACTGTGATCTTTTGATCATATAGGAATTATCTTTCCCCGTCAACTGCAATCTGTATTGTTTTGCTATTCTATCAGCATATTTGTGATTGAAAATTATCATGGCTCACAAAGTTGATATAACTTAATTATGTAGAATACTACGCGGCAAACATTCCAGTTTCTTGTTCCATTTCCCTCATAGTACAATCCTTTCCTACCATGATTCATTGCCACAAAATGAACAAACGCACATTTAACAGATTCCGCCCAAAATAGCAAATTAGCAATCACATCATTATTCCTGCTTAACTACTTTTTTTCCTGACATGTTTGCCTTTCATCTGTTTCTTATCCTCCCTCTTTCTTTTGACTGAAAGATGGATTTAGACCATGCCTGTATGACATGTCCGAATAAAAAGTATAAGTATATAAGGATTATCTTGTATAAGTATATAAGGATTATGCTATTAACTTCATCACTGTCTTTTTGCATTCATTAAATTAGTCAAGTCATTATTAGAGACTACCAGTTAATTACAATACAAGCTAGATGCATATTATTTATTGTTGCTTTTCCATCTTAACTGTCTTATTATTTTCCTTCAAACTAGTCTTCATATTTCTCCCTTATAATTTTTATAGCCAGCAATAAATCAATGAAATAATATTTTGTGGTACTAAGTAGCTACAGAGAAGGTAAGATGGCAATGAGACCTTGCCTAAAAATGACGTATAGTATATTACCGGTTTAAATTGTCAAATTATGCTGTTTAATTTTGAAACAATTTGAAATGCTTCCAAATACCAACTTTTATGTGTTTGAAATGTTGTACACTGATTTGAACTAACTGTTAACAAGAACTGTCTTTTTTGCACACAATTGATGTGTATTAAAGCTTAAACACATTTGGATTTTGGTTTGTACATGTAAATATTGTGTATCATTTTAAACACATCTACCTAGCTGGGAAATTAGCGCCCAATGAAGTGGGCCATATCAAATTGGTTGTAATGCTTGGTCAATTTCTTTTTTAAGCTTTATTGGGTATATTTTTGCTCATTAGCCAATTCATTTGTCCAATTATAGGTTGAAAGCATTTTTATTATGCACAAGTGTACTGTGTCATGCATGATCGCGTGCTTCGGAACACTAGTTTGAATAAAGACAACTTTTAATGGATTAATTTTATTTGAATTACATGATATGTGTGCTTTTCAACTGATAGACTTAGTGTAACTACCTCTTTTGCAGGCTTAATTAGAAAAAAAATTCCTTTAATTCTCCATATGTTACATAATAAATTGCATGAAACAAGAAAACTTGCTCTTAAATTTTTTACCCTCATGGAGTAGCTGCTTCATATTGATCAAGACAAAGTTGTCTCAGTCAGAATACTTATCATGTATTGTTTTCCCCATGTGTCATATCATGACATCCCTCATCGTCTTAGTTATGAGTGAATGTAACATCATGCTTGTGCTAGAGTGCATGCATTATGTTTAAGCATGGGAAAGCAGCTGTATAAATCATGAGTCTGAATGCTTCCTTGTTCACTATTCATGGTGCAGTAATCATATAAATTATAGATTTATAATGGACATTTGAGTATATGAATGGTTAAATAAGGCTTTAATTTGACAAACATGGCCTCCTGATGGTAACTGTTTCCTATTTGCTTGCCGCAATGGCCATGCACTTGGAGAAAATTGCCTTGGTACATGCATTCCTGATGTTTTAGTTCTCAGTGCTGCATTTGGTTTTTTTCTTATTTTCTCTGACGCTGCGCAGTGAACTGCATGAAACAAGAAAAATCGGTCTACAATTTGATACTCATGGAGAAAATTTATGAGATTTATCTAATCGAAATTGTCAATTTGGAGTATTTATCATGTATAGTTTTCCCACTTATTGCTTGCATTTGCGTATTGTATCATACTATCATCCTCATGGAGTAAATCTTATAGGTGTATTTTTCAATCTTCCAGACATTTAGTTGCTGATTTTAATTGTCAATACGCATGCATCTCTTAAGTGCTTAATTCCCTGTTCTCTGCAAATTTGGTGTATTCCTCACATCCCCTATTTTCCATTCAATTTGTACACAGTGGCTTTCACCGTGTAAGTTCTACCAAATATTTTTTTCCCATGTTGCGGTTTGATTCCTTTTGGGAATGTACATGTTTTTTACTGACATTATAGGGTTTAGTATGGAGAAGTTTCACTAATCTTGAAATCAGATGACATGGCTTTTTTTTGAACTACTGCGTGTTTCTATTTATTTGGAATTGATATATGTAACATAATGTCTTAACCCAGGGAACATATTTGCATCATAAAGAGATAAAAGCTGCACAGGGTGTCAAAATTTCTGCGCAGGTATGATTTGTTTAGCACTAATACATTCTCAGATTATGTAAAAGAATTGTGTTCTAATTACTTGCTTGCTTTCAGGGTCTCGATCATGCCATTGCTGGCACTGCTTTGTATGTAGTTGGACCGGACGATGATCTGGAAGTGGTCAAGGAAGCTGTTATGCAAGATATGCATAAAGTCATGAGCCGGATTGACAAGAGTGGAGAGGGTGTCTACGTTCAGGCTTCTACCCTTGGTTCCTTGGAAGCACTGACAGAATTCTTAAAAAGTCCGGCTGTAAGCATTCCCTTTTGTGATTTCAGTATAGGTCCAGTACATAAGAAGGATGTTATGAAGGCTAGCGTTATGAGAGAAAGAGGGAAGAAAGAATATGCAACCATCTTGGCCTTTGATGTCAAGATTGATGAGGATGCTCGGATTCTTGCCAAGGAGTTACAAGTTGAAATTTTTGAAGCAGATATTATTTACCACCTGTTTGACCAGTTCAAAGCTTACATTGACAATGTGAGGGCAGAAAAGAAGAAGGAAAGTGCTGAAGATGCAGTGTTCCCTTGCGTCCTTAAGATCATGCCAAACTGCGTTTTCAACAAAAAAGATCCAATTGTTCTGGGTGTGGATGTTTCCGAAGGCATTCTCAAGGTTTTCCCTTTTCTATTTTTATTGTTCCCTTTTTTTTTTCTTGTTTTTGCATTTATTCTATTCTAGAACTGTTGACAGCACCACATTATTGGCTTCTTACAGTGCTTGATGTTTCAAATGGCATGTGCACACCCCTGAAACATAGAACTTGAGAAATCATGTTATGATATCAGCTTATCTAACGTTTTCTTTTTACATCAAGACTGAACTAGCAAGTTTTGATTCCAGGTGGGAACCCCTATATGCATCCCTTCGCAGGAATTCATTGATATTGGAAAGATCGCCTCAATCGAGATGAACCACAAGCCTGTTGAAACGGCCACTAAAGGTCAGAAGGTGGCTATAAAGGTAAAGAGAGAATATCTGGTACCTGTTGTGACACAAATTCTATGGTTCTTTTATTAATGACTTCTCTTCTTTGTATGCAGATAGTTGGAAGCAATCCCGAAGAACAACAGAAAATGTTTGGCCGGCATTTTGACATGGGCGATGAGCTTGTTAGTCACATCACGAGGAGATCAATTGATGTACTGAAGGCAGATTATAGGGTAAATTTACTGCACTACCATCCTTTACTATGGAAGTTATATGATTCAAAATTTCAATTGTTTGCACAATATTTTTACAACAGTTTCACTAGAAAGGCACTGGGACAGATTCTATTTGGGTTCACATTCTAAACACAGTAGCAGAATGAGAATGTTACAATGGTCTTGTCGTTGTACGCTAAAAGTTAGGATAAATAAATGAGTGCATTCATCCTTCTATTGAGGATAAAATGGGAGAGAATCGTTCGAGATCGTTTGTTCATGTACAATGAATCCCTCTTAGTGGACCGGTTAGGAAAAGTGACAAGGTTATAGGTTCTGGGATAAAGAGATCTAGAGGTAGTTCTAAAAGAATGTTACAATTATAAACACAGTAGCAGAATGAGAATGATATAATGGTCTTGTCGTTGTTTGCTAAAAGATAGGATAAATAAATGAGTGCATTCATCCTCCTATTGAGGATAAAATGGGAGAGAATCGTTCGAGATAGTTTGTTCACATACAATGAATCCCTCTTAGTGAACCGGTTAGGAAAAGTGACAAGGTTATAGGTTCTGGGATAAAGAGATCTAGAGGTAGTTCTAAAAGAATTTGGTTGGAAGCAATTAAAAGGGATACAATAATAATTAACAGAAGCGATGACCAAAATAATCGAAGGGAAAAGTAGAATTCATGTAGCCGACCCTAGAAAATTGGGAGAAAGGCTTTGTTGTTATTGGTTTATCCTAAGCATTGCAGCAATCACCTTGACACCGATGTATTACAGATTATAAAATCCACCAAACTTAATATTCTGGTAAGACGGATGCGATTTGAAGCCAGCCCTCTTGACGTAATGCAAAATTCCTGGTTACTTCTGGAACATGTAGCCCTCTGACATATATTGCCAAAAACTAATCCAGATGGAGCCTCAAAAACTGTAGAAATCCAGAACCCTTTTTATAACTTGATAGATTAGTGCAATTGGCCACTATCATTAATCTCCATCCTCGAGGCTCGAATCTAGGTTGCTTCTTGTTGTGTTTCTGAGGCAGCTAAATTCTGCTGCATTGTATTTTGACGACAATACTTGCCTCTCATAGATTTAACATTCTCTTGAGTGATCATTAGAAATGTTCATTTTTTGCGCACACCAGCAGGGTAATGGAAGATGCGTTTTTAAACTACTTTTTTGTTGTATTGTAGGACGACTTGTCCATTGAAGAGTGGAAACTTGTTGTCAAGTTAAAGCAGATCTTCAAGATACCATGATGCCTTGGCTATGGGAGAGATTTGCTGTTGCCGAGATCTTCTGACTTGTCAAATCGTAGATGCTTTTGTTGGGTGATTATTATCCACAATTTTGAAGCAGCTTGAACAGCCTAAAGATTTCAAGTGCTGCTCGAGTTTCAGTTTTCATCACAAAGCATTTGTGTGGCCAGAGCTCTCGGGCTTCCTTTCTCTCCACTCTCTTCCACTGCTCTAAATACTCGGAGGGGTTAATTTATACAAATTTTGTGATGTTGAGTGCAAATACATTTAGAGGCCCCGCAATTGTTTTTAGCAAATTATAAATTTTTTCCTTGTTAATAGTGTCTTGCTCCATGCACGTCAGTGCACAATGTCAAATTTGTTTGTTTATTATGCTCAGATTTGTGCTTTTTGGTGCACTGCGATTCTGTCTGATGCAAGCAGTTGCAAGAGATTGAGATATGGATAAAGCATGCTGAGCCGTTCGGTTCGGCGGAGGGTCGCGCTAATTTTTTGTCAACAGCAGGAATTGAGGCTAATTATACAAGTTCCAACAGTTTTTGGCAGCAGCAGCAGCAATGGAGATTTATCACGCGTGCGCTGCTGAAATCACGTGTCTCAGGGCACCATACGTTAGCAGTCAGCCGAGCTGTTATCACTTTAACGTTGCTTTATTAACTACAACTGTTATGAGATATGGTGATAGTACTGCATTACGAATTGAGGAATTTGGTTTCTTGAACACGAGTCCGATGAACTGAGTTCATACTTAATTCTAGTATTTGGCTGGCTCTTTGTTCAACCTCTGCCTCTGCTAATTTCTTCCTTATCGTAGACATTTTTTGGATAGGAAGAGAACCCTTCAAACGATATGTATACTATGATCCAATTCAAGATTTTCAAAATGTGGTGTGGAGAACGGAAATTTAACGAAATTTCACAAGCGCTTATCAAAAGAGTGATATTTCCGCCTGCTAATTTTTTGATAGTAAAGATGTGGCACCTCTTAAGTCTGGATTTCACTACTTCACCTCTTAAGACAAGTGGTTTACTAAAAAGAGTTAAATCTCTGAACGAGAGGGATCAACCAGTCTACCTCGGCTCTCAAGAGGAGGTTAAGAAATAGTTCCCCTATTCTCAAACGCTAAAGACGGGCACAATGTTAAAATATATCATATCTCAAGTTTTAATTTTGGGAAAAATGTGTCCATGCCCCAAAAGTGGGAACTTCGTGTGACTAGCCCCCTTGTACTTTGCCTCATGTGTATAAGCCCCAAATACACATAGTATTTGTGACGAGGCCCCGAAGTGTCTTTTTGCAGTAAAAGTCCAGCGGAAGTTACGATCTTGCCCCTGTGATGGGACAGAGCGCGGTTAGTGCGCCCCATTCATTTTCAGGTACACTCCCTCTCTTTCTCTCTCTTCCACCTTGGACCCACAAAAACTCTTCATCTTTCTAATTGCTGTACGGATTTCAACAGTTCTAGGGTTTTCGCCGGGAAAATGTCGTCCAGGGAAGGATCCAGTAACGACTACGAGGTCGTTCATCGAGCCCAGTCGAAGGGCAACGACGGTTCATCTGCGGTTGGCAGCGCGGAGGAAGCTACGCAAACCCTAATCGAAATGCAAAAGGAGGCAATACAATGTCGAGCCCAGAAAAGGAGTGTTATGTAATTCAGTATTCGGCAATGGCAATGGCTAGGTTTTACCCCAATATTGTTAGTTCTAGTTGGAGTCCAATGTTAGTTCTAGTTTGAGACCAACGTTAGTTCTAGTTTGAGTCCAATGTTAGTTCTATTGAACATGCGCGTTAGCTTTATTTTGTTCCCGTTAGTGTTAGGTCTAATATGAGTTCATAGGTCTTATTGAACTTACAAATTCGAAATCTATTTGTAGGGAAAAAGTTGCTCTATCAGGTGCAGGAGAATCACTAAGGTTAACCGCCAATATCGGGGCCTATTGGGAATTCATGAAGCGCATTGCCCCGAAGATTTGCCAGTGGTATATGGATGCATACTGCGGTTCTATATTTCAACACTATATTTTATTTGGGGCTCCTGCGCCTGATTGGCTCACACTTGAGCTGCTGCTGAGCTTTTTTGACAGAGATAATAACACATTTTCTATACCTGATTCAAAAAGTGGGTGTATGAAAAATGTTAGTTTTGATTTGCAATGGGTCCATAACCATACTCATTTCCCAATTTATGGGGAAGTCATAAGTAACAATCGGAACTCAGGAAGCAAAATATGGGTGGAATACTTCGCTAATCTTTTCATTTCTGAAGATGGTAAGAAGTTAAAAAAAGCAGAAACCACCCAACGTAAACACCTTGAAGGGCTACTGGAACGGCTAGTTGAATCTACAGCAAAGCGGGATATCGAGGATTTTGTTCTGTTACAAATCCTGTACCAATGCTCTATGATATGGAGTCCCAGAGCCGGGGAAGGTATCCCTAGACCCTTACTCAGGTACCTAGATAGCACTGAGAGGGTCAATTCTGTTGCATGGGCCAAGTTCTTTTATGATGAAATTATCAGGGGCATTGGAGTTGCTTTGGAGGGAAAGAAGAAGCAAAGGGTCACATATGTCCCAGGTTGCATGACACTGTTATGTGTAAGTTCCATATTATACTTATCTTGGTTCATTCTAGTTCGTACGTATGCATTATTAGTTCTAACTTATTCTATGTTAGTTCTGATGTATACCATGTTAGTTCTAATATACACCATGTTAGTTCTGCTGTATATTTTGTTAGTTCTAATTTGTGTCGTGTGGGTTCTAATTTGCACTTGTTACTTTTAAGATATACCATGTTAGTTCTATCTGCACCCATGTTAGTTCTATCGTAGTGCATGTTAGTTCTACCTGGGCTCATGGGGTTCTAACATAGTTTATGTTTGTTCTAATTTATGTCGTTAGTCCTAATTTACACCATGTTTGTTCTAGCTGCAGCCATATTTTACTCTCTTTGGTTTGGTCTAGTCTAGTATTAATTGTTAAATGCTAAATATATTTTCTATAGCTTTGGTACTACGAGATGACTGGCATTAAGAAATATACCCTCGTAGACACCTCTAGACCTCTAATGACAAATTGGGCACCAGAGGAGGCGAAAGTCCCATCTATGAGGATGGGGACAATTACGACAAAGACTAAGTCAGCGTCAATATCTTTTGTCCATAGGCCTAATACGAAGGTCGCTTCTCCAGGTCATGTTCATGCACTTCCCGCTATACAGAGGGGTGAAGTTCTTCATCAAAAGCGTCAGGCAAAGAGGAAGGCCATCCAGGAAGAAACTAGTAAGAACTTCTCAATAGGCTACGTAAGTATCCTGTTATGTTAAGTCGTACTCATTTCACACTAACTACAAACAATATCATAATTATGTGTAATCCTACTTAAAATTATAATCTCGTATCAACAACAGATCATGGCAAAGCATATTAATGTTGCTTTTGACGAGGAAGAGGAGATCAATGTTCTTCCCATTGAGCAATAGCTCACATTTTGGAGAAATTCTGCTAAATTTCTCAAGCGACTACTTGTTGCTACAAAGCAGACCAAGAATAAATATTGTAAAGAATTCATGATTGAGATCAACAGGCTAAACATGATAATTGAAAAATTTTGAAGACATGATGAGGTTATAGACCCGGTGGTGCTTAAGACAAATATCAAACATAAAATTACAAATGAAATTAGGAAGAAGCGAAGGGAAGCTCAAGAGGAACAGAAGACTAAAACAAGCAGTTCATATAAGGAAGAGCTCACCATGCAAGAACACGTACATAAGATTGTTGAAGAGGATGTGAAGCTTCCTGCTGACGATGATGCAATAGAAGAGGAGCTTGTTACTTCTCCAGGGGAGGGGGGATATAGTAAGGTTGACCCGACTGTAGATAGTAAGGCTGAGGATAGTGTAGGTAAGGAAGAGGAGCATATTGAACATGAAAATTTTATTGTAGATAACAAAGGTTTTGATGAGGATCCTGTTGATGGTGTAGATAAGGAGGAGGATATTGTAGATAAGAAGGAGGAGAATGCAGATAAGTTGGAGGAGCATGTGAGAAGGGAAGAATGTAGATAGTACGGTTGACGCGAATGTAGATAGTAAGGCTGAGGATAATGTATATATGGAGGAGGAACATGTGGATAGGGAAGAGGATCTTGTGAATATTAAACATGATATGGACAAACTTGTAGAAGTTCTAACGAGCAATATGGAAGCAAAGGGTAGACCACAGCCAGAAGGGTAAGCAGGAGATCTAAATGGAAGAGGACCCCATATACTGAAGGCAGAAGAAATAAAAAGGAAAAAATTAAAATAGATATACTTGAAAGTCCTGAACCAAAAGTAAAACTAGTTGACAAAGTTACTCATTTTTACCCCGGTAATCAAATCCCCACTTGGGATGCGTTGAGTTTGAAGCCAATGACAGATGAAGAGGTAGCTCTATTGGGAGAGCTGAATAAAGATCTTTCAGACCCTACATTGTTTAACTTACGCATAATAGATAGCACAGGTGCTTTTGTATATAATTTAAAGTTACCATCTCTAGTAGCAGATAGACTCGACAAAGCTCAAATTGAGAGTCTAACCAAATTTTGCTCTCAGAAGATTCACAGGTAAGTTTCAATTGACTATTTATATGCTAATTCTTCACATATTAGTTCTAATTCATGCTAGTTCTAATTTATACCAGGAGATATAATGTTGTAGTAACATCTAACAGCAGTATTAACAGAGAAGAGTTGTTATATTTGCTTCGTGGTGGCCGCCTTGACGACAAGGTTAGATTATACTTGCTTAATAATTGAAATTATCTTGTTTAAATTAAATTTTAATATTTCATAACAATTACAGATGGAAGAAGCAATATTGGACACGCTTAACCAAGAGGCATATGACAAAAGATATGGAGTCGTATCAGTGTTCTTTCTTGTAAGATCATGCTATTCCTAATTTCACTGTGGTAGTTTTGATTGAAATACATGTTAGATCTTGTGTTATCCATGCTAGTTATACCATGAGTCACGTTAGTTCTAGTTAGCATCAATTTAGACCTACCATAAGTCATGTTAGTTCTAAATTAAGCGTTGTCAGTTTTAACTGATGGCATGCGTGTAAGTTCTAATCTGCACAAAGTTAGTTCTGTCCCAGTTCATGTTAGTTCTAGTCTATGACGTGTTAGTTCTATTCTGTATTATGTTAGTTCTATTCTGTACCATGTTAGTTCTAATCTACACAATGTTAGTTCTATTCTGTACAATGTTAGTTCTAATCTACGTAATGTTAGTTCTATTCTGTACCATGTTAGTTATATTCTGTACAATGTTAGTTCTATTCTGTAGCGAGTTAGTTCTAATTCATATCTTGTTAGTTCTAATCTGTTGGCCTTCTTGTCTTGATGATGATTTACAAACAATTTACTTCTAATGTTATTTATCTAGTGTTTGTGTTTTTGTATCAATTATAGACAAACAACATGTTGGAGGATGGATGGATTACGCCACAACGATAATATCAAATGGAGGTTGGCGGAATAGTGGTTGAAGCCTTGCTATTCAAAGTTAAAGATCCAAGTTTACCAAGTTGAGCTACAATAAAGATCAAGATCAAGCTTGGGTAACATTAGTTTAGGTTTATATTATGTGTGTTGGTACTTTAAGCTCAATCATATATACACACACATTATATTGGTTTCCTTGTATATATATGATTGAGCTTAAAGTAC
>BQKN01000409.1:3416-21757 GCA_022839385.1 Asparagus kiusianus | reverse complement strand
CACACACACACACACACACACACACACACACACACACACAATTTAGTTTGGTATATATAGGTATATGTATATATACATGTTTTTGTTTCCAAGTTTATATAAATATGAAATTACATCTTTCATATTTATTATTTTGGTTTTTCAAGTTTAAATATGAAACAATTGAATATAATTGGAAAATACACTTTTGTTTCATGTTTATATGCTTACATATGATTTCATCAATATCAATTTTATTTAGTTCATTGAAATCATGTTTGTTGTTTGAAAGTTTGTAAAACAAGTATTTTTGTGAAAATATTATTTTCTTGGTATAGTGACTTAACAATAATGATATACATCTTCTATTAAGTCTATATATTTATTTTGCAATGTTTCAAAACATGATTAAGCTAAAATGTTAAACTCATGTGTTTACATTTTTATATTTTGGACTATTTTACAAAATGATAATATTTTACATTTGGGATGTCCTTTTAGAAAACCAGTTTTTGTAGCATGTGTATTATCATGCCTACAATCATTTTCCAAAGTTTTACATTTTTCTGAATTTATTTGATATTTTTAAACCCAGTTTAAAGTTAAGTTTTTCTGTGCACTTCAGGTCTGTGCATGTCTAGTCGACTCATTAGTCGACTCATGAGTCGACTCATAAGTCGACTCACGAAGTGCAGCGCAGTTGTGATTTTTCTTCTGCTGAGTCGACTCATATAAGATGACTCATTAGTCGACTCATAAGTCCACTCATGAGTAAGTCGACTTATCAGAGAGCCGTTGCACAGTAACATCTAGTTTTCTATTTTGTTTGTTTTCGGGTTTTTGGTCTTTTTGCTTGGGTTTTTGTTGATGTTTTGAGAACCTATAAATACCCCATTGTATTTATCTCTCCCACTATTCAAGAGAAATTTTTAAACAAGTTTAACAAGGGGTTTAAAATTTGTTTTAGTTTGTTTAAAAGAGTGTTTAAGAGTTTTGTTTGTGAAGAGAATTTCACAAGAGCAAGTGGAGATCATCCTTGGTGTTTGAGCATTCACTCTTCACCCTCTCTCTTGTTATCTATAGAGAAGTTTCTCTAAACTCAATCTTGCTTTACATTTATATATTGTTTAATTACCATTTTATTAAGCTAGTGTTTATATTGAGTTTAGTTGATTTTATTTACTCTTTGTTTACACACACAACCATTGAGCTTATTGTATTTGCATACATTGTATAATTGGGTTGTGGGATTGTGTGACTTAGAATGTGAGCTTACATTGAGTTCTCACCTTGTATTAGAGAACAAACACTTTGTTATTGTGCTTAATTTGTGAAGTTCACTTTATAATACACTTGTACACCGAGAGGAGTGTGTGGTGAGGACGGAGTCGATACCGAGAGGAGTGGCGTCGGTGGCCTAGTGAGAGGTGATAATTCCGAGCACTTGAGGGAGTCGATACGTGAGGACCAACACTTGAGGTCATAGCTTGTGTATGTACATTGTGAGGATTTGTGAGAGTTGTCGGTTGACTTGATAACCGGGAATGTAGAGTTTTCGGTTAGCTATAAAACCGAGTGTGTAGAGAAGTTCTGTCTTTCAAACCGGGTTGTGTAGTGGATTCTCCCCGGGAGTGGGGAGCGGAGACGTAGGATGGAAGGTCCGAACTCCGTGATCATTTCCTTGTGCTTGGGTTTGGAATTGGCGCATTTATTCTTACATATTGTTATATCACCATTATTGCATGATCATTTTGTTTACCCTTGTTTATATTGTATATCCTTGCACATATCTTGTAGCATATCATACTTGCTAGGATATATTTGTTAATTAGTTTTAATTATCATAAAATCGGATTAGATTAGCATAAGATCCTATTCACCCCCCTTTAGGGTTCTTTCCTATCGGCCTTAGGGTCTAACATAATCTATATCATGTTAGTTCTGTCGCAGTTCATGTTAGTTCTAGTATATGACGTGTTAGTTCTAAACTGCACGATGTTAGATCTATTTTGTAGCGTGTTAGTTCTAATTAATATGGTGTTAGTTCTAACCTTTTCAGCGTTAGTTCTATATTATACCACGCCACAGAACTATTTTATACCACGTTATTTCTATTCTATACAACGTTAGTTCTATTTTATACCATGTTATATCTAATTTATACCAAGTTAGATGTAATTTATACAAAGTTAGTTCTATTTTATACCATATTAGTTCTATTTTATACCACTTTAGTTCTAATTTATACCAAGTTAGTTCTATTTTACACCAAGTTAGTTCTAATTTACACCATGTTAGTTCTAATTTATACCACGTTAGTTCTAATTTATACTGCCAAGTTAATTCTATTTTATAACAAGTTGGTTCTAATTTTAACTACATTAGTTCTAATTTATACCAAGTTAATTCTATTTTATGACAAGTTGGTTCTAATTTTAACCACATTAGTTCTAATTTATACCAAGTTAGTTCTATTTTATAACAAGTTGGTTCTAATTTTAACCACATTAGTTTTAATTTATACCATATTAGTTCTAATTTATACCATGTTAGTTCTAATTTATACTACCAAGTTAATTCTATTTTATAACAAGTTGGTTCTGATTTTAACCGTATTACTTCTAATTTATACCAAGTTAATTCTAATTTATGATAAGTTGGTTCTAATTTTAACCACATTAGTTCTAATTTATACCAAGTTAGTTCTATTTATAACAAGTTGGTTCTAATTTTAACAACATTAGTTCTAAATTATACCAAGTTAGTTCTAATTTATACCACGTTAGTTCTAATTTATACCACGTTAGTTCTAATCTGTAACATGTTAGTTCTATTCTGTAGCGTGTTAGTTCTAATGAGAACGATGTTAGTTCTATTTTATATGGTGTTAGTTCTAATCGAGATCATGTTAGTTCTATCGTAGTTCATGTCAGTTCTAGTTTATTCCGTGTTAGTTCTAATCTGCATAATGTTAGATATGTTTTGTAGCATGTCACTTCTAGTTTAATGCGTGTTTGTTAGTACTAAGCTCGTGTTAGTTTTAATTTCAACTCAAACATGATGTATTTGCAGCACTCACTCTATGGTCTCGAGATGAACAATTACGAGCTATTTTTGTCATTCATTGAAAAATATACCGCATTCCGTATGGAGCATCTCTTGATCCCTTTGATCAGGCACGATCATTGGCATCTTGTAGAAGTTGATTTAAAATATAAAGTCGTCAAGCATTACAGTTCCGCTGGGCATGAAGCTTGGATGGATCCTGTTAATAAAATCATAAACTACTTTGATGCTCATCATGCTGATTTTATTGAGAAAAATGTGCGCAAAATATTTAGATATCAAGCCATCAAATGTGAGCAACAAAGAGGACGGTTAGTTCCGATGTCTATATTGTGTTAATTTGTGTTAGTATTAGATATGACGAAAATGTCTAATTTAGTCTTCTATGTTGCAGCTTTGACTGTGGTGTGTTCGTCTACCTTTATATAAAAGCCATAATTGAAGGACGATCAACATTGCTGATTAATCCTCCGAACGATATCCCTGAAGCTATGCGAGCAAGACTTGGCGCACAATTATTGTTAGGTCTCATGTTATGAGCCTACATCTTCTAATCTTGTTTTGATGACTACAAACAATTCCTAATATTGTTTGTCTAGTGTTTATGTTTCCTATTAGGTATTCTAGACAAACAATGAGTTGGAGGATGGATGGAATTGCGCATTCACGATCATATCCAATGGAGGTTGGCGGAGTAGTGGTTGAAGCATTGCATTCAAGTTAAAGATCCAAGATCCCGCTTCATCCGCATGTGTACCAAGTTGAGCTACAATGAAGATCAAGATTGCTTGGGTAATTTAGTTTAGGTTTTATATTATGTGTGTTAAATATTTAAGCTTAATTATATACACACATACACGCTTTGATTTTTGTTTTGTATGTATAGTTCTATATATACATATATGTTTTTGGTTTAATAGTTTTCGAGTTTATATATGAAACAAATGAATAGAATTGGAAAATACTATTTTGTTTCATGTTTATATGCCTATATATGATTTCATCCTTAACAAGCTTATATTTAATGAAATCATATTTAGTGTTTTGAATATATTGCATAGAATATGCAATTTTATGAAAATATTGTATTTCTAGGTTATAGACTTCATAACAATATTTTATATCTTTTATCAAGTCTATACAATCATTTCATAAGGTTTCAAAAATGTTGTTTAAGTCAAAACATCAAAATATTAATTTTCAGGCTTTCATGTTTTTGAACATATTTGTAAAATGATGATATTTTTTATTTGGGAAGTCTTTTTTTGCAAACCAGTTATTGTAGCATGTTTATTATCATGTCTACAATCATTCTTCAAAGTTTTACATTTTTCTGAATTTATTTGATATTTTTAAACCCTGTTTTAAGTTGACATATACTGTTTAAAACAGGCTGTGTGCATGTCATGAGTCGACTCATGAATAGTGACGAGTCGACTCATAAACTATTGTGTAGTTTTCATTTTGCTTCTGATGAGTCGACTCACAAACATCATGAGTCGACCCATCAGGTTGAGTCGACTCATGCCTGTCATAAGTCGACTCATAATCTATGCTGGAATATATATTTTGTTTCTGCTGAGTCGACCCATGACCTCATGAGTCGACCCATGCATGATGAGTCGACTCATGAATTTTATGAGTCAACCCATAAGCTGATTTTTACACTGTAACGGCTACTTATGAGTCGACTCATAAAAAGTACGAGTCGACTCATAACACTGTAACGGCTATATTTCCAGACTGTTTTGTTTTTGGGTTTTTGATCTTTTTGCCTTGTTTTCTCTTGGCTTTGGGGTTCCTATAAATACCCCCACATATCCTCAGTTCTAAAAATATATTAGAATATTTTAAGAAAGTTTAACAAGGGTTTAAAGTTTGATTAAGTTTGTTTAAAGTGTGTTTATAAGCTTTTAAGCAATTAAGTGTTTTCGGTTTTGGAAATCAATTCCACAAGAGCTTGAGGAGATCATCCTTTGGTGTTTGAGCATTCACTCTTCTCCCTCCATCTCTTGTTATCATATAGAGAAGTTTTCCTAAACTCAATCTAGCTATTTTATATGTTTGATCTTAATTTCCATATGCTAGTTTTATATTGAGTTTAGTTGATTTTATTTATCTCTTTGTACACACACAACCATTGAGCTTATTGTATTTGCATACATCATATAATTAGGTTGTGGGATTGTGTGACTTAGAGAGTGAGCCTACATTGTGTTCTCATTCATTATAGAGAACAATTTATTTGTATTAAGCCTTCATTGTGAGATCACTTGTATTACACTAGTACACCAATAGGAGTGTGTGGTGAGAGACGAGGTTGTCCCAAGAGTAGTGGCGTCGGTAGCCTAGAGAGAGGTGATAATTCCGAGCACTTGAGGGAGACACGGGCTAGAGACCAACACTTGAGGTTGTAGTTAGTGTAGTTACATTGTGAGCTATTGTAAAGTTTTCGGTTAGCTAAAAAACTGTATTGTGAGGTGTAAACGTTTTTCGGGTAAGCGTAGAAAACCCGGTGTGATAGTGGAGATCTCCTCGAGGTGAGGAGCGGGGACGTAGGTCAGGCGGACCGAACCTCGTGAACATATCGTTTTGTTTGTGATTGCATTGGCGCACTTTTATATTCGTGCTTATTATTCATATTGCCTTTGTCAATTGCATTTTGTTTATATTCCCACTATCTTATGTTGTTTGTTTCACCCCTGTATTAGTTGTATATCCTCGCATATATATCTTGTCATATATCATACTTGCTAGGATATTTGTTAATAAGTTTTAAATTGGCATAAATCGGATTAGATTAGCATAAACCCTATTCACCCCCCCTCTAGGGTTCCTTCCTAGCGGCATTAGGGTACTTTCAATTATTACTGGCTGGTTATGAACAAAGACATAAATAAGAAACAGTGTACAGTGATGAATGATATGTTCATACAAATACAATAATGTATGTATATTTAATTAATTAAAAATAATTGTTATCAGATGTATTGTTGGTTCTAATTTCGTGTTGGTTCTAAAAGAGTACGTTTTAGCTACAATGGCATGTTGTGTTAGCTCTAATTAAGAGCTAGTTCTAGTGATGCTCGTTAGTTCTATCTCGTAGCTAGTTCTAATTTTTTTTATTTATTTGCCAAGTTATCTTCTCACTCCAGTTGTTCGCTTTTTTTCGAAGCGACGGTTCATTACACTAACATATCACATCATATATTCACGTGTTCCCAAGTCAGTTCTAATAAATTAATTAACTTAAATAACTTAATATGAACTTCCATTGATAGTACGGACAACACCATTCTTCTACTGCCCCCAGCGTAGGCGCCTCTGGAGACCCCTCCCCATGCTAAAAACTGAAACCCAGCGTCATCTATTTTCATCATATACCCTCACAAATGGTTGGGGATCCTTTTTGTGTACACTGCCATGGGACAGGTCATAGATCTCGAGATTGTCATCATGGAATTACTGCACGTGCCCCTCCGAGGATGCTTACCGTCCCGGCCAACACCTCCAGCACCATACGACATCTTTCTTCTTACGCCATCTTCAATCTTGATAGAGGCCGTCCATCTGTACAGGAGCTCCGAGAGATGCTGGCCTACCGCTTCAATCTTAGGACATGACCCCATCAAATCAAGGAGGCGACAGGGCACAGCTTCATGGTGCAGTTTCCATCCGATGAAGTTCTTGCCCAAGCTATTGAACTCGGTCTAATAGATATGGGCACATTTAAGGGCAGATTCCGTCGTTGGAGGGAGGATCTGAGGCTAACAACGTTACCTCAACCCTTTCTAGTATGGATTCGCCTATTCAATCTCCCATACCACCTCTGGAATTTTGAATTTCTACAATCTCTGCTCATTGGTATCGGTGAATGTGTCATGTGCTCCAGGGACGTCATAACATATTCTATCTAACTTCGAAGACTGCAGAGTTCTACTCAAGGTTAGGGATTTATCTGAAATCCCTAAGAGACTTAGGTTCCGTTACATCTCTCCGTTAGACGGTAACATTAAGGAAGGATACGCCATCATGTAGGTCTAATGCGGGGGGAATTTGAAGAGGGCTCAAGGATCCACACGACTTAACTTAGGGCCCCAGCGTGCGCAGCCCTTTAGGACCGACCCCGAGTTAATTGAGGTTAGTTGGGATGGCAAACACATGACGGTCGAGAGAGACCAATGGCAGCTATTTCTACGTAACCAAGGGGTCGGGGGTGCCAATTCTCCGAGGTCTCTCCCCACCGACAATGTTCCTCTCCCTTTAAACCCCGTCATCTTCCACAGTGGCTCAGCGGAATTCAGTTCTCCTTCCTCAAAGCGCAGTAAGCCAGGACCTTCAAAAAGGAAGGCGAGTGACAGCGAAAAGGGTTTCTTAGACCGAAACCGATCCAGCGAGTGTAGCAACAAATGAGGACCTGGCATCATTGCGTATTGCAACCCCCCGCCCAGTTAGTTCTTGTTATAAATATTTCTTATCCAGAAAACAGTTTGTTAAACATCTTAACCCAAATACAGAGATGTCGTGTTATTCTTATATATTAGTTTAACTAATGTTGTGTTAGTTATAATCCTCACCATTTAGTTCTAATTTGTAACATATTAGTTCTAATTTATATGGTGTTAGTTCTAATATACACCATGTTAGTTCTATTTTGTAGCGTGTTAGTTCTAATATACACCATGTTAGTTCTATTCTGTAGCGTGTTAGTTCTGATATACACCATGTTAGTTCTATTCTGTAGCGTGTTAGTTCTAATCTACATCATGTTAGTTCTATTATATAGCGTGTTAGTTCTAATATACACCATGTTAGTTCTATTCTGTAGCGTGTTAGCTCTAATCTACACCATGTTAGTTCTATTCTGTAGCGTGTTAGTTCTAATCTACATCATGTTAGTTCTATTATGTAGCGTGTTAGTTCTAATATACACCAGGTTAGTTCTATTCTGTAGCGTGTTAGTTCTAATCTACATCATGTTAGTTCTGTCGCGACACGTTAGTTCTGATTTTGTACCACTTTACTTCTATTTTATATCACGTTATTTCTATTTTGTACCAAGTTAGTTCTATTTTATACAAAGTTAGTTCTAATTTATATAAAGTTAGTTCTATTTTATACCACCCATTATCGTTCTATTTTATACCACGTTATTTCTAATTTATACCAAATTAGTTGTAATTTATACCAAATTAGTTCTAATTTATACCACGTGTTAGTTCTAATTTATACCAAGTTAGTTCTATATTATACCACGTTATATCTAATTTATACCAAGTTAGTTCTATTTTTAACCATGTTAGTTCTAATTTATACCAAGTTAGTTCTAATTTATACCAAGTTATAGTTCTAATTTATACCACGTTAGTTCTAATTTATACCAAGTTATATCTAATTTATACCAAGTTAGTTCTAATTTATATCATGTTAGTTCTAATTTATACCACATTATATCTAATTTATACCAAGTTAGTTCTAATTTATACAAAGTTAGTTCTATTTTATACCACCTTATAGTTCTATTTTATATCACGTTATAGTTCTATTTTATACAACGTTAGTTCTATTTTATACCAAGTTATATCTAATTTATACCAAGTTAGTTCTAATTTATACCAAGTTAGTTGTAATTTATACAAAGTTAGTTGTAATTTATACCATGTTAGTTCTATTTTATGCCGTTATAGTTCTAATCTACACCATGTTAGTTTTATTTTGTAGCATGTTAATTCTAATTTATACCATGTTAGTTCTATTATGTAGTGTGTTAGTTCTAATATACACCATATTAGTTCTATTCTGTAGCGTGTTAGTTCTAATCTACATCATGTTAGTTCTATTCTGTAGCGTGTTAGTTCTGATTTTGTACCACTTTAGTTCTATTTTATATCACGTTATTTCTATTTTATACCAAGTTAGTTCTATTTTATACAAAGTCGGTTCTAATTTATACAAAGTTAGTTCTATTTTATACCAAGTTATCGCTCTATTTTATACCATGTTATTTCTAATTTATACCAAGTTAGTCGTAATTTATACCAAGTTAGTTCTAATTTATACCACGTTATAGTTCTATTTTATACCACGTTATATCTAATTTATCTCAAGTTAGTTCTAATTTATACCAAGTTAGTTCTATTTTATAACAGCTAGTTCTAAATTATACCATGTTAGATCTATTTTATACCACGTTAGTTCTAATTTATACCAAGTTATATCTAATTTATACCAAATTAGTTCTAATTTATACAAAGTTAGTTCTATTTTATACCACGTTATAGTTCTTTTTTATACCACGTTAGTTCTAATTTATACCAAGTTAGTTGTAATTTATACCACGTTAGTTCTAATTTATACCACGTTATATCTAATTTATACCAAGTTAGTTGTAATTTATACCAAATTAGTTCTAATTTATCTCAAGTTAGTTCTAATTTATACCAAGTTAGTTCTATTTTATAATAGCTAGTTCTAAATTATACCATGTTAGTTCTATTTTATGCCGTTATCGTTCTAATCTACACCATGTTAGTTCTATTATGTAGCGTGTTAGTTCTAATATACATCATGTTAGTTCTATTCTGTAACATGTTAGTTCTAATCTACATCATGTTAGTTCTATTCTGTATCGTGTTAGTTCTGATTTACACCATGTTAGTTCTATTCTGTAGCGTGTTAGTTCTAATCTACATCATGTTAGTTCTATTCTGTAGCGTGTTAGTTCTGATCTACACCATGTTAGTTCTATCGCAGTTCATGTCAGTTCTAGAGTATGCCGAGTTAGTTCTATAGTGTACAACGTTAGTTCAATTAGTAGCGTGTTAGTTCTGGTTTATGGCTTGTTAGTTATAGTTTATTGCATGTTAGTACTATCTGATGGCATGTTAGTTCTATTCTTTTGCTTGTTACTCCTAGCTCCTCCAGCGTTCGTTATAGACGATGGTGTGTTATTTCTAATCTATTTAAATCGATTAGTTCTAATGAGAGTGCCTCGAATAACTGAGATGTTAGTTCTATTCTTTGTGCGTGTTAGGCCTAATATGATAGTTGTTTTGTTACTTACATATTTTTATCTAGTGTAAGATGGTGTTAGTTCCCGATTAACAAGAAAAAACATTCAATCAGTAAAAAACGAAATATTTGTTGCATACTGGGACGAAAACACTTCAACATATCAAACACTTAGTCAGCTATAGATTCATTACATGTTTTACGGTTATGACCTTCCATATGACATCGAGAACATTTTACTGGCCGCGTGTAAACAATTCTGTTATTGATTCGCCTGGTTTTATTTCTCCCTTTCCTTTTTGTTGTAAGTGGAGGTAGGATCTGTATCTCATCCCTTAGCACGATGCGCTTCTCATAGTGGAGGTAGGACCTGCATTTTTGCCATGCTGCCCACAACTGTGATTGTCCACGAACCTTTTGATTTCAAGTCTATTATTATTTTTCAATGGAGAGGCAAATAACATCCACGGGTAATTTTTGGCTTCCTTAAACCGACAAAACACTCGAATACGCTTCGGTTCATTCTTCCCAAACTCGTATTCGAATTTTTTTTGCCATGGAGTAGTATAGCAAGGCCAATCTTAACTCCTTCGTACTTTCAAATCGTTGTCCCTCACCGGTTAAAGCTGTGTGCCACCAAGCAGGAATCCTCTCTAATCTGCTAATCATGTCATCAATCGTCATGACATCATCTCCGGAAGGATTGCCATTGGGATTCTTATCTGGAACACTTGTGGTCCACAACGCTGACGGGCCACAGTCTACACTTTTTGAGTTCAAACTGTTGGAAGCGCTACAGATATTAAGAACATAATTTATCATAAACTACACAAATAGTAGAAGTATCAACAGATAATACCAAAAGCTAAAAAGCAAAAACAACAACTGTTTGCAGTTAGAATCAATTAGAACTAGCAAGAACTAACAAGAAAACCATTAGAGCTAACAGTGCATAGATTAGAATTGACATATTAGCTATTATAACTAACAATATAACCATTAGGACTAACTAGACATAGACTAGAACTAACAATATAACAATTAGGACTAACAATATAACTATTAGGACTAACAAGATATAGATCAGAACTAACAACCTTTGCAGCGCTTGCAGCGTATGGAACTAGAGTAGAACTAGCAATAAATCTAGTAGAACTAACAAATAGGGATTAGAACTGACAAAGAAACCATTAGAACTAATATATGGAGCATAACAAAGAACTGCTTAACGATAAGATACGATCGAATTAGAACTGTTGTTCGGGACTAGGCAGATTACAACTAACAGAACTAACAGAAGACGATATTACAACTAACATAAGATACGATCGAATTAGAACTAACAGAACCAAGATTACAACTAACATACGATCGAATTAGAACTGAAGTGCAGTTAAACCTAGCATAGACCTAACAAGAAGACGATTAGAACTAAAGTTAATTGATTTTACAGTTAACCTACATGTCTTGTCGAACTTGCTCGTTTTCTTGTTTATTCGAAGAATCATCTCCTTCTTTAAAAGCTTGCATGTGAACCTCTTTCAGTCCAAGATTTTGGCAATGCTCCACCATAGACGTCAGATCCCCATCGTTCTCAATAGGAAATTATAGGCAATAAAAATTGCCTTTAATCCCTATCAGAGAAGTTCAGAACAAAACTACTAAAACGTCGCCCGAAATAGCAAAGAGGGAAAAAACACAGATATCTCCCAAACCGTAAGGAATTCGGCGAAACGGAGGAAGCGAACCGAAGCCTTCGGCTGGGTTCGGATGGCTCTGTCTCGTCGAGATAAGCGATTTCATATATAATTCATCCAATTCTGACTTACGGTTGAAAGTTACGGCCTATTCTTCGATCCATGCTTAGGAGCTCGCCTAACGGCTTGAAGCTCGCCTACAGACCCAGGTCCGCTTACAGTCCCCAGCTCGCCTAAAGGCTAGAGTTCACCTAACAGCTTGAAGTTCGCCTGCACGAGCAAGCTCGCCAGCAGACCCAAGTCTGCATGCAGTCCCAAGCTCGCCTGCAGACCCAGCTCGCTTGCAAGCTCGCCTGCAGTCCCAAGCTCGCCTGTAAGCTCGCCTACAGACCCAAGTCTGCCTGTAGTCCCAAGCTCGCCTGCAGACCCAAGTCCGCATGCAGACTCTCCAGCTCACTGTCAACTACCTACTTGGAGTATGGGAACAATCGCATCAGTGGTCAGATCCCCTGTTTCAAGGGAGGAAACATGGTGTTCCTCAACTAGGTACTAGGTACAGCCAGGGACGGTTACAAGAATAAGGCGGCTGGCCCCCTCACCTATACTAGTGGTCAAATCCCACAAATCAAGGGATGGCCCATGCCATCCCTTGCCTATTTAAAGCCATCTTCAGCCAGCAACACGGGGATTGGCTGCTGCTTACTGGGCTGGCTAATCTTCCAAAAGTTAAACCTTGGCTTTTGCTAAAGGCTCCCTCATTTGAAGAGACTCGTCGGAACTCTCCGACTTGAGGCTCTCGGGTAAATTCGAACCCACTTACATCGGACCTTCTACTAAGAACTGAAGCTCCAGCAGCAACTTCGATCGGATCGTCCAAGGGAAGCAAACTCGGTGTAAGAATCGAGGGAGGCGTCCTATTGCTACCGAAGACCCCATGTTAAACAAGGAGGGCATTCTCCCCGCTTCTGTTGTAACTTTGATTCATTAGTTTGTAATAAGCTATTCTTATAAATACAAACAAAATCCCTGTTTTCAGGAGATCAAAATTTACACCTACAGAAATTTTAAGCTTCCAACTGTTTTATCTTCGTATGCCAAAATTAATGACTCATATGGAAGATCTAACCTCTCTGTCACATCAAACTTGAGATCCAAGATGGTGGTTGAAGAATTAATGTTCAAGAATACCGCTTTATACCACGAAGAGACAATACAGATGATGTCCTTTTCAGCAATTTTGAAGGGATGATAAGAGTAATGGAGAGAGTAATGGAGAGAGTAATGGAGAGAATTTTGGTCTGAGGAGGAGTAATGGAGAATTAAATAGTTATTGTTCATGATGGAGTAAAAAAGGGGGGAATTTCCCTCCATTTTTTCCATCATATCGCATTAATGAGAAGTGACTTCTGTTGTTCGGGACTAGGACTCATCTTGGGAAGAAAGAGAAGGACAGTTTCGGCTTTTTTCCAAAATACATTCTGCTTTTAGTATAATGCTGGCGTGGAGGGGGCTTAAAACATTAAAGCTCACTTTTTGGGGCTATTCTACATGGGACAAAGTACAAGGGGGCTAGTCACACGTAGTTCCCACTTTTGGGGCATGGACACATTTTTCCCTTTAATTTTTCTCTGTTTAAATGAATTAACTAGTTTAATATCCTCCTTAATCTCTTTTTCCATTAAGCTTTGTCAATTAGGACCAAATAAATAATTAAATTGGTTAAACTATTAGATAAGATTTATCTGAATCCTTGTGTGTGATTTTTTAGAGTTGGGTTAAAAAAGATTACTACTGCTTTTATTCATAAATAAAAATTTATTTCTTAATCACTCATTGAGGGGCTCAGTTTGTAAAGGTTTAGGGAATATGAATTAAGAAGAAGAGTTAACCTAGTTAACTCATTTCTAAATCTGAATGATTAAATTAGTAAATTTGTATTAATATTTACTTTGATCATTGTGCTATTTTTTAGCATTTGGAAATAGCAAGTAATACTATTAATTTTTTTTAATAAATAAAGGGTAGTTTTCTTAACTCGTTTGGAGAAGCGGATTAGTAAAACCCCTCAATTTGATAGGTTCACTTCCTTTTAACATGTCTAGAATAATTATTTTAATTTGTGATAAAATAAAATATATTACGATGATACGGAAACTGTCTCGGGAACTAGGGACAATGTAATGCTCTTTTGGATGGTTTTCTCGAGTTTGGTGCAGTCCACGTGGCTTCATAACCGCTTGGGATCATCCATAAACGTGGGGAGACCGTTACAAACTGAAAATCCGCTCATAACTGCAGAAATCATGGCATTTAAACGGATAGATGTCCGTTACAAAACAGTCTGGAGCAATTCCTTCTTCCGAGACAGTGGACACTGTCTCGGAAATAGAAGTTGTCACATGAAGTTTGTTTCGACTTCCTATCTTCAGAAACGGCTTCTAGTAGCTATAAATACTCCCCCTACACCCTTGTGCACGGGGAGAGAGCTAATTTGCAGCAGAGAATTGGTATTTTGGCGAATTTTGGAGAGATTCTTGCACCGTTTTCAAGGACCCCTCAAAGTCTTTGGTGTTTCCTCGAGATCTAAGCTTTGACTTGATCTTGAGAAGAGTGTTTTATCTCACCTTGTTGAGATATCCACTTCTGTCCTCGTTTCTAAAACGAAACATCGACCCCAAGCCTTCTTCAGATCAATCCGGATCTGTGAATCGATGGTCCACAGACTAACGCGTGCTTGACACAGGTAAATATTCCACGCAAGTAGAGGCTGCTAAGCAAGAGTTTCTGTGTGTGTTTCTAGAGAACACTCTTAATCTTGTTTTATTGTAAAGAGAAGTTTTACAAAGCACAAAACTCACTCTTTTGTTTCTATTATAATCGATAAACGTTTGTAATGGATTTTGCAATAAAATTTATTCCCGACGCAAACAACTTGTGTTTGAGTTTGGCATTGGCATTCTTTTCTAGTGCTTATCTTATATCGTCTTTTGTTTTATAGTTTATTTCACCCATTGTTTACTTGTTTATCCTTGCATAATATTCTCATATGCTAGGATAATTGTTAATTAGTTTTAGTTTGACATTGATATCGCATTAGATTAGCAAATACTCTATTCACCCCCCTCCCCCCCACCTCTAGGGTGTTCGCGGGAAAATTCGTGTCTTTCTTCATTGTTGATATCATTGTACACTTTAATAATCGTTTATCGAATTACAAAGATCCGGTCTTTTTATAAGAGCCGGTTACAATGAAAATCAAAAATAAGAAAAAAGAAAGATTACAAATTTTATCCTTGTTTGCCGAACGAATCGCGAGCTCCTGTTATGCGGTCACTCGCTTGCGTGGGTTGTTTGCCTGCGCCGGGGTTGTTTGCCGTGGACCACCGCGTGATCTTGATCCGGTCGGATCTACACGATATGACGGGTACTATTCCACCAAGGGAATAATAGCCGGGAGGGATTGTTTCACCAAGGAAACAACCGCTCGATGCTCGGGATCTAAGAACCAAGCTTAGATCCGGAGTGTGATCGTGTAGATCTCAGATCCGATCCTCTCGAACTCCTGCCTTATTTGGCGTTGACGATCGCCGAGCACCGGATCTGGAAGTCTAAGCCTTCAAGCCTTCAAAGTTGAGATCTTTTTTAGATCTGAGTCTTCAATCCAGCAGGGCTTCGCCTCCTCCAAAATCCAACCTTTTCAAATGAGCACAAGGCCTATTTATAGGCACTCAGAACTGTGCATTTGCACAGTTCTGTGCCTAGCCACCCCTGGGTGGCTCGGCCTTAGCCGAGCCACCTCAGGGTGGCTCGGCCACCGAGCCACCTCAGGGTGGCTCGGCTTGGGCCGAGCCACCTTGGGGTGGCTCGGTTTCGGCCGAGTTCCCCGGGTGTTGTCCGTTTCGTCCGTCGTTCGGGTTTCGTCGTTCGGGTTCCGATTCGTTGTTGATTTGGACTTTGATTCGGTTGTGTGGTTGACTTGTTCGGATTTGATTTTGTTGATCCGATTCCTGATTAGGCAGTAAACCCACTTTTGAGTTCGAATCCGAAACTGATCTTGATTTGATCGCGATTCATCCGAGTCCGTTCTTGGTTGGACGACTCGTTGACTCCCCAAACCGTTGGCTTCATTCTGCATGCGAATGGATTGTTGGCGTGCGGTTCGTTAGCCTCGTTAATCCACTTCGTCGCATATCGCTTGGCTTCGGCGTTGTGGGCTAACAGCTTTGTTTGGATACGTCGCCCGATGATCCGTTTGTTGAATTGGCGTCGTCGAGCTGTGATAAGGGACCTATAGGCAATTTTATACGCCTACAGATACCCCCTCCAAAGTATTTCAGCCTCGTTCTTTTATAAAAGAGTCTGGAATACTTTGGATGTGATTGTCCCATCCTTCAGTCGGTGTAACGGGACTTTGGAATGGCTTCTGTTCTTGATTCCTTCAGCCCTCCAGGTTATTCGGTGCTTTGTCGAACGTCTGTAAGGGTTCTGGTGCTGCATTTATTGTCTGACCGTTGTTGGAATTTTGAACTTGAAGTCGATTCTTGATTTCTTGACTTTTTAGCTCGAGTTGGTTGCTTCAACATAGAACTGATCATAGATTGACGGCGTTGAATCTTTGTTTACAATGCGTTGTCCGGCGTTTAAACTTCATTGCGACGCGTTGTCCGGCATTTAAACTTCATTGCGACGCGTTGTCCGGCGTTTAAACTTCATTGCGACGCGTTGTCCGGCGTCCAGGCTTCATTGTGACGTATTGTTCGACGTCTGACACAGTTTATACTCGTACGTCTGCTGGAGTATACACAGTTTAAGTTCTTAAGTTATTGGAGCGTGGCGGATACTCGAGTCACGAGACCAATCCATAGAATTGATGCGTCAATGACTCGTACTTATAGAATTTTTGGCAAATTCCTAGCCATCAACGGGTTTGATAAGCCTTTACCGACTACCGTTTGAGTCGGGCTAGCATGCGGATTGTTTAAGTCCGTTCCGCATGTGACGTTAAGCTAAAAGAGTTAACCCTTTTAGTGCTACGATATTGAATACGTAGACTTCGTCTTTCTCCTGTGAAAAGACTAAACAACAACGTGTATGAGACGTTGACTTAGGATTTTTGGCAAATCCTCAGCCTTCAACGGATTTGACATGCTCTTACCGATTACCGTTTGAATCGGGCTTACATGCGGATTGTTTAAATCCGTTCCGCATGTGACGTTGCGCTAAAGGAATGAACTCCCTTAGACTTTGTGCTACAACTTTGAATATGTAGACTTTGCCATTGTTATGGGAATAGGCTACCCAGCAACGTGTGTTAGGCGTTGACTTTAGGATTTTTGGCTAACCCTCAGCTTTAAACGGATTTGATTAGCCTTTACCGACTACCGTTTGAGTCGGACTAGCATGCGAATTATTTAAATCCGTTCGCATGTAACGTTGTGCTCAGAGATTGAATTCTCTGAGACTTTGTGCTATGATATCGAATACATAGACTTCGCCATTGTTACGGGAATGGGCTACCCGGCGACACGTGTGAGGCGCTGACTTATCCCTACTTAGGCTTCGGGATAAAATTCCCCAGAATCGAACTCTGGTATCTTTTTCAATCGGAAAAAGACTAAACCGGCGACGCGTGTTAGGCGTCAGCATATCCTTTCTTAGGATTCAGGATGAAATTCCCTACGCGTGTGAGGCATGGATTTCGGCGTTATTAATAACAACCTGCCACAATGTTGAATATGTGGGCGAGTGTTCTTTTTAACGGTTAAGAACTAACCGGCGGCGCGTGTTAGGCGTCGGCATATCCTTTCTTAGGATTCAGGATGAAATTCCCCATGCGTGTAAGGCATGGATTTCGGTGTTATTAATAACAACCTGCCATAATATTGAATATGCGGACGGGTGTTCTTTTTAACGGTTAAGAACTAACCGGCAGCGCGTGTTAGGCGCAGACTTATCCTTACTTAGGTTTCAAGATAAAATACCCCAGAATCGAACTCTGGTGTCTTTTTTCTGCGGAAAAAGACTAAACCGGCAGCGCGTGTTAGGCGCAGACTTATCCCTGCTTAGGATTCGGGATAAACTTCCTATGATGAATCCAAAATTCTTGGAAAAGGATTGGTGTGGAAAGGAAGAATTTTATATTCTATTCCCAGTTGGAAAGGAGACTCGAGGTGGGATCTCCACCCCTAGAATCCGGAACGGTGAAACTGAGAGTGGGATCTCCACTCCGAGAATCGAAAAGATTCGGATAACCCTAACTGTCGGAAGGTTTGATTACCGAACTAAGGATGAATTTCTCGTTTATCGAGAGTGAATCGTGGTTTTGGTCCTAACTGTAAGAAGGTTTGACCAAGCGAGAGTTTGAGATGACCTTAACTGTAGGAAGGTTTGATCACTCGATTTGAAAGTGGACCTCTCGTTCATTGGAGGAATGGAGAGGGGATTTTGGTTTTGGTCCTAACTGTAGGAAGGTTTGACCAAGTGGGGGGGTTTGAAACGATCCTAACTGTAGGAAGGTTTGATCACTCAATTTGAAAGTGGACCTCTCGTTCATTGAAGGAATCGAGAGGGGATTTTGGTTTTGGCCCT
>BQKN01000408.1:191139-203662 GCA_022839385.1 Asparagus kiusianus | reverse complement strand
TTGTTTCCGACAAAAGTTGATTCCATTGCCATTTCTACTAACCTTCTTTTGATTACAAAGAAATTACAACGAAAATATGGAAAATTACAACTCTTGAAGAAAATAACACAGAAATTGTTTATCAACTCCTGTTTTGTGGGACTTTGCCTGTGTCGGGAGTGCTTTGGCTCGTGGACCACCGATTCGAAGATCGTAAGGTTGTTTTGATATCCTTCCTTCGTTTATCGAAGTATGGATTTGAAGCGAGTATCTTATCGATGTAAGATATTCACTCTTCCAAAGATCAAGTCTGAGCTAGATCTCTAGGAATCACCGAATGATACTTGTCAAATGGTGAAAATTCTCTCTTTCTTCCTCAAAATCTCCAAAAGCTCAAGTCTCCTTTGCTCTAATCTGCTCTCTGTCCTTTATTTCGTGTATAGGGGGGTATTTATAGGGGTAGAAGTGCACCACAGCGAATATGGGGCAAAAATAACTGCCCAAGTATTTACTCTTTGGCCGCTGCAGTCTACACTGCCGCGGCTATTGGCGCGGCAGTATAGGCTGCCGCGGCCGAAGAGGTAGTTACCAGCACGTTCCATCGTGCTTGAAACCGCTCTCCCACGATCTTTAACCACTTTTTTACGTGGTTTAACGGCTTTTCCACGTCAGCACACGTTCTATTTCTGATATATCGCCACGTGGACTTCAGAAACCATCGTATAACTGCCTCGTAACCGTCACAACACTCCTCTAAAATAGCCGCGGCACCCTAGGTTGTAGCGCCCACGCCGCGACACTGTATGCTGTCGCGCCTTAGCCGCGGCGCTATGGGTTGCCGCGCCTTAGCCGCGGCACTCTATCCTGCCGCGCCTTAACCGCGGCACTCTGTCCTGCCGCGCCAGTAAGTGTTGTTTGATGACGTGTAAATTGTTCTTCCATGTTGTTTTGATTGATATTTGGATGTCTGTAAGTATTTTTTGATGCCTACATTCATGTCGGTCCCAATCACATGAAAATTAAAATTGCCTTTAGATTACATTTGTTTTTTGTCCATTTAATGAGAATATTAGATGGTATAAATATGAGTGAAATCACATCTAAAAGTTAATGTGAATATGAGTCAAACCACAACTAAAAGCTTAATGGACATATTGCAAGTAAATTCATATGTAAAATTCCTTTGCGAATTGAATGATCCCTCATCTTTTAAAGACTTTAAGATACTAATAAACAAAGATATTGTACTAGATCAATGTGTTTACAACCTACAAATAGTAGATCACGTGAACACGATTTGGGTTGAAGGGAACAGTGATAATATTTCATTTGAGAGAAAGATTATTGAGTTGATGATCAATCCCACAAAAAACTTTATTTTTTTTATTTTATTCTATTTTTATCAATTTAAATAATCATGATATTCAATCACGTGTGTTGCACGTGCATCTCAACTAGTATATCCAAAAAACCCTGCAATAATATTATATTCTATTTCAATTTGTTGTGAACTATCCAGCTGAATGTTTGTTAGACTTCAAACTCTTGATTATGTAAATCCTAACCTATTGATTCTAACTCTCTACAAAAACTAGTGGGTGTTTGTTGGAAATTTGATGTAAAAAGACAATGAAATAAAATTTGACTTGTATTCTCTCAAAATCAATTACAATTTGGATTCCGATTACAAAAGAGAGGAGAATGAATTTGATTCTCCCCTTTGTTTAATTCTTGGTTCTTCACGGTGGCGATGGAGTGCCTCCCTCGAATGCTCGCGTCGAGTTTGCTCTCCGTTGACGATCCGAAGGTCTTGATTCACTGGAACGATATCTTCTCCTCACGATTTGACGCTGTGGAGAACTTGCGTGGCAAGTCTTAAAACTCTACCCGAGTTTAGAAGAACTTGCACAGCAAGTATGAAAACTCTGGACGAGTTGATAACTCTGAACGAGTTTGAAACTCTTCAAAAGAGTAGATTTAACCGAAATCGGTTTATAAGCCAAGGATGAAAGCTCTTTGTTGTTGAACGTTGCGTAAGGATGAACGTCGACCTTCCCCACGCTGCCAAGCCGAAGATCTCTCCACTGCCAAGTCTAAGATCCAAAAGCCCCTTGACCGAATTCCCCTTTTTCGATGAGAAAAATCCGATCCCTTAACTCAATTGAGTTTCTGATATTTATAGGGGGTTACGGGTGGTAACTACCCCCTTAATCCGCTCCTCAATGGGCTGAGTGGGGTGTAACCACCCCCTCTTAAATAGCTCCCCAAATCGTGGGGAAAACGGTTTTGAAACCGTTCTGTTAGTGCTTTGAACGAGTCAAAACGCTAAAAACAACGTTCTGGGCCCGAACTGTGCGTTTCTGGACCTGAAACGCAGAGTTAGGCCTGAAAACGCACAGGTCGTGCTGAAAACGCACAGGTCGTGCTGTTTTAGCGATTAACTCTGCGTTTTAGGCTGAAAACGCACAGTTGGGCTGAAAACGCACATGTCGTGCTGTTTTAGAGATTAACTCTGCGTTTTAGGCTGAAAACGCACAGTTGGGCCTGTTTAAAGGCTGAAAACGCACAGGTCGTGCTGTTTTAGAGATTAACTCTGCGTTTTAGGCTGAAAACGCAGAGTTGGGTCGTAACTATGCGTTTTGATATTATATCACAAGGATAAACTCTGCGTTTTGATGTTATAACGCTGGTTCGACCTGTGCGTTTTGGCTCTGTAATGCAGAGGCGAACCTTAGGCGGGATTGGCGAGCTTCAGGCTAAGTCCAATGTTCTGACGAAGTCCGGTCTTGCAGACGGACTTCAGAACATAACTTGCTACAAAGAACAGGTCATAACTTTCAAACCGTACGTCGGAATTGGACGAATTATATATGAAAACCGGCTATCTCGACGAGACGGAGCCATCTTGGTTCGCTTCCTCCGTTTCGCCAAATTCTTTACGGTTTGAGAGATATCTGCGTTCTAATATGAAGAGACCGTCGATTTGTAGTCTCTTTTGCTAGAGCGCCGCAAAGATCGTCACCTTGCAACCTTCGTCTTGGCTCCTTGACAATATGAGAGTCGTCAGATTGTAACTCCTAATATTGATCGTGAAGGCTGTTGAATTGGGGCTTTCATTAGTTGTTGTGAAGGTCGTCAGATTGTAACCTTCTACGTGAAAGTCCTCAAATTGTGGCCTTCTGGAAGTCGTCAGATTGTAACTTCCATCATCGGTGTTTGATGGGGGATCAACTATCTATTGTGATTTTTAGACAGCCTACAGTGGGTATATGAATAAAATTGATATCGAACAACCTAGCAACAATATTATCTTCTTAATCAATTTGTTATGAACTACCCAACTGAATGTTATTAGATCTTAACCTCTTGAATAAGTTACTAACCTATTGATCGTAATTCTTTATATAAACTAGTAGAAATATGAATAGAATTGTTTGGCTCTAAATTATTTTACAATAGTAGTATGTCAAAATAGTTAAATTTGTCGGACTAAGATTATAAACTAATATCAATTTTTTTTCCAGTAAATCCTAAGTTTAATAGCACTTGAATATCTTATAGTTTCACTAACTTTGAATCCAATTTAATATCTCTTTATTTGTTTCTCACGGAATTTATCGTATCTTAAGTTTTTTTTAACGTTTTCTTATTAATACCCTCTATCCTATCGTGGTCTGTTTGGTACATTTCTGAAAAAAAAGAAGAAATGGAGAACAATGTTTGAAAACCCATTTCAGGACATTTCAGAGGGTTTCCTGCATTTCTTTAATATTTCGTTTGTTTCATATTGGAATCAAAGAAATGAAAAACTCAGCCGTCGTTTCAATAGTGATTTCATCATTTAAATATGACCTTTTAGTCTTCAGCCGCCATTTCAACAATGTTTTGGGCAATTAAATATTGCCCCAATGTGACATTTTCACCCCCATTTCAGATGGTTTTGCTCTGAAATGAGTTTTCTCTAAAATCTGACGGGACATCCTACGTGACACCCTCGTTTTTTTAAATCACACAACGAAACAAACTTATGATTTGGAAATCCATTGAAACCAAAATCTGATGTGACACTATTAACATTTCAGACACCCCATTTCCTCATTTTTTTGGGCAAACAAACAGCCCCTAAAAAGTAAAATTTTAATAAGTGAAACTACGAGGTATTAAAAAAATGCTATTTAATAGCCGAAATCTTAGCGTGGTCGCCAAAGCTAGAGAGCCTCTCTTCGCCAACTCCCTCCGGTACCAATTCCATTCTCTTCCAAAACCCTAACCCTGCGGAAAAAAACCCTAATCAAGATGAGCATCTACTCCGCTTTCACGGCGGCGATCGATTCATACCTCGGTCTATCGCCGACGGCCTTCTTCACGATCTTCGCCCTGATGGTCGGCGCTTACCTCCTCGTCTCCTCCTTCTTCGTCTCCCCCGCCGCCGCCGCCGCCGCCGCCGCAGCCGCCGCAGCCGCCGCCAAGAACCGGTCGCCTCCGACGCCCCAACAGGTGGAGGTGCCGGCCGAGCCGGTGCAGTTGGGTGACGTCACGCTTGAGGAGCTCAAGGTCTTTGATGGGTCCGACCCTAAGAAGCCGCTGCTGATGGCGATCAAGGGGAACATCTACGATGTCTCGAGGTCCAGGTATGCGATTCTCGAACCTCTAGCTATAGCGAATTTGTCTTCTTCTTCTTCTTTTCCCTTTTTTTTTCTCCCCTTCTAAATTTGGTGATGCGTGGTTCGTGGTATTGATCTAACTATTAATAAATAGCTCGTAGATTGTATTCAAGTTAGTCCAATTAGTAGTAAAGATTACTCGTTTAGTATTTGATTTGTGAACTAATCGAAGTTTAGAAGCTGCATATTTGATTTGTTGGACTGTTAAGTATGTGTTTATGTTCTTGCATTTTAGTCTTTCACTATGAAGTTTCAGGATATGTGAGAAGATTTTGTTCTTGTATGAATACTTCTACTATATATGTCAGATTTGATACTTGAAGTATTTTTTTTTTTTGTCTTCTAATTTATTTTTTAAAGGCGAGTGACACTACTCCATTGGGAATTCTTTTCTAATTGTTGTTAGTGAACATGTGTCTGTTGCTATTTGTTAGCTTCTATAATGTATGGAAGCATGTTTTTGTTGCTCTATTGTTGATTTCTCTGTGTTGCGTATGTGTATCCTGGTGCACAATTCGATGATAAACGTGCTTTTAGTATCAATCAATTATATTATGCAGGTACATGTTTTTTGTTCACATTTATTAGCCTTTATATTTTGTGAGACATTTTTTGTTGCTCCATTGTTGATTTCTATATGTTGTATTTGTAGAGTATGGTGCACAAATATGTTAAGATAGTTTGTTGTTGTACCAAACAGTTATTGAACAATACGCGCAAAGACGCACGAATGTCTTAAGTGAATATATGCAAATAAATATGGGACACGGAAATATATAAGCAAATTTTATTTTGAATATCGGTTGGTACACAAATCGAATTTGAAATTCATCACTGACAGATGAAGCAAGATTTGAATTCAAATACTGACAATTACACTGAATTTGTATCTGAATATCTTACAATTCGATTAGTTTCCACCCCTAATTATCTCAGTGAAAGATGATTTTGTGGAATGTTGATATTTCACGGGTTTGAGATCTATAAATATTGGAAGAATAACTCAAACAGCTAAATTTCTTTAATGGAAGCAGAAAACTGTAATTCAAGGCCCAAAGAATGAATCAGTGTGCACTTTTGGATTTCTCATGATTTATTTAGTTTTACACTGACTATGAGGGTTTATGCGATTTAAGTCCCTTCCTCTAGACCCTATCTTCACAAAATGGGGTCTTAGAAGTTCACTTAATGTTAACGAGACTTATCATCACACGCAGTTACCATAGGGCTAATGGTAATTTGTTCATATTAGGGATGTAGATTGATACAAATAATTTAGTCCTGATCCAAATGTGTTTTATAAAATATGGATATCCTTATTTTGTTCTTTTAGAATATCGATACATATCGGATAGTTGTAAAGCATTTGGCGCATCTCAATAGATCTTTGGATATCTGGATACATATTCAATATACAGGAACATGCTGCTCCATATAGCTTAAGTTTATTAATTTTGAAGGCATAACACGTGTTTCCTTCTAAACTTTATTTATACTCAATAAGATTTCTTTCCATCACATCTTGTCTGAGGTTGTTATCAAATATAGATAGTGAGTTCAATATTGATAGTTTGCTATCCAATATAGTTCGTGAGTTCAATATTCATACCCGCATGAGAGAAAAAAGAAATTCAAACACAGCAATGCCAATATCTGCTCCATGGCCACTCTCTTTACACCTTCATATCCACATGGGGCAAAAAGATCAAGCCCAGCAGTACTGATATATGCTCCACATATACTCTCTTTACACCTTCAGATCACACTTCTCTCGTTTTTTGTTTTCTCTCGCAAGTTCTTTGGACAAGCTGTCATGTTTCCAAGGAAGCTTTACGTATATGTGAAACACTAATCTATCTAAATTCCTTGATGCCACTGTGTTCTTAATCTTGGACTTTGATTATTGAAAGTGTTCAAATGTATCTACCAAACTTCAAAGAGAAGGCAAAAGAGCAAGAAGTTAACCATCTGAAATGCAAATTTAACATTTTCTTTGCTCTTTGTTTAGATATTGTGCATGTTTATGTGCTACTTTTACTTGATAGTTTATTTTGATGCCTTACATTCTTGTAGTTTGTCAGTCAAGCAGGTTATTTCTTTGTCAAGGTTTATTGTCTTCTCATTTATTACGTATTCCAGTTGATCTATGGAAAAGAAATCGAATCTCAGGACTAAATTGAGGCATTGATTCGTCACATTTTGATTCTAATTGAGTATAATAGTTAGGTGTTTTCCATTAATACTAGTTGTTAATGAAGTTTGCCATCACCACCATCTGGTTCTAACCTGTCACAAGCATTTACTAGTCAACGTGATTATATACCTTTCTTTAAAATAAATACTTAGCTTACTACCCTCTAAAAGCTTGCAATCAAAGTCCACGGGGGGAAAAAATCCTTTAGGTCCCTGCATAAACTTCATGTAGGAAGGAAGGATAACGTCACGCAGGGAAGGATAACATCAGTTATCAGTGGAATAGGTATACAATATTAGTGCCATCAGAACACTTTATCAAGTACCAGCTTTAAAATGTGTGGCAACATCACTTTCTCCTTTATCCCTATAGAATTTTTTGCCAAGGTCCACATCTCTAAGTTGATCTTTCTCGCATTTTTCTCTTGTAGGATGTTCTATGGACCTGGTGGACCTTATGCCTTATTTGCGGGGAGGGATGCAAGCCGAGCTCTAGCACTCATGTCCTTTGATCCAAACGACCTCACTGGAAACCTCGAAGGTTTAAGCTCGTCAGAGTTGGAAGTTTTACAAGACTGGGAATACAAATTCATGGAGAAGTATGTTAAGGTCGGCCAACTTGTTTCTGATGAAACTGACGTTAAGGAAGTCGATCCAAGCAAGGAGGAAACTGAGGGGCTTCACTCCTCCGAAAGAGACGCCGAGGTTGCTAAAACAAAAAACAACGATATTAATCAAAGCCATGACGAGACCGAAGAGGTCCAGGCTTCAGAGAAAGGTACAGACGAGAGCTAAATAAAAGAAGAAAACACTGCAAGACCTCAGTCTATGCTGTATTGAGATTTGAGAGTATGTGATCTTGTTATTAACCTATGACATAATTTGCAACCATAGCACTTTTGGTTGGAAATATAGTAAGGCCGTGTATATGATGTTCAGCACTGAGGCATCTCATCCATAGTGGTTTGTCTCTGGCGCTATGTGATTCTCATTGGTTTTGCATGATGCTGATCCTAAGGTGTTGAGTGTACTTGGTTCGTAATCAAAATATGGTGGTTTATGTTGATTTGGAGATTCAATTTCTGATACTGACATCCATATTCGATAGGGTAGGATACGGAAACATATACCTTTTATGGGTTTTTTTGCTTATAAACCCGAAGTTGTAGTTCTGTTTACCAAAGAAATTAACCCCCCCAGTTCTACTTGTTCCGTAAAATCCTCCCACGAGGCACGCGGCCCTCACACGTTACCGCGTGTTTCTCTCGTGCAACCACGAGCGCTTCATATCCCGGCCCCACCCTTTCACGATCCGTCCAATTGATGCAGTCCACGTAAGCTTTCACATGAGCCACGTCGGATCAATATCTGTTTCTTTCCTGTCTCCCTACTTCGTGTAGGATTCAGTCGTGAAATCTAAAAGGTCGACAATTTCATATAAATTAATAAGAAGCACAATTAAGATTGAGAGAGAGAGATTCTGAAGTATTGAATTCACAATTATTTGTCAATGCATGGAGGCCCTGTCAACATTTTTGGGCTCGAGCAATGTTATCACGGGATTCAACACGAGCGCTCTCAATGATCATAGTAAGACTCGTCCATGTTGTTTGATGATGAAGATGAAGGGCATGATGAAGATGGGCGGTTCGACGATTAACAGCTCGTCCTCTTCGACGTCGAGCACGTGTCCGTTGAATCAGAATCAAGCAGCGGCAGCAGCGACGGGTGTGTTTGATTATAAGAAGAAGAAGAAGAAGAAAGATTCCGTCAGTGCAGAGGAGATGGATCACTGGATCAGAGATTCCATTGGTGAGGTATGAGAATTCTTTTTAAAAAAAAATTCCAGTGAGTTTTATTATATTTTCATGAAAATACCCAATTAATGTTTGAAGTTGACAGAACAGGTAATTTTAGTTCTTGATGAAAACCTATGCATGAATTAATCCGTTTGTTAACTCTTGTCCCTTTCTCTTCTCAGATTGTGAAGAACATCAGGGAAACCCCAGTACTAGTAGAAATCTCCTCTCAGGGACCCTCTTCGATCCCTCAGCTACACGCAACCGAAGCCTCCCCTGAGAACTGGCCTCTCATCAAAAACAAATGGAACCAAACCGATTCGACACCCGACGGTCTCATGCTAATCCAACAACTCAATCACAGCAACAACGACGACGACGATGAGAGTGACGTCAAGAATCAGACATGGGGTCTGGCCGTCCAAGGCCGAGGCTTGGGCTGTGCTCCTTCCTGCTACATTCTCAGCACCTGCAGGGTGAGGTCATCGTCGGGTTTCTGCACGTACTTTTGTTTGATAAGAGCAAGATGCTCCGGGGGGAGCTTAGGTAGGCAGATCGATAGAGCCTGGCTGCGCTGATTCAGCGGAAGAAATGTTAGCAGAGTCTCATCAGGATGGATGATCTCTCTCTGATCAGTTTCGCATCGGATTGTAAAACTATTCCATCGATGAAGTGTAAAATTTTGCAGGATACTCTCCCTCCTACATGTAGATTTATACCCATAACAATACACCTTGCCTCATTTCAGCCAACATAAGATTGCTTGCATGATTGCAATAAATATCTCTGCCAAAACCAGAAAATACATATATCTGAACAGACACAAGGGGCTTGAAATCACAGTAGCCATGACAACGCATCTTATTAGCAACTTCAACTGCCTTCGGTTACACACGATACAGCTCCAGAAAGCATACAAACACTAACAAAGAAAGCGACCACAACATTATTTACACATGCTCATACTGGTTCAAGAGTGGCTGAAACTCTCGCCGTTCCATAAGCCACTCTATTATTTCTTTTCGACATCATCATTCAGTAACCACCCTGTATATAAGCATTGAGCCGATTAAGCTCCTCGCGATGCTCTCTCACCACCGCACGAACAACATCGCCAATGGACACCATGCCAACCATACCCGTTGTGTCAATCACGGGGATGTGCCTGATACGGTTATCTGCCAGTATCGATAACTGGATGTTTTAGAAACAATCTCCTGAAATTTAAGGATAAACCCAAATTAAAATAAATGGCATCATCATTCATTAACCTGTCATCAGTTGCATTGCCTGGAGAGCTTTGGTTTCTGGTGTGACGGTGATCAGCTTATTCTGTTGAATGAAGTCAAAATGATCATTCCACAAAGAACAAAGTTAACCATTAACTACTATTCTATCCTTCTTAACCAATCGTTCAACTATGAACATAACAAATTAAGAAAAAAAATCTTGTCAAAACCCCATATTTAAAAAACAAGCAGTTCACGCATACCTCCTCAGTCATGATGTCCCCGACCTTGGTTGACTTAGATGATCTTCCTTGTACGATAATTTTCCTGAGATAATCTGAAATATAAAAGAAAATATTTGATTTTGACTTTGTAGGACACAAAAAAGAATATACCATTGCTTGAAGTGTTCTAGGGATAGAAAAAATAAGGTCCTCTAATTCATGAGTTTATGTTCAGAAAACTGCATTGTCCCATATCCCTTCAGTACTGTAACTTTTGCTTCAATAGTTTCCCATGATTCAATTAGCTAAATCAATCAATAACAATTTTAGGTAACAAAATATTTCATAAACGGAATATTATTTATTTACCCCCTCTATGTTCACTTATATGACCGTGTACAAGATCGCCCTTCGCCCCATTTTAATAACATCTATTTCATTTCTGAGACCAAAACTTGATCTCAAGTCTCTGAAATAAATAAATAAATCATGACCATACGATTAATAAGTTTGAGTTTTGCACGAGAAGTTACACGACATCCGTACATGAGCCTGAAAAACAATTGAGAGACATCTTCATCTTGTTTTCTCTATACCATCTACTTAGCTGAACTGAGGCCAGAATGATAATGAGAAATTTGTTCATAAACTTTTTTGTCATGATGGTTATTTACATGGCATTTACATGAAAATATATACTAATGGATGATGGAACAAATATTTATTGATAATTGCAAAACAGTTGATAGCTTGAACCACTCAAAATACTCGCAATTATTCTAAGAAACAGGTCAACCATCCACATCATTAATTTGTAAGAAAGTAACGATAGAACAAAATAAAATTTGTAGATTCTACGCACATATGCCCACATTTGAGACTACTATGCAGCAGTTAAAATCAATTGTGAGATGTACTATTATTACCTCTCTCAGTAATGATTCCAGCAATGGCTTTGTCTCCTCCAGATTTCACCACCACCAAAGCACCAACATTGTGTTGAGTCATCTGATATTACCACCAATCTTATTAGGAAAAGCTCAAGCAGAAACTATTCATGTAAAGATCTACTACTTCATCAGAAAGATAATTCAATTGAGAGAGAAGAAGTACATACCGATTTGACTGCATCATAAACAGAGTCTTCGGTAGTGCACCAAAGCCAGGAACCATCAGCGCCTTTACCTTTTGATTTCAAAACGTCCGAAACTCTGGTGCTTTCGAATCCGTGCTCTTCGAGCTGTTGGGCAGAAGATACCGATGACTCTGAGCGTGAAAAGATAACTGGTTGCGTTGCCGGACTTAGGACACGAACATGTTGAAGAACAGCATGTCTAAGAACATTTCCACGTACTCGGATTGCTTGCATGGCACCTTGCATTGTTTCTGAAAGAGAACATACCCACCTATACATTAGACTATGTTTGCATCATTTGCGTTAAATGAGAAAGATTAGTCATTTGTAAATTTTAAATGACACGATCAACTAAATCAAAGATTCATCTTTTGTTAAGGGAAAATGTTTTTGGCACCTTACGAGAAATTTTTTGAAATTAACTTTAAAATCTTAAGAAGGGTATCATAGTCAGACCCACTTCATGTTATTGTTATTTTTCGCCCTCTTAGCTTCTTATGAAAACATAAAGAATATTTCATACCATAAGATATACTTTTTTATGCATCACAGGAAAAATAAAAATAAACCATCCCCTAAAATGAAGTTTTTTTTTGTTAACTTCATATCAAGTAAGCCCTAATACAAAATATGGTCAGTTCATGCATCACTTAGGGGATTAACTTGAATTTCTACAGAACATATATGGAAAGTAAACTATGACTAGAATACTTTCTATCAAAGTGTATTCCTAGTTTACTTTCAAGAAACCAAGCTCTTATCATCAACCCTACAAAGCGATCTTTTAAATTGAATGGTTGACAGCAACCTTTGGAAGATCCCTTCACACTGACCCACACGTATGCGCTTTCCCCCTTTTTATTTTACCTCATATTCCAAAAAGACACCAATTATTTTTAATTCCCTCACCAACGAAACTGAAACATAAATCAAATTCGTTAACACCGACACTTCTGATTTTAAGCAATTGACTTTGATTTCTAATTTAAGCATTCTCCCTAAAAAGAACAACCAAAACAAAGCAAATATTTGCATCAATTAAAGGACCAAGCATCTGAAGTCAACTAAGCCTACATTACTTTCCCACCTTTATGATAGTGTTATTGAGACCTCTCAAAGTCCCTTCCGCTGCATCAAAAAACTTCGAGCCCTTCTCCCACCGAGCTTATGCTTTGTTAATCCGCTTATGCGGCTAGTGGTATTTGAACCTGGACTGCTCTAGTGCCAACAAGTCAAAGCTTCTTCCGCACCAAAACTCTGAAATTGTGGTGAGGGTTCAAGGTCATAATTTCCCTCTAAC
>BQKN01000408.1:169319-186602 GCA_022839385.1 Asparagus kiusianus | reverse complement strand
ACAGCCCCTAATTGTAATTCTAACAAAAAAAATTATAAAAGACTATGGCCTATCAGTTCAGACAGTCATCTAATTCCCTGTTGATTTCTGTTCCTTTGTTCGACATTGATGAAAAGAAAACAACCTCACTCATAAGAATTCTCATCATTTCATTCTTCGATTAAATATCAGTGGTTGAAATAGTGGTTCAAAGAAATCAAGATGATCATGCAATCAGGATTCAAGATCAAAGTTAAAATCAACTATATAATGTAGTCCCTCACCTTGATTGGAGAAAAGTCATAGACAAAGTATACCCCAGGAGGGGGCTTAGGATAAACATGCTCATCACTGAAGTGCTCAGTCACCGAAAACTGCAGTTTAAAATTTAATCATCTAAGACTATGTTTCTCCCGAATGTAACGAGAACTAGGATCAAACCATACCTGATTGGAGTGAATTTTGTGTCCTGTTAAATCTGTGTAGATTGTTGGGACCACCTGCGTAAAAATCTTCAGTTTCTCAGTAATACTTCCTCAAAATATAAAGCCTAAGAACACAGAATAAATATGCATAAATTTAAAAAACAAGAATGAAAACAACATGTACTCACTTTGATAAAATACTGATAGATCCCAGATGACGTGTGATGCATCCATTGTGCACTGAGATTTTGCCAAAACCAAATAAAATAGGATAGTATGTGAAAAGGAATGGTAGAATCAAAGGAGACAATGAATTATCACTTACCCATCAAGTGGGTTGACTACACCAGGGAAATCTTCTCCAAACGTTAGTCTGTTTATTTTGTGGCTTATCTGGTTTTATTGGAAATGAGAACAGTAAATACAATGGCAGACGCAACAGAATATCATATGAAATGCCTCCAACAATTAGAAAGGAAGATCATGGAAAATGGAAAACAGGTTGTGAACCACCCACGTTATAATTTCCCAGTTGAAGATCCAATAAACTTGACAGAAAGTTTTGCGAGTGGTGCAAAGATTTTCCAGCAGCAAAGTGAAAATTCCCAGCTACTTTATTGACATCCACAAACCCGTTAATGTTGCAACCTTCACCTTCCTCCTCTTTAATCTGAGTGATGTAGCCCTCCCTAGAACACTGAAAGAATCATTGGAATCACAAATACGTCAGAGATAACCAAGCAAAGATGTATCAAATGAAGGACAGCCCACATTTGATAAAATAAACAAGGAAAGCTGATATAACATGAAGTGGAACGGAGATCAGCCAGAATTTTGCAAGAGAATAGATATGACCATGAATAATATTGATGAAAAGTATATGAAAAGATGTTTTCCCATTTTTATAATACTAGTTGGAGTTCTTCTGTACAGAAAGCATCCAAAACATCATACTTGAGCTACAGTTATAGAGCCCTCCCTCGCCCTCCCCTCTCTCTTACATGTCTACTTTTAGGAGTTCATTATTAACTATCTTTTGTCTGTTAAGTTACATGCTCACTATCTGATGTTTACCACAATATTTAGGATAACATAGAACCATATCGAGCAAACACTTAAAAGCAATGATCAGGGAAATGGCTCCATCATATATGAATTACACATTGTGCACTGTACTTTGTTGTACTAGACAAAATTATGCTAAAACGCACGAGGAAAATGCTGAAGATTCCAAAATTTTGCTATACCTGGTCAATTAGTTCAGGATTTGACAGACCCCATCCTTTCTTTCGGTATGCTTCACGAACTTCTTCGCATGAGTTACAGCAGTCATCATCTGACTGAAAAATGTATAATATTGCACTACCGTCAATGAGATGGCGCTATTGCACTTCTACTAGGGAAAAATGAGAAGGAAGGACAGGTCGGATGATAACAAAGCATCAAATTACTACAAAGTTGAAGGAAAAATACATACCACTTCAGCACCATAACAAGAACCGCAGTAGGTCTCATTATGATCAAGCCTTCCACCATGCCTCTGCAAAGGTTTTTCAATCTGCAAAAGTTGTTTCAACTCAGCGCACAATAAGTATGAAGAATATTCACTACTGTCAAACACACAATATGACCCAGTAGGAAAATGTAAGATACATGTATAAGCAGGACTATGCATAAAATCCTCACTACAATTGTTTCACGAGAAAGATATGCTAATGACACAATATTAGACAATATAAGCGACTATGCCTATAATTGATCTTGGCACACATCAGCGCTAGCTCAAGTACAAATAACATTATGTTTCTTACATACTGAGAGGGAAAAGTTTCATTTCACTTATATATAAAACAAAAACAAACTGGTATAACATAGTAGGTTACCTACCTTGGGTGCACCAACACCATCCTGTCTTGTCGCGATAACATTACCAAGATGGTCTATTCTATTTTTTATTATGTCGTGTCTCTGTAAAAAAAAATGGAACAAAAGAATTATATTCAGAATCATGCACGTGACATGAGTGATAGAAAACTCCAAGATAAAAAATAAAAAAAAATTAGAAAAAAGGCCAGTGGAAGAGAAATCTGGAGCGAAGTTTCTGAACATACTATATCAATGTGTTGTTCACCACTGATATCCATGGTATCAACAGCTATAAGCGAACAAGGAACAGATGGGAAGGTGACGTCAAACTGCAAAACAACAAGTGAAATGTAATGATTGATGATGATGAAAAAGATTTTCTACTGTTTAACAGATATGTGATCATACACTGAAGAATAATCTTAAAGAATCTAATGTCATAGCATCATCAAGAATCATCAAAAACAAGATATAAGAGAATTAGTTACTAACGTTGACACGTAATCTCTCTCCTCTTGAAGTATCTACTACAAGTTTTGTCTGAGTTCCCGAGTGAAGATAGAGACCTGCATAGTTAGAAATGAGCAAGCTGTCAATTATCACATAATTAGCAACAGCTCAACAAAGAGTCGGCAAAGAATCGTTATGTGCATGAAGAGAGGGAGTGTAGGACTAGATACAAAAGTCTTCTGCTTCAAGTAAAAAACTTTGAAGCTGGTAAAGTTACTTAAGTTTATCAAAACTTGCGCTGACTGCAGAGAAGTAAAGGTTTGATTTTTTTTTTTTTTCAAGCATGAAATGATCTCTAAACAACTTGAATGATGGCAGAGAAGTAAAGGTAATAATACACATCTGCAAACGAATCAAACAAATGTCTAGGCACATAACTAAATAGAAACGTAATGCAGCGAATATATGATATCATAAATTTCCTCCTCATTTCATTTAGTCTAACAACCACAAAAAAGTATATATTATTATGCAATTCAAAGAGACACGTTGTTAAACACTAAGAAAGGGTAATTTCCTTCGATATGTAGCAAATGCCCGTCATTAACACAAGAGATAACAATAACACTCAAAATCTCGTCAATTCCCCAACCACAACAACTTCTTTTCTACTTCCATTTTCGTGTGCATTTCCATCAAAATCATAACAAAACCAAAATTTTTAATTAAAAATACCTATAAGGAGATATAGAACCGTATTTTTCCCATTTCAAATTTCCCTCCTTTCCATATAATTAACACAAAAACATCAAAGAAATTCCCAAAAATGAGATAAATTAGGAGGCTTACCGATCTCCGATACGAACAAGAAAACTATGGCAATCGAAGAGAAGATGGTAATAAGACCCCCCGAGAGCGTCCTGCTGTAGAAATCCTCGTTGACCTTCGGATACGCATCGAGATTCCTCAACTTATTGAAGACCCCCATCCCTCTAATGGACATCGGAGCCCCGACGAGATCGGAATCTCTGTGAAATGGAGGGGAATCGGGGGGCTCCGGGAGATCGAAACCCTAACAAGATCGAAATCTAGGGTTAGGGTTTCAATCTCGGTGCTCCCTCTCTCTCCCTCTCGCCAAAATGGAGACTTTCGATGAGCGCGAGATCAAAAGGCCAAAGCTTTGACGCTGTCTTTTCCTCCGGCCGTCGTCCTTTTATATCGCTGACGAATTTGGGGGAGTGAAAAATTCGCACTATTTTTGAGGAGTTTAATTGTTCCGCAAGAATTTATCGAATGCTCGGATGTTCCCCCCACCCCCTACTGGGGACTGTCAGGGTCGGATGTTTGGCGACGGGGAGGGTGACAGGTAGGCGGACCTCGATAAGGTTTATTGTACTTCTGTGGTAAAGGGGGGTTTTTACCGTAAAAAAGAATTCTCAGTGAGGGTGGATTTGTAAATTTGAGAATCGTAACGAGGGGTGGGTAGAGTTGAGGATTTACCGCGAGTCAGAAAAGGGTCGTCTCAGCGTAAAATACGGAATCTGATAAAGTCCTGTCAATAAATGATGGGGTTTTTTTGACAGATGACATGATTTGCTCGAGTCTGTCTTTAGCTAGAAAGTCCTTGGATTGAATTGAGCCCATAGTTTTGCATAAATTATAAATAAACCCCCACTGATTCTAACAGTATGCAAGTATGTGAGATTTAAATTGTCGTGATCTATAAGTTTTCATTGTGTACACGGTTAAATATTGATGGGTGATATTTTTTATTTTTAAAAAAAAAATGTATTCGACTCACACTTGCATAATGGATTGTTAGTATTGTCCATTCGTCTCTCCCGAACTATAATCTCAGCCCCCACATTATCCATGAGCTAATCAAGTTAGTCCATATTTATCTTACGAGCTAGTTTCAACCCTTGCCCCAAACAATGTGAATGAAAAATACTATCATAATAACTCACTTGTCTAAAATAATTATATTGTATATAAGATATATAGCTCATCTGAAATATCCACATCTGCTAAGTGGACTTTGCTGTTGCGAGAGCAAAATGTTAGAGGCTCGTATTCAAATTTTGGGCCATGATGCGGCGTACCGACTCTCTTCTGCTCTCTTCCGCCTCTCCACGTGTCATCCACGTGATGCGGTGCGCGGCTACAGAACCAGACAACTCGATCGCTAGAAGCCGAAATTATCTGCTCATTATTTATTTACTTTTTTTGCTTTTTTTTTTAATTCAATTCAACTTTTTCGTCGAGAAAAATCCATCAAAAGATATTTCCTTGGAATCTGCGGCCTCTCCTGAGTTCATTTGGCACTGGACTCTTTGGTTCTCTTTTCTCTCTCTCTTTTTTTTTAATCCCCTGAAAAATCCATTAAAAAGTTTTTAGTTTCGGGTTGTTCTTGGCTTCTCAAGCTCCAAAGGCCAGGTAATTTTTCTGGGTTTTTCTTGTTTCATTCGATTCTTACCTATTTTCCTATGTTTGAAGAGAATGTTTTTCTTTTTCGAGAGAATAATGGGCAAAGGCCGTTTCTTTTCCCCTCAAAAAGTCTGTTTTTGTTGATATGTGGGTCTCTTTAATTTTGGCATTTTCGGAGTTTCTGCACTTGGGTAACTTTTTTCTTTAAAAGGGGTTTATGTCCCCCCCGCAATAAATACGAGCGAAATAACGATACACAAATTATCTTTCATTAGTCTTTTTAATGTTGTGGTAGTATTTCATTATTACTAAAGTGATTTTACAGTTTTCTAATCTTTGTAATTTTTTTCTGGGCGTACTTCTGGAAATTCCTTTACTAGCCCATGTAATTGATCGTTTCAGGATAAAAAAAATGTTGCTTTCTAAAGGAAGAACCCCCTTTTGCTCCCCAAATAGGCACTGCTCTCAATGGGCATGGACCTACTTGAAGTATTGCTTGTGCACTGCAAAGGATGGTGTCGCATTATCCCTTGGATTGGTCAGTGTATTTAGTTGGGGTGTAGCTGAAGTTCCACAGATCATAACAAATTTCAAAGAAAAATCCACCGAGGGCCTCTCGATCGCGTTTCTGATGACATGGATTGTTGGGTAATTGACTTATTTCTCATCCATTGTGTTTATTTCTATGCCCAATTACTAGGGTTGTGTTGTATGTGATTTTTAGCTCTGTAGCATATCCTGAATTCTTCGTAATTGCGAGTAACAATACGTTTACTTACTTGATGATTCTTGACAAAGATGAAGATTGCATGTCCGTTTCCATTTTAAGTTTCTTGTCTGGTTGTAGTTGATCCTAAGAATAGTTATATCTCTTTGAGTTGCTAGAAATAGTTTCCCTGCTCTGAATAGTCCTAGCTGGATGTACGTCTTGCTTGACCATTAATTTCAAGGGGGAAACCTTTGTGTTAATGTGCATAGATCTTTTTGTGATATCTTCTTCACAGTTCTTGTTACTGATAATACCAGCTCCTACTATCTACAGAGACCTTTTCAATCTTATGGGCTGTTGGTTGGAGCCAGAAACTGTAAGTTCCATATTGGCCTTTTGATGTTTGTAACCAGTTATGATTTACATATTTCACTAATTTATTGTAACCACTGCGCATTCGTACTTTAAAGTCTTTTGAAAAACACTGATTTTTCATTTAATTAATGCAGTTGCCAACACAGTTCTATATGGCCGTGGTATGAATCTTAACTTTAATTCCTGTAGTTGTCATCTGTTATGTCATTAACCCCTTTCTTAATGAATACCATTCATCTTGAATTGCAGTTGTATACGTTCACGACAGTGATTCTGACAGGACAAACTGTATATTATGGTCACATTTACCCTCAGATGAAAGCTAACAGAATTAGTCTACTCCATAAGGTCAGATTTTAATGGCTTTGTGCTGATACTTGAGGATGTGGTTGCAAGAAAATTTTCATTAAAGAAGATAAACCCAATTAATTTCTTCATTTTTGTATTATTTTATATTTATTTTTGTGATTTGTCTTTATGAGTTTTGTTATTTAATAAATGTCTGAATTTTTCTCAGTGGTGAATATCATTTTTAATATTTTATGTTGTTATATTGCTGTAAAATGTCTCACATCAATGTTATGTTTTTTTCTTTCTCCTGTACCCACCTGTGTAATATATCATTTCCCAGTTTTGTAATTCTATTGCGAACTCTACCTTTGTCTCCTATAATGTGGAATCATACCACTGCATCTCTGTAGCTTAGTATTAGAAGCATATTATTAAAGGATAAACTAAGAGTAGAAGTGAAGTCTAGCTAATTCTACCATTGGCTTATTGTTCCAGAGCCAGAAACTTCAGGAGGATGCATTAGCAGAAGAGAAGCTATTATACAAAATTGACGAGAAAGAAGATAAAACTAATGATGATCAAGCCAATGGATCTGACCACGTAAATGAAGTTCGTCATGTTGCAAGCTCACCAATTTCGGTCTTTTCACCAGTGATCAATCGTCAGGGCTCAGCAGGAAGGGATCTATATTACACGTAATCTGTTTATCTGAATGATTTTCTTTATTTTTAGATTTTTTATTGGTATATCGGGATTATATAAGTAGTTATATGATATATTATGACCAAAAATATGCAGTGTTAAGCAAATCACCATGGATCTATACCATTCTAAATAAATGCTATGTATTTAACCTCTGAACTTGGACAATGCTTGGATCAATAAAGTAATCTTAAATACTAGAGAAACTATCACTGTAGGGAACAAAGGGAACATTGCAATCTTTTTGTAATCGTATAAAATTTAATTGTTGAAAATCACCATTTTACAGTTTATTTGTATCTTAAAGTCCTTCGAGGTGATGCAATTGCTTACTGTCAGATCATATTACCGACACCATCTGTATGTTTTCTTTCTCTTCTGGCTGACATATGAATTGTATTGTACAATTATTACTTAGATTTAAATAAATGAACTGCTTCTATTATGCCAAACATGTAAGGCTCGATCTCGTTGCATCTGCACACTTTCTGTTTTTGTTTCCTCATCGCGGACCAGCCAACCAATGTCTCTACATTGCCATGCGAATCACTAGTTCACATAAATAGAACTGACTTTGAGAAAGCAAATCTTTGTTTCTGTTGCTTCCAGTAAATAAACATTCAAATTGGCACATTTCCATTAAGTGGATGGCCTCTTATAGCATTCTCTGGAAGTTAAGAAACATTACCTAATGGCATATTTCACCAGGTTGGAATTTTCTTATTTTCTTTGAAATTTCCTTGTCAGTTGTTGTGACCATCTCAAGTCATGGTTTTGAAGATTTGACGTTTGTAGTTTAAAAGTTGCTTACCTCATAAATGCGATGGTCAGAAATCTCTAATCAGAAAATTTCCAGGTCGGCGCGTTCTTTATCAAAGAGTCCAGTACCTATAACTGGAACCTGGTCAGCACACACACGAGATTCTGGAAGAACACCTTCTATTCTCACTCATGATCAGAACTCACCAAGAGAGCCTCTACTTGGTAGACTCGGTCCTGCACAATCTGCACCGGCTTTGACAACTAAAAATATGCTTTGTGTGGTGAGATTAAAATTTAAAGGGTTTTTTCAATATTACTTCTTTAAATCTTTCATATATTAAAATCAGTCCCTCAAATCATTGAAATTGCTATTAGGTCCCCCAAGTCTCTTGTCAAATTAAACCCATCCAATTGCTAGTTATAAAAAAAAATATGAGAATTGAGGGACCTAATAGAAATTTCATAATATAAGGGATCAATTTTAAAAATTGGAGGATCTATTATCAATTTGAATGATTTGAGGGACTAATTTCAAAATATTAAAGATTTATGGACTAATATAAAAAATCCAAATTTAACACTAAGTTTTCAGTAAGAATTTTATTTTTTTTGTTTTTGTTTTTGGGGTTTAATATTTAATTTAATTGTAGTTTTTCCATTAATTTCTCCAGGTTTCTTCATCAGTTTTTCTCCTTTGTACTTATCACTTTCATATATCCACAAGTCACACTTTTGATAAATCGCCTCCTGGCATGATCATAATGGTGGGCCGCAAACTTTTACAGGTAACTGGAATCTTGTATGTGTTAAATCTTTAGCCAGTGTTCTTGAAGGTTCAATTACTTAAAGCTAATAGAAGAAGTTTGAAACTTCATTTTTTATTGTTTATTTACAGTCCCAGGCTGATGGCTCCTCAGTGGGCCATGGTGGTGTAGGAAGCGAAATTGGAACCATTCTTGGCTGGGCAATGGCAGCTATTTATATGGGAGGGCGGCTTCCGCAAATCTGCTTAAATGTGAGTCTGAACGTTATAACTTGAATCATTTTGTTCTTAATATATTATCCTATTTGTTCCTAATGTATTATCCTACTGGTTGTCAAACTCCGGAATGTTCCTTTAATTTTGATGTCATCCGTGTACGACTTTCGTGTATATTTTGAGGAGTGCATAAGTTAATATTAAGTTTTTCTACTTTTTACAGATTAGAAGAGGCAATGTGGAGGCAAGTAACTTCAGCTCATGCTTTTCATCAGGGCTTTTCTTATAACTGATTTTTCTCTGTTCATAATTTCTGAGTTATGAAGACACTTATCTGAAGTATATGCATTGATATTGCTCTTCATGTGCAATTTTAATTTGAGCTTTATTTATACGGAAACTTTTCCTTTTATGATAAAAACTAAAAAGTTTTATGCATTCTAATCCCTCACCTTCTAAAAGAGATGGTATTTTCCCGCAGGGCCTCAGTCCTCTTATGTTTATATTTGCGCTGATTGGAAATGCCACATATGTTGGGAGGTATATATATATATTTTTCCGTTTCAGACATGTTTCTCACATGATCTATTTAAATTTTTCCTTGATTTTAATATTATTGATTATTATTCATTGGATTGTATATGAACTATGGACCTTTTTTTCTCTTGGTGCAGTATACTTGTGAATAGTGTGGATTGGTCAAAAATCAGGCCTAACATGCCATGGTTAGTCGATGCAGGAGGATGTGTTCTTCTGGATTCCTTTGTATCCTTTCAGCCATCTTCTAATTGAAACTAACTTCACATCCTCGCTAAAACTTATTTTTGAAATAAAATGGGGTTTTTGTTCATTAAGCCCCCCCAAATCTTCATATTTGTAAATTAGATCCTCAAATCTTTGTTGACTCTTTATTAGACCTCCCCAATATCAGTATTTCTAAATTGACCCTCAAACTCATTTAGTTGTTTTAATTATGACCCCCAAATCTCTTAAGTTGTTTGAGATAAGCCCCTCAAATCTATTAAGTCGCTTTGAATAAGACCCGTGTTTTGAATGAATATCAATATTTTTTTTGCAAGGGTGGGGGGTTATTATTTCAATTTAGAAATATGAAGATTTGAGCTTGGGATTCTAATATGGCAACAACCATTAAAATAACCAATGATGCTTCTCTGACTTCTATTTTCAAAGTGGTAATCATGTTCCAGGCTTCTATTATAGTTAACCGGTTCTAGGTGGAGATTATAGTTTCCTTAATTTGTTGTCAGATACTCGTTCAGTTTGTGTATTTTAGCTATTGGAGAAGTGAGAATGCAGGAAACAGATGTGATTCTTGATTTCTGCACGAGGCCACGAGGCTATTCAATAAACTTCAGTGAACAACATACTCAGGTGACATGATATTAAAATCAGTACATTACTTATTTCTGTCCTAAAACTTCAGATTTCTTGATGCTATTTTCCTTGGTGACGTAGTTTATCTTAATAGAGTTTCTTTGGTGATGCTTTTTCTTCACACGACCAAAATTTTAATGGTGAACGTGTGGAAATCTTTGTTTGTTAATATTTTACAGGAGAATCATCCCCATCGCGCGATCAACATTCAACTGACTCACTGTGAAAATTCGCGTTGAAGAAGGGCATCATTCGACATCGCGGCTTTCTTTTTCTCTTTTTGAAGGGAAGAGTTGAGAAAGGATTTTGTTGATTTTATACATGATATTGAAGAGTTTTTGTGAAACTTTTTGCATTGGAGTAGTTTTTTTTTCTTTTCTGGTGTTGTGGGCTTGTGCTTATGTATAAGCAACGAAACTTTTCTGTCTCGAATAAATTGTGAGGAATGGAAGAAAGAATACTCTTGACCGTCAATTCTGACCTTATATTTTACGTTTCAAACGTATTCTACGCTACAGTATTTCTACGCATCAACTCTTTAAAAAGAATTAAGGGGATTAAGTTATTCAGTGAGTACGCCCTTATTCTATCTTGTCGAAGTATTTTGTGAAAGTATTCTGTCACTGTACCAAAACTCCGCAAACTCAGCAAAGTTACGGTAAGTACCCTGTCACTGTACCAAAACTCTGCAAACTCAGCAAGTTACAGTCGATATTTGCAAGTAGGAAGATTTGTATATGTTGAGCTTAAGTTATTCGTTAATTGTAGGTAGGGAGGCTCGGTTGAAAAAGTTGATATTTGCAAAGCCTTTGTCACGCCCTGGACTCATCGAGGGCTACGAGGCGTGGGACCCACCGAGGGTAACGCGTCCGAGGGTTTTGTGAGACGTCCTAGTTCAAGGGGTTACGTGGGACAAAGGAAGTTGAGGAAGGGTCACGTGCGAAATGCCCAAAAGTGTAGGAGGGTATTTTGTGAAATTATTAGATTAAAGTCCAAAATTAGTGAGAGGGTGACGTTATTAGTGTCATTAAGTGTTAATTAGCCTTTAAACCCACCACCTCCCACTTACCAATGCCCCCCCCACCAAACTGAGAGAGGTTCTCTGGCCCGTTTAATTTCTTCATTCCCTCGAAACCCTAAATAATCTATAAAAGAAGAAAAAAAAGAGGAAAAGTCTCGAAAACCCTAGATTTCTGAGTGTTGATCGAGATGCTTGCGATCGGGGAAATGGAGCGGATAGGGTTCGAGGATCTCCCCAAGATCGGAGGGATCGCCACGGTGTCGCTCCTCCACTCCTTCATCCCGACGCATTGGCTCCCCTTCTCCATCGTCGGCCGCGCTCAGAAGTGGACCCTCTCCAGGACTCTCCTCGTCAGTGAGTCTTCACCCCCCCCCCCCCCCCCCTCCCCCCTGTCTCTCTTCAATTTCTTGTAGATCTGAGCTAGATTTTTCCATAATTTCGGATTCTTGATGAAATTGGCTTGGTTTGGTGGAAACCTTGCCTTGTTTCTGTTATTGATTTCTTGGACCTTGAAACTGAGGCAAAAAATGTTGATTCTTGCCGGTGTACGCTGATATTGATACAGATCGATGCTTCTTATTTGATTCCTCATTCATCATTAGCATTTGCAATCCGTGTCTTTTCCGTTCTTGATTTCTCGGATCTTGAAGTTGAGGCCGGAAATGTTCATCCTTGATACCATCTCGTGTCATGAGCTTCACTTAAAATCGAAAAAGAGTTGCCTTTTTTGGCAATGTTACTGTTTTATGATAGGTTCTATAGACGGCTGCTGTTATTTGATCCGTCATTCATCTTTGACGTCTTCAAAATTCGAAACTCCGTTGCTAATTCTTCCAGAGCTTTAAGTTAACCCTATTTGTTATCAAGGCGATGCATGGGGCTTTCTTACAATGTTTTTGCGTATTTTTTTTAATGATATTATGATCTAATACATTCTATAATAAATGAGTTGGGTGCGGGTAATAGCGTTAGAACTAAAAAGACACGGATGATAGTTTTTTCCTAGGGGGTTTTTAGAATATTATAGATCTGCAATTTACAATTATGCATCGAGGTTTTTTTTCCAACCTATTTTTAGTTCCCATCACTCATTTCTTTGAAGCATTCTAAAGAAACCTTGTCAAACTACAGCTGCATTTGGAGCTGTATTGCATGTCACGTCAACCTCACTTCTTGGAATAACTGCAATCACCATGGCTAATACCATTGCCGGTGAGGAAACAGTGCACAGACTTGCTTCCCTTCTACTTGTACTTCTGGGAGGAAGTTACATACTATTGTTTGCCCTGGGAAAGGGTGGTCATAGTCATTCGCATGGTCATCCGATGGAAAAGATGGCTGTAGCTGGGCTTGTTCTTGTACCGGCTCTTTCTCCCTGTGCCACGACACTTCCTGTGTTTCTTGCAGTTGGTAACTCATCCTCCATGATGATCCTCGCAATTATTGTGCTTCTTTTCAGGTATTTCATTTTCTTTTAAGTTTGATTTTTTTTTTACCAGAAAACAATATACTTCTGTCATTGGTGAACTGGAACTCTAAATTTGACCATGTTGGTACTTAATGAAGCTGTGGAGTATGGTTCAAATTACTTTTATGTTTATCGGGTAAACTTGTGCTGGTTTTGTATTTGGTTTCTTATTTTACTTGGTCAGATATGTGGGCAATGCTCAGGGAACTGAAATCTTTGATAAAACTTGTTATGTTTGTGTAGCACAAGGTACCCGTAAACTCAAAGCTGTCTCAGTAAAATCTGAGGTTTCTTGCATCAAATGATTCACAAATCAGACTATCCATTCATCACAATTTTTATTCTTGAATCTGACTGTTAAAGCCCGAGTGTGACAACTTTCCAATCTCTTTTATATAAAGAGTGGGAGTGGCCAGGATGGAGCTAGATCCTGCCTGACGATGGCCTATTTATGTGAACATAATTTGAACATAATTTCACTTAAAAACTTAATTTGGGATCACAATCTATGTGCTCCTTTAATCAAATACCAAACAAGGTAAAAGTCCCAGTCGCAGCCACAAACTTCAATCTGAATCACAAACTTCAGTCTGAATTGGTGGATGGGACCTTTTTAATATTATTGCTGTCCTCGGTCTCAAATAACAGGTCCAAACTAATAACACCAAAGATCAAACAATAGGACTGGATGGTGAGAGGACAGCCATTGTTATCCCAGGTAACAATCCCAAACCAATAGCACAAATAAAATAAAATAAAAAATCAAAGTTTTGAAAAAAGGCCGAGTGCCAAAAATGTCTCAAGCTGTAATGAACATCTTCATTTACAAAGAGCTCCATATGACTAATACACATTAAGGTGAATTTTCACAAAATTACTGCAAACTATTTGAGATTTTGAAGGAAACTACCCCAGCACTTCCTTCATAAAACTATCATGTCTACCTTTTGTTAGTGAAAGGTGTCACGTGCAGCACATAAATTTTTTGGACTATTTTGCTCTCAGTTAGTTTATAACTACAGACAAAATTAAAAAAAAAAACTAATATTGAGATTTAATTGTAAAATTCAACCTACTTAGTTTTTATTTGCCAAAACGACTGACCTTTTTGCCACGTCAGTGATATCCATAGAGTGTCGGTTGACTTTCAAATTTTTGATTTTTTAGGTCTGAGATCACGGTCCCGTGAACTTGACAATTTAATCACAAGGCAAAGATACCAAGTTAATCGATAAGGATCCTAGCTCACCCCATATCCTCGTGTGTATGGATGCTAAGAATTTGACGATGGGTGCGCATGTAAACCCCTAATAAATGCACAAAAGACGGTTAGTCGTGCCTGATAACTCCTCATGGTAATAGTTGGGAATAATTAGGTTTAAGTGAGCTTGATAATTACCTGGGATTCTGAATCCTGGGTACTTAAAATGTTCAACATTTCAGACGCGACTTTTTTTAGTGAAGGGCACTAACATGGTCTAAAGTAGGTACTCTTGGTAAATAAATACTAAGTGGGTCGATTTTTACAAGTATTTACAAAATAGTCTATTTTAAAATTTTCTCTTATAACTGCTCTGTCATCCTCACCCTCTTGAAACTGTGATAGGAAATTTGAGTCTTTTTAACTGCACCCTAATGTATTGTCGTCGGGGATTTTCTGCTGATTCTGAAATTTGTGATAATTTATAGTTCACAGTACTTTCCTTGCTGAACTAATAATAGCTCGTGGTAGTTTTCAGAAATGCGTCCCAATCTTTAAAGAAAGCAGTTTTTTTCCCATTGTCTTAAAAGCTAAAATTCATGTAGTTAATTTGCATGCTCTTTTAATTTGCATGCTCTTGATTCTGCAGCACTATAACTGTGATGACCTCATTGGTAGCCCTATCATATTATGGGGCTAGCAAGATCAAGTTTCACTGGGTTGAGCGCAATGATAAGCTTCTTGTAGGATCAGTCTTGTGCCTGGTGGGAATATTAACATACATTTTCCATGACCACGAAGGCGAAGGGCATTCTGAACATCTGCATAACAGAAAGCTTATTGGCCTGTGAGAATGGAATCAGCTCGGTTATTCTCTACTGGACTTTTCTTGTTATGTGTATCTTCTGAATTGGCTATCAAGGTTGTATGCAAATTGGCTTTGCTCTCAGGCTTCTTACAATTGATTCAAGATGGGAGGAGGCATATAAATTGCAAATCCTCTCTATTGTATTCTTCCCCCGAGCTTTGCTCTCAGGCTTCTTACAATTGATTCAAGATGGGAGCTTTGCAGTTGTGAAAAATACATAAACAAGAATGCAGCAATCAATATGTTGTTTGATGTTACTATGATTGTTATCCCTTTTTTTTTAATCTTCCTGATTTGTGAGTTGGAACTCAGGCAAGTTTTGTAAATTTTCTCGTGTTTCGTAAATAAAATATTAAAGTTTTTTTCTGATTGCTGTTTACTATACTTGTTGACAGAACAATCACAAAGTCTTTATATCAAATTTCTATTGGTGGCTTCCCGCAAATTCTTTCATGTTATTAAATTTCTATTGCTGTTTACTATACTTGTTGACAGAACAATCACATGGATCTATGCTTTCTTTCTTTTGAAGTGCCATCAATAACTATGATCTGAATCCGAACATACTGAGAAATAAGGGTCCTCTGGGGAGAATTCTGCTAGATAAGAACCTCAAAAAGTTTATTCAACTCAAAAGTTTAAGATAACAGAAACAAATAAAAACATCCACTCCAGGTATTCTTTCTGAGTCAGGGAGTAAACATACATGATACTACATTCTCACATCAAAATAAACACACCAGTCACATTCCTGTAACTAGTAACCTGAACTATAATTATACAACATAGCTAATGCCAACTTTATGGTATTGACATCATATTTCACCTTGGAATTAATGCCAACTTTACGGTATTGACATCATATTTCACCGAATTCCAATTGCTTTAACGATGAAACTCAAATAGAGACAGTCCTAGGCTTGACTCCAATCTTCTTCCAAGAAACACTTGGCATTATCTGCGTAGTATCAACTCGATCCTCGTACCTAACAGCAAAATTGAGAACAGAATCTAGAAGAGAATCTGATAGAAGATGAGGCTTGAGACCCAGTTCCACAAGTTTCGTGTGTTTGGCATTGTAGTAGTGTTCCTCAGCTTCAACACGAGGATTCGGAACCGATATGGTCTTAACGTCGAGTCCGAGTTTCTTGCCTGCTTTGGTGACTAAGCCAGCAAGCTCATTGACAGAGAATTGTTCGGTGAATTGGTTGAAGACTCGGAATTCACCTGGGTTAGCTGGATTAGCGATTGCGAGCTCTACGCATTGAACTGTGTCTCTGATATCCAAGTAACCTCGGGTCTGCAGAGTTTAAAGAGAAGCTTAAGTTTGAGGAAGAATGGATAAATACAACAATTACAACAGCAAAGCCTTTATATTCCAGTTTTTGTTGGTCATCTACATGAATCCTATTCATTCCATTCGGTTCTATACGAGCTATCTTCTCCATTGAGCTAACTCCTATCACCTCCTTATTTGATTCCAGGCAAATTCATCATCTCCTTATTTGCTTCCACAACCAAATTTGCTACTCCGGTCATCCTTGCCTCATTAACTACAATCTATAACTTCTCCTGAATGGTGCATGACTAGTTAATTATAATCTCACTTCTTCTAAATGGTGCATTCAGTGACATGAAGAATGAATAAATATGGACTGAAAAGTAAAAGAAATTTTGAATACAAATCATGTCATGTAAAGTCATGCTGACCTTAATACCTTCCCTCAAATAATATTTGGGTGGATTACCAAACATATAATCCCATCTTTCCAGGATTCTTCCCTCTATTAAGCAACAAACAACAAGGTTGTTTGGAAAAAAGCGATTTGGTTTTATGCCTTGGTGACGTGGAAGATGACATTTTTGCCATACTTCCAATCAATTTCTATCTACTTCATTATCTAACAACTGTAAGTATGACTACTCCATCCCATATATATATATATATATATATATATATATATATATATATATATATATGAGATTAATGGGTATCCTTGTCATAGGAGGGGATTTCCTCCTATGACGCCTCTAAAATCACATGATCGAGCGACATTGTGGATGATCCGCTTCGTTGAACTTGATCTACATATTCTAAAACCCCAACACACCAAGTTTGGGGTGAACCCGTCGTCGTTTGACCCTTCATCCACTCGTATCAATTTTAACGGTTTTGAATGAATAGAACTTTTCACATGGTTCGATGGAGGGTCAAACGACGACGGATTCACCCCAAACTTGGTTTATTGGGGTTTTAGAATATGTAGATCAAGTTCAACGGAGCGGATCATCCACAATGTCGCTCAATCATGTGGTTTTAGAGGCGTCATAGGAGGAAATTCCCTCCTATGACAAGGATACCCAT
>BQKN01000408.1:123541-166008 GCA_022839385.1 Asparagus kiusianus | reverse complement strand
CCCGACAAAGAGATGAAGCTTATGTAAGTTGCCCATTTGGCAAAACCATCAAAATCCCCGTACTTGTTGGGCCTATGAATCGTTAAAATGAAATTTATTATAAACTGAGGTAAAGATCTCACCTTTGGAAGAAGAAACGCCGGTTTCGACCGATTTCAGCAAAAAAAAAAGATTTCTCAGTTGGGCGTTGAGAGAGAGGGGGCTGGGTTTTTAAGGTTGTGGGGAGGGAGGGAGAAAAGGATATTCGCAGGAGGATCAACTTTGTTCCGAGAAAAATATCGATAACGAGAGGTTGTACAAAGCACCGGGGTAAATAATAAGCGCGTTGTGGTCAGCGCTGGGTTAAAAGACGAGACAGGGTTATTTAACTTATTTACCTATGGAAAATATAGGGAACCAAAAAAAACACGGGACCCTACATAGGCCAGGTGAAGTGTCGGCTCCTTTTCCCATGATGCATTGTTCACGTGTCGGCTCTCTGTCCCATGATGAACTGTTCATGAACAGTACATCACGGGACATAGAGCCGACACCTTACATGTACCATGTAGGGTCCCATGTTTTTTTGTCCCTGTAGCACCATCATTTGCCTGTATGTCAACATAACCTCCATATCTTCCATAATTACATCTGTAACAACCCCCTCCCCCAACAAAAAGAAATCTTCATAATTGCTAATATACCTCTGAAATATTCGATTTTGAGCTATTATGCCCTCCAAATGCAACAAAGTCGCTAAACCAATGGTGGATGGGTAAGTTAGCTAAAATAACCCTCCTTTCCTTCCCAAATGCCACAATCTCTTCGTCTTTCTCCTTTTCCTAATCGAAAATTTGGGGGCATATTTGTAATTATGAAGATCTAGGGTGTTAGGTATGTAATTATGGAAGAGTTGGAGGGTAAATTGGCAATTATGAATATTCGAGGGGTAAATATGCAATTATGAAAGATTCGAGTGGTGTATAGCAAAATAACCTTTTAGGCCCCTTTTGGCAAAGGATTAAGGAAAAGAGGTTAAATAGAAAGATTAATGTACTTAGCTCATTCGATAATCTGAAGGACTAAATTATTAGCCTGTTAAATAAGTTTTATTTTAGCAATTGTGATCAGTTTTAATGTTTGGGAATAACAATGATTTTGACTATTTTCTTTATAATTAGAAGGGTTAACTCTTAATCCTTCTAAATAGGAGTATTAGTAAACCCCTCATTTTGAGGGGTTAACTCATTTTAATCCCTCTAGAGGGGTTAGCTTAACCCTTCTATATTTTTTATGTTTAGCAAATTATGGATGGTTAACTCACTTTAACCATTGTACAGATTTTTTGTATTTGGCGGGTTAAGAAGGGGTTAAGTCTCCTTAACCCTTTATCAAACGGCACCTTCAAGTTCCTCAGAACCCACCGGGATGATTTGCACAAAGCCTTCCTGATCTTTGGAATTAGATAGGACCTTCCGGAGCTATTGAGAAGCCCCCCCTAACTTCGAAGAGAAATCATAAAACCTTTCAGAGCTTTCAACTAATTTATATAATTGGTAACGTATCTTTTTATTAGTTAAAATAGGAGTTTATTTGTGGCTATTTGTTTGATTATACAGGTAACTTTAAGGGTGTTTGGTTGCACAATTTTATAGAAAGATTTCTTAAAATATCTAACAATGGCAATTTTATAATTAAAAATTTTCTGTTGATTTTCGTAAACTGTGTTTGATTCAACAAAATTACAGAAATGTTTTCTGTAAAGTACAAAAAAGTATCAAAATTTACAGAAATCAATTTCTTCTTAAAATGGGCGAAAATCACCCAGAAATTTGACACCATATTCACACTTTTCTATAAAGTTAACACTTTTCTATAAATTTAGGGGGTGTTTGGTTTAATTTCTATAAATTATAGAAAATCTTGTTATTTTCTATAAAGTTATGAGCCATTTTCTTGTTTTGAACCAAACAAGCAAAGTAAAAAAAATAAGAAAATTGGTATTTTTTGACTTCTCAAAACTTTTAACATTTCCTATAATTTGTAGAAATTAAACCAAAAAACCCCTTTAATCGTTGCAAACCTAGTTACCAAATAGAACCCTCTTCGTAAGCTTAATTCCGGCAATCAATATATAAAATAAATAGGTTCAGTTGAGAACTTGTGCGAATTTCCGGCTTAAAAGAATTCTTAAAAAATAATTATAACTTACAAGCAAATTGTGGGGTTTTTTTTTTTGGAAAACGATTGATTTACGTTCACAATAACGCAAATCCATTGTTTCCCCCGTGTGTTGGCACCATTACATCAGGAAAATAAATTTTCATCTATTTTTCTTTTCCTGATCATCCATTATTGAACTGACATAACTCTTTTTCTTCTTCCTGCTTTTTTTAAATTACTAGTAGTCACACGTGCATTGCACGTGATGCATGACAAAGTTATATTATTGCATACGCCAAACTATATTTTCGAGCTGAACATTAATTATGTAAAACAAAATTAAGAATAAGCGTTTGACCCAAAATACAATTTCATGGGAACTCGAAAGTCCTCATAAGATAACTAACACGATAATTAGTTCTCAACCAAAAACATAATGTCAAGGGAACCTAATAGTCTTTAGAACCACATAAACTTTAATACCTATAGTTATTGGGGATTATTAAAAATGAGAGGGTATAAAAGGAAATCAAAAGTTTTAACATAGAAATCATCTTTTATAGTAGTATATATAGATATACGTAATTAAGCAGTCCCATGCACGCAGCCTCCCTGTGCATAATTACTATCTATCACAGAATAAATACTGTCAAAGAATATCAGGTTTTGTAACATCTCTATAAAAATTGGGTTTGTACGGAGGAAAATAATTTTCCATTCATAATGTTAAAGAAATGAATGCTATTGGAAAATTTTCACCTCCAAATACAATAATTTCCCAAAGAAAGATAATACAAGTAAAAAATAATTTGCATTTACACCTTGTCATCAAGCTCTCTGGACTCTGACAGTAATCCATCTTTGTGAGATTTCTCGCTGATTGTCGAATAATTTCGGCGCTCTTTTCCTCCAGGCTTTGACGATGCATTTCCATACCATACCATTCCTATTATTGCTAAGATCATGCCGAGAACTACATGAAGATTTAGACCCTCTTTTCCGAACAAGAAGAATCCTAAGATTAAGACGAGAATGGTCTTCATGTGACCGATAACTTGAAAGGAGACTGCTGTGAATCTGCCGATGCAGATGAATTGGCTGAGATTGGTTCCTACCGCGATGGTGCATGATAAGATGAGGAAGTACTGCGGGAATAATAAGACACTCATTAAGACACAAAAATAAGAGAGAAAGAATGAAAATAAATGTAAATTTCAAAAAAAACCCTGAATTTGATGGGCTTTGCAAAAAACCTCCATGAAGTTTAAAAATCATTAAAAAGACTCTGACCTTTCGAATTTTACACTGAACTCCTTTGAAAGTATTGGGAATTCTCATAAGCAGCGTAAAAAGGGTAGAGTTATAAGTCTAAACTACTATCTTTTTGCTTTCACCTATACTTACCACGCAAAGTTAATACAGAAGTTATATGTAGTAGACACGGGTAATTGTCCAAAAGCAAGCGATCAACCTGAAGTAACTGTTGTTAGTCATGGTATTTAACTGAGACAAGTTCAGGATAATTTTCTGTGATTAACAAAGTTCACGGAGTTTTGTGCAAAATCACCCAAAGTTCAAGGGGTTTTGTCAATTTATGCTAAAAAAGTAAGTATACAAGTGATAATATCAATAAAACAAGGATAAATCAAAATCCATCATCAGTCTTGGGGTTAGGATTAAGAGACTAGAGGTCAATAAATGACTATTTAAAATCCATAGTTATAACCCCCAAATGAGTGTGTCAATGCAATTTCTTTATCCCCGTGCACATGAGGGCATGGATATGTGTGATTATGCACGCATGCATGCAGATGATTATTTAGTAACTATGAAACTAAAGTTGAAAGGCATTGTCTCCGCTCACCACTGCAGTTATATTATAGTCGAATGCATCTACTCTTTTCTTTGTCAACCAAAAATCAATAAAAGGCCCTAATATTAGCAACGATGCTGCCTGAACTGGAGCAGTGTGACCAAGGAGGTTGAAAGATCCAAGTGAGTACTTCCGCTGAAGAAAGTGAACATACTGCAGAAGAAATTCAACTGTACATAAGATTGCGGCTTCAAAGAAACAGGAATGTTGAATTATTTCATATTTCACCTAAACAAAATTCAAGGTACTAAGAAAATATAATAGCACATCAGAAATTAAGAACGCTATGATACACATACAAAGATGATTTTAAGCTCTCAACAAATTACACTACAAACACAGGATCCAAAATAAGCATGTATAAAACTAATATAGAGAATTATAAGTATTTTAAGTATTTTAGAGAATTATATAGTACATAAGCACACGTGGAGTTTATAAACTTACATATTGTTGTAATGCAGTGCTCCAAACTGCTATAACTGCCGCTATCAAGCCTTTAGTATTTACACTCACATCATTAACAGTACATACTGCAACACCAGCAAGTACCACCATTATGCTGAGCTTTGTACCTCGAGAGTAGTGTATCTTATCAAACAGAACTTCTAGAAGACATGACACCGGAATCATACACAATTTAGCAATCTGAAAATGACATGAAATTAAATTTTAGTCTGTGAGTTTATTAAAGTTGGCATAGTTCATGAAAAAAAATTGCTGGTAGATACCAACCTGATAGAATCCAACTGAGTTCCACATTAGACTAACATTCATGCCAACTATTGATAGATTTGCGAAAAGGACAAACTTAATTAGATCGGGTAATGGTAAATGGGAGGCCTGAATGTATCCCAGCCATCTAAGTACCAAAGCCATGAGAGTGGTGGTGGCAAAATGCAGTCCAGTAAGAGTTGTAGCTGCAGCAAACATTTGAGAGATATAAACAATTATTCATGGAGATTTTCTACGAGTATAATTTTTACTGATATGGTCTAGAAGTACTCAGTATCAGACTAAATACAGAGATAAATCATAAAGAAACACAGAATAACCATGAAAGTTAAAAGCATAAAACCAAGTCGTTTAAAATTTGGTAAACAGGACAACATATGGAACATTCACAGTCCCAGACCCGGATCATAACTTATTGCCCCAGATGCATTACATGTGCCTCGTAAATAGTCATACCCAAGATAAACTACGTTATACAGGTACTGGTATGTAATTAGAGAAAATCACATTATGAAATTAAATCCAGACCAATAATTCAGAAGAATTTGAAGTCGCCTTGTAGTAGGAAAACAAGTAATGATACTACACAATGAAACATATTTAAAGTTAAACTACTTGCTGGATGTTTCTTGTAGGAGTATCGTGTGGGATTCTGCATATCTTGCAAGAAACTATTATCAGAAACAATCACTATAGGTTGGAAAACTTGCCAGTTTTAAGCAATGATTAAACATTTAGGTTCAAAAATATTTGCACAGCAGAGTCAAATACTATTACACTGCCTAGTTTGTGACGTTGCCTGGTGCTTTTAGCTTATGAGTGAATAAGAGATATGACAAGTTCCAAAAGATTTGTTAGGGAGAATATTTCACTTCTCCTTTCTCTTTCAGTAATAATCAATTGACTTTCAAGCACAATAACTGGAGGGAAAAGCGAACACCAATAAAGCTTTCACAAAGGTTTGTATGATGATAAATGTGTCTCCATAACAAGAAACCATCAAGACTAGAGACAATAAGCACATCATATAGGAGGTAACACTACCCAATTCCATCTGCATTTCTCTTTCAATTTTCAGACATACCAATATGAAATAAGATATAAAAGAATCTAGTGCTTTATGGGTAAACATGATGATGACACTTTACATAATGATAAGGTGCAACTAAAAAAATTAGTGTTTTAAATTGAAATATTAGAACTATTGAATAGTACTTTCAAGTTTAGTTGCATGTCTGTATTCAGTAGGCACCATGTTTTAAAAGATTACAAAGGCTGTTATGCTTCAATTCAATTGAAGATTTGCAATTTGTAACTGGAGGAACTATTATATCTCAGAAGCATACCTACATACAAAGATCGAGTTCACTGTTTTTAATAATGAAGGGGCCCAATAAATTAAATAGTGGATTAGGTATCACCGAGTCAAAAGAAAACTTTACCAAAGCTGAAGCCATGAGTAGCCATAAGGGCTTTATTGACCATTATGATCCCAACAGAAGTGACGATATTAAACAACCATGCGGCAACATCTAATGCCGCCTTTTTATCTGCCTTACTTGCTGGTGCCATATCTTATACTAGTCCCTTTTCACTTATTGAAATTAGCACAAATCAGCTCCCATGGCAACCGTAAGTTGTTTACCTGATAAAAATGGAGTGATTTAGTAGTAGATGACAAGCATAATTGCATTTGAAAATAAAATAATTAATCAAGGAATGTATATCTACATTCATTGGTGATACTTGTTCTACATAAGAAAGTCAAATAGACTCTATAATTCCAATTTTCAATTAAATATTTTCAAGATTACAGTCAATGAAAAGTTAAACAAAATAGACAAGACTACAAATCAGTGACGAAAACGTCTGATGTGACCGTGTGATGTTTTACAAGATTTTCATATCAGAAGGCAAACATGGGTTGTTCTAATTCAACAAATTTAATCTAACTTGATTTGGTAGGAGGGGAGGTAGAATGAGGTGAGGGATAAAACAAACTTTTCTCTTTGGTAGGGGTTTTTTGAGGGGGAGGGGTGAGGTAGGGTGTTGTGAGAGAAAGTGTAAATGAATAGAAAGTATAGAGAGAGAAACATGCCTTCAATTTAGAGGGATACATGAGGAAGGAGGGGATTTTTGTACAATGACTCTTATAACCTCACCAATTTTTCATAATTACTCAATTGTCTATCTTATCAAAACATTATTTTTCTCTCTCAAAAGGATAATATTGTATTTTCACTAACTCATCACCTCACCTCCCCCTCCAATCCTCTCAACCAAACAAGAAAAATCATGTACCTCACCTCACCCTCCCTCTCCAACCAAACAAGAAGCATAAAAGGTGTGTCCTTCCTTGCACCTCATTGCACTTTACTCTGCCTCACCTTCCCTACTCACCCCCGCACCCAACCAAGCCCTCTTCCTGTCTCCTACACTATTGCAAATTCTCGAATCCATGCAGTTCACAAATTAATCTACAAAACTATATTTTCCCATCTCTAATACTAATAGTTCCACCAGATACAGAAGTATGACCCTTCCTATGTTTTCCCCATCCTATGGTCCAAATGATCTATGAAACATGGCATTTGATAGTCCCTAGGTCATTACATCACCAAATCCTCAATGTAATGCGGTCACTATCCTTACCCAAAAAAACAAAGAGTGCTGTAGATAATATTCAAATTGTATTATAGAAAATAGCATTTATCTCGCTTGAATAAACAAGATATAATTCAGAATCCTAGGTACACAGCTGAAAACATGCAAAAAAAAAATTATCGAATAAAAATAAGATAAAGGTTCAAACAATGGATATGTAATCTGATTTCTCTTTTGAGATCTAGCAAATGCGCATCACACATTATACGCGTTCTACACCTCACAAAGATATAAAAGATCACTCCTTTCTTGATGGGTAATGACCTTAGCTTGAATATGCTTGACTTAAAAACATCAAAAAGTCACTTTGCTGAATTCAGAACTCTCAAGAACAGTCAACTGGGTCTTCCCCAAAGTTTGCCTACAGCTGTGTTTGACCAACTAATCGAAGCCTTCTATTCAATTAAGCCCTTTAAAATTGATCAATCAGCAGCAAAATTGACCGAGCTTTTACTCAATTAGGGAGAAAAAAAAAAGTAAACAGAGGATTACTGACTGCATCAAAAAGAAAAAAAGGAAAAAAAAAATTTCGTCATGATTGAACTCACCAGAGATCCAGAAGTAGAAGAGGAGGAACCCTATACGGATCCCAATTTAAATCGAGATCGAAACGTAAATGACATCGCAATCGAAGACAAATTTAGAGATTTGTTTTTCTTTTTTTTTTCCTTCGAGCCTCTTTATCTCTGTTGGGTGTGCGCCAAAAACAGCGGCGTAGGGGGGAGGGGGGGGGGGGGGTAAAATAATCCTGCGGTCCAGCCACGAGGGTAACATGCTCCGCGGGCGGAAGAGCGTTATCCGCTGCTCAAAGTGAGGTCAGAGACAGCGGATCTGCCCGGTTAGAGGGCGGCACGTCATCGATATGAAGCGGGACCCGCTGTTTGAGGTAGAACATGTTGGGTTGGTTGATGGGCGTTTTGAGTTTGTGGGTGGTTAGCGGAGAGTTCGATGGAGTTTTAGTTGACCTGGCGCCCTAAAATCTTTTCACCCTTGCTGAAGTGGGTGTTCGTTGACTAGTCAACACGCCGGCCAATAAGAATCCTAAATTGTATGGAAATATTATTAAAGTCCACATCCTATTATAACTCTGCTCACGTGGAGGATTCTGATAAGATATAGAAAATTTCTTTAAGGACCCAAAATATGTGATCAATAGGAGGGACAAGTGGGGTGTCCCCCTCCTATTGGATAATGAGTTGGTCATTATTAATGATAGCCAACTCATTATCCAATAGGAGACATCTCACTTGTCATCTCTATTGGTCCTATATTTTGGGTCTCTGTAGCAAAGTTCATAAGATATGTAGTATATATTATTAGTGCTACATGGAAGCTCACATTTTATTCTGAACTAGTTCGTGTCTTCGCCGTAACATGCATCAATTCTTCTGGACAATCAGCATTTGTCTAGATCATAAGTGATATCTTAGAGTTATGTCGTGCTAGCGCCAAAACCAGCCTATTATTAGTATATAACAAGGCTAAAATGGGACTTAGGAGCTGTTTGGTTCGTTTCCTTCGTTTTTTAAAACCTATTTTTCTTCACTTTTTGGCGTTTCCATCACTTTCATGGAAAGTGTTTTTTGTGTTTGTTTCGCCAAAAAATATGAGCGGAAAGTGTTTTCCCCCACTTTTTTTAGTTTGGTTCAAATTGAAAAAAGAATAAAACAATTGATATATGAATAGATTCCCTAAATTTCTAGTGTTTGGTTCAAACTAAAGAATCAAGAAAATTTGATTGTAGTCGCCATGGTAAGATTACCACCTTTTTAAGATAATTTTATTTCCAACATATATTGAGAGGTGAACATTTATCAACCGTCACATAAAAATATTTAAAATTTTGATGGACTTGTTTGTAATTTTTAAAAAAGATTTGAGGTAGTGATTGGCAAAATATTCAAAGATTTGAGGGCCTAATTCCAAAATGCTTAATGAACAAGATTTGAAGAAACTCGATGCTCAAGTGAAAAATATGCTCAGTTATAACCATTTTCTTCATTGTATGCCCCGCCATAAAATTTATAATAGCAATGTTGGCTGCATGTATTGTCTCGCTAATTGATTCCTAATATAGATTTTGGATGCATACATTAAAAAAAGAACATCATCATTGGCATAATATCATATTATCAGTGTCATAACAACTAATGCCAAAGACTCAGTTAGTTCTAACATTCCAGCTAGTGTTGTTTTCTAATATAAGTGTTAGTTCTAGTGGTATGTTGGTTCTAGTTGAGCCCCTGTTAGTTCTAGTGGCTCTCGTGCTGGTTCTACTTATTGTCATGTTAGTTCAAACTGAGCAAGTCTAGAAATTCAGAATAATCAAGTGGCATAGCTCCATCAAATAATAAGCTCAAACTGAGCAGATATGCATGCTTGATCTCAACTTGTGCATATAATCATGAAAACACCAAATAAAAGAGAAGTACATGAATCCTCAACATGGAACCAGCAAACCAGAGAACAAAATCCAACTTTATCCAACACAACAACTGTGTACGAAATAAGGTTGAACCCACAAGCATTGAAAATAGAAAACAGAAAACAGAATGTTGTTGGAAATTAATAGGGCAAGCAAGTTTGCTGTGCTCAGAACAACCCAACGATGGAAATCAAACCAACGCTCAGACTAAATTATAAAAATTGTGCTCAGAAAAAGCTCTTTTCTTTATTATCTGCCTCGCCATGAAGTTTATAATAGCAATGTTGGTTGCAATGTATTGTCTCACCAATATATTGTTGCTATAAACTTTAGCTACATATCCTAAAAGTCATAGCCCATCATCATAACACAAAATATGCATACCTCTTTAACTTTAATTTATCAACGTGAAATCATTCACCTTACTCCCACTTGTAAACCTGTCAAACAAGTTTGCATTAGCATACTAATAAAATGTATAACATGAATCATCAACATAGAGATAGTAGCATGAGTTTTGCACAAATGTAAGTTTAATACATCTACCATAGTTGTTAGGCAAAAGGATGAGCAATCATCTAGCTCATTTATATACAAAAATAACTACACAAGCATTGATATAAGTAGCTAGTTTCGCAAAAATGTGCCAAAAGCTAGGCAATCCAACCTTCCACCACTCTAATCAAGAGGTTGACTCTTCATGAACTCAGTCAACACCTTCTTTTGCATAACAGTTGGCCTCCCCATAAACAACCTAGATTGTGATTCATTCTCATGTAATTATTGATAAAACTTATCAAGAATTTCTATGTCAAATTCATCATCATGTGCGAATATAGCTTTTACCAACTTCTCGGTCCAATGCATACCATGCGCATAGATGAGGTGAATTGTTTAACCTCATTTACTATCTCACGCATAAGCATTGTGTCCTCACTAGACCTCCCCCTTTCCTTTACGCATATTTGACACGTTATTTTTAGCTTTGTTCACACTAGAATATAGATTGAATTTTGAGGGTATAGTTGGAACATTCGGTGGTGGAATATCATCTTCATCTAAAGAGACATAGCTAGGTGTGTTCTCCTTTGGCATACTAATATCATCATCATCATCACCAATACTAAAATGTGCACTACCACCAAATTTGTCCAACACATCTACCGCATAATCTCCTCTAGCAACATCATCTCCAATAATAGTTGCAAAGTCTTCATAATATTTCATGGGCTTGTTGATGTATTCTCTAAGTTTAGAACTATTCATACTTTTGTAGGATCTGAAATAGATACACTAGAACACTAGAGGGGGGGTGAATAGTGTTCTTTTAAAATTATTGCAAAGTAGATAATAAATTGCAAAGAAAAATGGCAATCTCAGAAATTTGCAAACACAAACACAAGGATTTTATACTGGTTCCACCAAACCGGTGTACATCCAGTCCCCAAGCAAATCCCGCTTGAGAGTTTTCACTATGATTTTGAATAAACTTACAAAATCAAACTCAAACCTAACCAATTTGCAAGTCCCTGCAAATTGCAACACCAATTGACACACTCCTTGCCAATTTGAACACCAATCTCTAAGCCAAGAGATTAACCCTCTCACAACCGAGAGAAAACTTGTTGAAGTAATAACACAATGATCCTATAAGCCTTGAATGTGTAATGAAGTGCAGCAGTGGCTTAGGATTCTTTTAATCTCTGTAAAATTGCCAAATTGATTTGTATTTGATGAAAGTATATAGGCAATTTCAGAAACTCTTCTTTTTCAGAAAATCAGAATGTTTTTCACTTGGGAAATTATACAAGAATCAAAGCTTATGGGTATGTATCTCTGTTCCATTTTTCTGAACAAATAACCTATATATATCCCTTGAAAAGACAAGTTTTTAAAGTTTAAAAACGTTTAAAAAACGGCCAAAAACTGTCAGATATTCAAATTCTGAAAACTGAAAAACTGTCTCTTGTAGTCGACTACTGTAGTCATTAGTCGACTACACTGAGTTCAGACAGACTCTGTGTTTTCGAAAAATGTTCTCAGTAGTCGACTATAAAGATGATTAGTCGACTATACTGTAATTTGACAGAAACTTGAAAAATGACATTTTCTTCAGTAGTCGACTATAATGTTAATTAGTCGACTATACTGTAAACAGACAGAAACTTGTATTTGAGTTATATACATGTGTAGTCGACTACTATTCTAATTAGTCGACTATTAAGATCAAATATTCAGAAATAATGAGTTTTTATAATTAAAATTTAACTACTATTCTAATGGTTAACATAGGGGATTTCTATAGTTAACCAACACACTAAGCCTGTGTTAGTGTGTTCTAAAATTGTGTGTGTGTGCGTGTGAATGTGATCAAGGCTTGTACAAATATTCTAAGTAAAGAAAAATTCAAATACATTATCTTTTGTTCTTCATTTTCTTCACTTCAAAAATGCCTTGATATCCACTTGCACTTGTACATATTCTGATATTGAAATCTGCATATGAAAGTTAGTCCACACAATATAAATTGTTATCATCAAAACACTATCATGGAGATATGATATTCAACAACTTTTGTCCTGCATAGTTAAGGAATAAATCAAATCCATATATGGACAACATTGAACAAAAGTAGAAATATTTGATAAGAAATGAACATTACAAAATTATAAATACCTCAAGCCATCTATCAAAGCAAGCTTCATCCATAATTACCATCTTCTTCGCATCATCCCAACCGGCACCGCTCAAGTTATGATATTTTTGCATGTCCAAGAATTTATTACGGATAGTTTTCATACTGTTTTCAACGTTCTCGATAGTGAACGTTGAACCTAATTTTTCATTTATATGAACGGCGGTGCCACAATAAGCCGTTTTTTTGAACTTCTTATCCTTCTTCATTCCCTCTTTAGCACACTTTGTAAGGAAAGGAATTAGCAAATCATCATGTTTACTCTCCCATAATTGGTTAACTCTCCCCTTGCAAGCCTCTTTCTCTTTAGTTCTACGTGCAAGAGCTTTCTTTTTCCTCTTTTGATTAGGAGATGAACTTTCATCACCATCAATATCAATAGAATTCCTCTTGTTGTTTTGACTTTGTTGATTAGGTGACGGAGTTTCACCCATGCTACAACTTTGACGTTGTAAAGTTGGACAAGCAATTAGCATGTTCATGAATAAAATTGGTGGTTGTTGGCCAATTCTTCAATAGTTAGCATCTTGCATTTGAAAACTATTCCAAAAAGTTAGGACCTTGGCCAACTTATGAAGAGTGATAAGGCATAAATCCCGGGTTGAACCCATAAGGGATTGATGAATTCCTTGGGGTTCTAGGAGATGAATTTGATATCATACTCTTGCCTTTGACCGTATCATTTTTCTCACAATTGAAGTTGTCGTCCATACCTAGAAAATAGTTAAAGAGAAATGCAAAAAATAAACTTTAGTTGCGTAAAGAAAGTGTGTCCTAAGAGAAAATTCCATAAAACACATAATAAATAACATACAAATGTTTCTTGATTAACATTACATAGTTTAACACACCCCATCATAAAATGAAGTACATGAAAATAGAATAATTAATAACATAAGACAACATTGCTATCATGCGCATCACATGCCTATTTCACTAGTATTCCCTCCCTTATATTTTTTACAATAATCAACCCACATATCCCAAGCTATTTGATTTCTACGATTCTTCCACACGTTTCTTGAGTGTGTTTGCTCCCTTTGAGTTTGGGTTGAGAAAAATCAACAATATTATTCTCATCTTCATTAGCAACATCTCCTCCATCGTCTTCAATGTCAACAGCCTCATTAAATATGTCATCATCCGGGTCAACCATTGTAATATAATTATGAAGAACCGCGTAAGCTAATACGATATCCACTTGCACACGAAAAGGGTAATGAGGCTTTGCGGTGAGAATTTTGAAACGATTCTTCAAACAACCAAATGTAGATTCAATCTTAGATCTTAAAGAAAAATGTCTAAGATTGGATAATTCCCTTCTATTTTAGGTGTTCTTTCTATTTGTTCCTTCAAATGATAACGAACACCACGATACTGGGAGATGAAACCCGACATGGTCGTGTATCCTGCATCACACAAGTAATACTTTTACAATTTGCATGACATGAAAGCGTTTATTAGAATTTGTTAAAATTTTATTCAATATCATTTATTAATTGAAGTAATTACTTAAAATTGAAGATTTGATGAAATTACTGTCATATACTTTCAAGCCATGATGCTGTGGCCTAGATTAGGGCTGTAACTTGAAAACCGATAACCGAAAAATAACCACACCAAAACCGCATCATAACCGAAGAAACCGAGGAAAGAAAAAAACCGCACCGAACCGCAAAAAATAACCGAAAACCGAAAGGTTTGGTGTGGTTTTGGTTTCGGATGTCTAGAAACCGAAACCGAACCGAAAAACCGATTATATATATTTTAAGGATATATAATGCTTATAATGGATACAATAAGTTGGCATTATTACCTTTTGATTTGCTTCTTTCAAAATTGTATTAAACAGTTGGATATCAAGTTCATTTTCTTCAGATCTCACTTGATCCAAAGGACTCATTACTGAATCAAAATCGTCATTAGCTAAAAGAACCTGATAACGAATGAAAGAAAGGATTAGAATGTAACTTGGTACTTCATTCTGCATGTATAACAGGACCATATCTCAGATATGTGTTCTCGAGAAAATGCCAGCTGAGGCAGTTCCAAAACAAGCAATTACATATTTGGTTTATTCCGGAGGACAAATTTAACAGAGAAAACATCACAGAAAAAATAGGTGCATCGCCCTCCTCTTCGAAAAGTCATGCAACTGGGTGGTACATGCATTATGACAAACGATAGAATATGAGATGTTAGGATACCTCGTGCATTTTCTGAAGACTCCTCCAGTATTGCATAAACTTATATACTATTAATCTAATCACTTCTGCATCCACATTAAGAGTACTGTTTGGGGCCCTATAGGACGTCTGCACACTATAGCATGGAACCACCTTCAAGAATGACAGAAAATGAGAAATAGAATAAGCCAAGAGGGATACCACAAGAATTCCTTGAAGACTCTTGACAGTCCTTGAAGACTCTTGACAGTCTTGCATAAAAAAACCGAAAAAACAGATATAAACCAGAGAAAAACCAAACCGAATTAAACCGAACACAATTGGTTTTTGGAAAAATTAAGTGAAAAACCGAACTGAACCAAACCGAAAAAATAGATCGGTTTGGTGTTCGGTGTCACCTATAAACCACACCATTCAAACTGATTAACAGCCCTAGCCTAGATAATGCATCTTGAAGGACTCTATATTCATTTGCAGATCCTTCCCACCCTGCTAATACGTAAGTGAACAACTTGTTTGGAGTACAAGCCGCTAAAACATTTTATGTAACATCTTTTCGACCACATAATTATGGTTGAAGACTAGCAGGTAGCATAGCTTCAACATGTGTCCCATCTATCATACCAATATAATCCTAGAAAACAAAAAAATTACTATTGAATATTTTGTGGCAAATTAAATAAACATGTTTTTAATCACAGATTAAAGAGAGAATACCTTGAAATAAGGATAGTATAGAGGGTTGCTAAGGATCTCCTATGGAACTTCATTCCGTGCTTGTCTTAAAAAGCGTGGACGTATGTGACAAATTGCTTCTAACACTTTGTTGAAATACCTACTCACAGTCTCGCCAGATCTAATAAAATGTAACCTAACACTTCGATTTTTAGTTTTATGCCCCAAAATATTCAAAGTCATAGCAAGTTGCTCCTCCACTGCAACATGTAGTGAGTCTCGCAATAAATCATTCCTCCTCATGATCTCTGCAAGCTTCATAAAAGCATCACTGTACATTCTAACATAGTTGACATAACTATTACTAAATCCATTATATATCCGGTCCATGCGTTGTTTTCTATTTTGATATTGCTTTATTTTCTCCTCGCTAGGACCTGCACGTATAGATCTACATCTACTTTGCATTCTCCTCATGAATGTTATAACCATAACTAAAACAAATAGTGCAGCACCCGAGCACATATTAACTACTGTCTCTTCGTCGAGATCACCACCCATCTAAAATACAAACGTCATATTAAAGTAGATACCAACATTAAAGGCAAATGAAATAAATCATTTAGAAATATGTGCTATTGAGGTGCTGGAACATGTGCTATTGAGGTCAATAAGTTAGTCTGCACATGAATTTTCTTATTGAAACGTATGTGCAAAAGTTACATAACTAATACTATTCATTCGAGACAACAAGGTCCAATTGATTGAAATTGGACTAATGTTGGGTGTTTAGGTGTCTCCTTTGTGTGTGAGCGCGTGTGCGTTTTATGTTTTTTCCCGTGCATAATTTTGACAATCATACAATTAAAAATAAATCTTATTTTGCTTTTTCTTAAGCATTATCACCCACTTGCATGCAAGAACATGTGTTTAATAAATCTTGCAAATTTCATACAAATTCAACTACTTTGGGAAACTTAATCATTACATAAACTAATATCCACACATTTCTATTTTGTATTACCTTCCAATTTTATTTATTTATTTCAGTTTAATCATTACATAACCTAATATCTTTATTGTAATTACCTTCCAATTTTATTTATTTCAGTTTTGTATTGGCTAGCAATTTAACTTGCAAACCAAGGGAGGGATTTGATGTAATATATGTTTTGTTCACATTCTTCCCCTCATCAAACCATATATAGAAATTTCTAGTATAGTGACTCACAAACTTAATCAATAACTTTCTTCTTTATCTCAAAACTTAATAATTTTCATAATTTACAAATTCTTCCTCTGTACCGTACACCCCTAATCTAAATTTCGAACATATAATAAAGATTTAAACTTTAATCTACAAAAGAATTAACCTTTTTCACCCAATTCAACCACACATAAAATAGATCACAGACTAAAACCCTAGGGCATTTACCTGAAATTATGAAAAATTTATGAAAAAATTAGGGCATTTACTTGTTCGTCTTTGTCGTCTTCAGGCACCAAAAACCGTCGCTGACGAGGGATTAGAGGCAAGGGAACGAGAGATTCGTGTTCGTCGGCTTCGAGCTCCAAAAACCACCGATGACGAGGGATTATGGGCAAGTGAACGAGGGATTAGAGGCGGGAAAGAGAGAGAGAGAGAGACGGAGCTCACTTACCGCTATTTTTCGGCAAAATCGAGAGCTTCAGAGCAGAAACAAAACCGCTGAAAATCGATTGCCTTAATTCCCTCACTTTCCTTTTTTCTTTTTGCGAGACAAACAAAGGATTGTAAAGGAAAATGAGACTCATTTTCACGTGTAGGTTTTCTTAACCCCAATTTCTAGGCTTTTTGATCCAAACAAACCGCCCCTAAAAGGAAAGGAATTGTAGGGGCATTTCAGTAAATAGAGTAGTTGTGTGCCTCTGGGGTCCACAATTGCCTTCGGGTGGCCTTTATGTTAAAAAAAAAAACAAAAACAAAAACAAAAAACAGCAGCCTCTTCGGTCGCTGACGATTTTAAGTTTTCGACTCAATTCTCTTCTCTTTTTCGATCTTTCGATCGATCGATCTCTTCTCTACTCTCAAATGGCGGATCAGCTGACGGATGATCAGATCTCGAGAATCCGAAGCTCATAAGGTACGCGAATCAATTCATTTCCATAAAAATTTGATCTTTCAACGTTATTTGCCAAAATTTGCTTAGGGCAATCGTAGATCTACAGTTGGGTCTGATGTTTAGATGATTATTTTGCTAAGTCGATGCTATTATTGTGTTTTCAGAAGCGACAATGAAGGGGAAAGAAGGCTACGTCCCCCCTTTGTATGTCCCTTTAGGGCAATCTGACGTGGCCATTGAGGATCTTGATTCTGATCAGAGCAGTGTGAAAGGGGATGGGGATTCTTCCTCGGTTCGTCGGCCTACGGCGGCGAAGGATCCGACACAGTGGTCGTCGGGGATCTGCGCTTGCTGTGATGATATGCAGAGCTGTATGCTACTTTCTATCCCTGTGAAAACATTTAAATGAAAGGTGCATTGGTTATATATGAAGCTAGCCATTGCCCCTTCGATGCGAGGGATCTAGTATTGTTATGACTTTGTTTATGCCCATTCAAAAGGAACACCCATCTATGCCATTTTCCTCATTGGAAATCAGAAATAACTCCCATCAATGACTGACTTGTGTCGCCTTTTATTAGAATACTATAGGTAGGCTGTTAGATAGTATAGATGATCATGATTAAATTGTTGGAAATTTTTAGGTCCCCTTGTCTATTAAGAGTGCATCCGACAACTAACCGTCTCATGGGAGTTGTCTTTGTCATGAGGGCATATTCACATCACGATGACCCAACTTATCTTCCTGATGAGTTCCTTCCTTTATGTTTGTTTTGAAAGTGGAAATGAGTTTCCATAACTCATGTTTTCATCCTCTTTATGGAAATAAAGCACATGCTTTCTAGATTTCAATCAACCATAAAGACCATGAAAACTCTTAAGTCATTCATGTCCTGATGTCACTTGTCATGTTGTTGAATAAAGGAGTTAAGGTTGAATATTGGTAAAAAAAAAAAAAAAAATCAAAGGATGGCATGAAAGTGATAGTAGATAGATTAACAGGGTCAGGGTATGGTTAGGATACAAGATTAGAGATGGGAAATGTGATTAGGGAACAAGAAAAAATGATTTTATTCCCATAATTTTTATACTGAATAATCTAGTGACTAATCTAGTTGGAAATGCATGCCCACCCATCTCTTTATGTTAAGTAATTGGTAGTATCCATATACGTCCAGGACTTTGAGTTAGTAGTTGAAAATTTTAACTGGTAGACTTTGTGGTTATTTGTCTCTCATGTAACCTTCCAAATTTTCTTATTGGTTCAAGCTGTTTCTAATAATCCTTGAGCATAAGTATTCTCTGAGTTAGTGTATTGTGTAATCTCCACTTCAAGGGGTCATAAGCACCTCGATGCCCAATATTCCTTTCACTGACCTGCCTTTATCATTTTTCTCTCTTGTAATTACGTGCAATGTATCTGTTGCTTCCTAGTTAAGACTAACAGTTAAGGGATGCTATTTAAGTGACTATAGGGCTAAAAGTATGGCAAGCCTCCTTTACCCTTACCTTAATGAGTAACTTATAAATTACTATTATGACAGGTAAACTTCTCCCTTACCTTGTAGGGTTTTAGCTTTATCCGTTACCCCAACTGGTAATTTAGAAATCACTGCAATGGAAAATAGGTAGAACTTCCCTATTTCATTATAGGGTAAATGAGTAAAATAGAGTATTCCCTTTTACTGGGAAACACTACTATGTTCCCTAAAAGTGAAGCCAACAATTGTATTGAACAGTCTTAGTTTAGATATCTATAACAATTTTCCACAATCCTCTAGTTAAGGAGATCATATCCTCTCTGTGCTTTGTCTATTACTAGAAAGACACCAGATTCTTATCATACTAGTGGCATGTTTGACTACTACTTAATTTATGATTACTTAATAAGTTACTTAGTGCTTATTTTTACTTATTTTGTAAGAGGGCAATATAGTCTTTTGACATCAATAAGTAAATCTACTTATAAGTGGCCAAAAAATAAGTTAGGAAGTCCTAACTTATTCTTTTTCCTACTTATAAGTTAAAAATAAGTAATAACTAAACCCTTACCAAACATGATTTTGGCACCTTATAAGTAAAAGGATACTTATAAGTGAAAATGACTTTGTTGGCAAACATGCTCCGCACCAAAAACATGAACTGCACTGAATATGACTTGGTGTTTCAAGCATATGTTGACTAGTGACAACTTACTGCTTAGAGATAAAATTGTTCACCTAATTCAATGGAGCATGATCTAAAGCTTCTTGATAATTTAATTAAAACAAGCAACAACTGGAGGCTTGATGATTGCTTCAAATTCAAACATAGTTTTTGTGTATTAAGATGCATTTGTCATAGTTAAGAAGGACTAATTCCTGAGTTTGGGTAGTCAAATAGAGGGCTTAAAAGCTTAGAATCTGAAAACTTAAATTGGTATTTTTATCTCTGAATATGCATTTCACATATAACATGACTAGAAATAAATATTGGTTGTGCACCAAATGATGCGGTGTTTGGTTTATGGGAATATCTAATGATTTATATCACAATTAATAGCATGAATATGTCATTCTGTTGCATAGTTGTTTGTGTTAGTGTATATTCCTTCAAAGATAAGGATATTTCTTTCCTCCCACTTCTCGAGCCATTGGATTTCTGATGAATGGCTAAGAAACAAATAGGAGGGTATCTCTCACTCCAAAAAAAATGGAAATGACTTCATTCTACTGTTTGTAGCATTTAATGTGAAGAAGTGAAAGGAAAAGAGTTCCTCTCCTCACAAGTAGAAAATATGTATTACATAGAAGGACAGATCATGCAATTTAGAATCAAGGAGCATTTATATCTGTGTTTATTATGACATGGGTTCAGAGCTAGTTCTTCCAAGTCATATTGGTTTTGAGATTTCTGTTGGTATTGCTTGTAACAAAAAAAAAAGCTTATTTTGCAAGTAAAACCTCAGTTCCTAATATGATAATTTGCTCTCTGTAGGCTGCATTGGTACTGTTTGTCCATGCTACCTGTTTGGGAAGAATGCAGAATTTTTAGGCTCAGGAACTTTGGCAGGATCGTGCATGACACATTTCATATTGTGGGGTCTTCTCAATAGTCTCTGCTGTATGTTCAGTGGAGGAATTCTTACATTAGTACCAGGATCTACAGTTGCTTGTTATGCTTGTGGATATCGTAGAGCACTCCGGGCAAAGTATAACATACAGGTACCCTGCAGCCTCTTTGACTTATGACAACAGACTGTTGATTTATTAGATGAACTTTCATGTGGGTAGTCAAAATTTTCATTGCATCCACAAGGAGGTGGAGAGTTGGGAGTAGAGAGAATGATAGTAAGATATGAAAGTTGCATCCACATTTTGTTCAACATTAGATCATCAAACAACTATTGTTTGAACCAGAATAAAAATTTCTTGATCATTTGATTGCCTAATGATACTAAAATGCTTAGTTAATCTTTACTATAACGGTATGTATTGGTGTACTTGTACCCTTGCTAATGCTACCATAAACATTATACTATTTAACTCTCATGTTAACTGTTAAGTACTAAGCCTATCGTAAGATCTGACTTGCAATATTTCTTCTTGAAATAAAGTTGTGTTAATTGCAGATACACCCCCTTACTGTGGTGGCCAGCCATTGATACTACTTGAACTGTTTTATTATTAGAACTCACACCCATTGAACTCAGCCAAGTTACTTCTTTTACCGTCGATTTAGAGGGCAGTTCTACTTATATTTTCGGTTAAATTATGGGCGAAAGGTAATTCATCGTCACATAATTCATAATGACATCTTCTTGAGTTCAGGGTGTAAGTACTAATAAAATAATTAGAGGGTATAAGTGGCTACACCGCCATAGCGAGGGGGGTGTATCTGCATTCTGTAAGTGACCTAATGAAGTTTTGTTTCATTTCAGTCCTTGTTCATACTTTCTAATCCAAACTCCTCGCCCTTTTTAGGAGGCACCATGCGGAGATTTAACTACTCATGTGTTTTGCCATCTATGTGCCGTTTGCCAAGAGTACAGAGAGATCCGTGACAGGTCGGATGGCTCCATCTCCGTTCTTGCATTCCCTGCTGTAACTCCGCCCGCTATCCAAACAATGGAGTCCAACCCGGTGGAATGAAGACGTTAATTGATGCAGATCATCGGTTAACATTCCATTTACAGTATTCTTCTGTGCTGTCTTTGCTCTGTCAATGCGCCTTAAGAGCTTCAAGATGGATAGTCTTCGGGAATTGAACACGTCTGAGTTTAACCAGTTACAGCAGCTTAGCACACACGTTTTCACTATGTATTTAACCTAGGATGAGTGTTTCTATATGTTGTACTTCTAGTTGTAATTTGTGCTCGCGACATTATAGTCATGTTCTGGAAAAATGATGCCATGATGTATATCAAAGTGTGTTTGATGTTGTACTAGTTGTAATTTGTGTTTAGGACATCATAGTGCAGTTTGCTGCTAAGAATTTTGTCTCTATGGACCCTTTTAGACATTACTATGAGGAAACATGGGCCAATGGCCGATGTGTTACTTCACGTTTTTTGTTGCTGTGTTGCTAATGTGACATACATATACATATAGGGAGGAAGAACGAAAGTATTGATCCATGTACACGATACATACGTTTCGAAAATGTGGATCGCCAATTCCGAAAATTGTGCTGTGGACATCCTAAGTTGGCTTGCCTATATGATTTTCCATAGAGATCATTTTCTCTTTAGAGAGATTTTTCCTATCCCTCGAAAAACATTCCTAGAGGACATTATGCAGAAAACTTTTGAAAGAGGAATGAGAATGTTAAATCATCAAATAATATCCAAATTAGTGCAAAACAATACAGAAATTAGTGTAATGATCAACGGCCTAACACACATGCTCACACATGCATGCTAGGCTTTCCATTTGTATATATCTTTTCATCTTTTGTAATAGGCTTCTGTATGTATACCCCTTACATCATGTGTATTTGCAAAACTATCCCCGAATTATAAACTTTGGAAAGAATTACCCCCAGAGTCAACAAATCATTGATGGATATGCTGACTAAGTATTTGATTACTTTGTTGATATCGTTACACTGCAGTTGCAAATTAGCCTATCAAAGTTGATGATCAGTTGATTTGAGTGTTTCTTTTTTTTTCCAAAGTTGACGATTTGGGGTTAGTTTTGCAAATATTGAGGTTTTTTTTCTGGGTTGTTCGGTTTTTTTTTCCGTGGGGATGCATTTAAGGGGTATATCTCCAAATGGCCCATTTATATTTAGCCAGCCTAGCGTTATTTTTCGTAGGCGAAATTGAGCGGGCTGCGAGATTTTGTGTAGGTATGAAGAATACTTCGATTATGTATTAGAAGCTGCTTACAGATGATAAGTAACTACTGCAAGCAGGGTTACTTCTATAGATTTTCTCTAACATGGATGTGTACATCTTTTGTATTTTCTTTGTGAAAGCTGATGGTGTTTTTATCGGATGAGCAGCTTTCCTGTGTAGTGACGCTGACAGACTCCAGTAGTAGCTCGGCATCACATTTTTCTTCCCAAGCTTAATGTACCCAGTTTTGGGGCAGGAGTTGAAGTTACAGTGCCTAATTTCGGTGTCAATACAATTGGAGGTTGTATGATGCATGAATCTTTGTAATTGGTTTTGATGTTAGATATTCTATAATTGTGGTATCTTTTTCCTTATTTTGATACGATCCTTTTGAATCCACCTGGTTCGGTTCATGCCCGTCTGCTCAAAATATGACCGAGCTTCTTGATTTGATCTGCTTCTTCATCATCTCTTTATTTTGATTTCAAATCTTTGCACCCTGCGGAAAATTTTATTTCGAAGTTACAATCAGCGCTCGTCTCAAGCAAATGGAGGTTGTAGATGTGAAAACATTGAAAACTAGTTTGGTTTCACCATTACACTTGGCTCTAGCTTAAGCCCACTTGATTCAATACATTTCAGAATCAGGCAGAAAACCTAAAATGAAAAGTGTGGGTAATTCTTAGGCGAAGAGGGCCGAAGATAAGGAGGCAAAACAATGCTAAAAATCCAAACATATGATTATATTTGCAATACAAATTCTACATGTCGGTTTATTTCCTTAAAAATGATTGTGCTTCAATCTCTATGTTGCATAATATTGGCTAATTTGCATTGTAAAATTACTGATTCCTCGACCAGAACCCAGACTTTCCTCCACTCTTCTGCTCAAGTCGAATATCAGTAATCTGAATATCTTTTGAAGCGGCTTTACACATATCATACACAGTGAGTCCAGCAACAGCAACTGCAGTCATTGCTTCCATTTCCACACCAGTTTTCCCCGTTGTGGCAGCTTCTCCCTCTATCTCAACACTCAAATCCTCTTCATTGAGAATCAAATCTACACGAACATGGCTAAGTCCAATATTATGACACAAAGGGATGAGGTTGCTGGTATGCTTAGCCCCGCTAATTCCAGCTATCTTTGCTACATTCAAGACGTCTCCTTTGGCTATTTGGTTGGCAGCGACTAGGCTGAATGCCTTTTGGCCTAGAAGAACTCTGCAACTAGCCACTGCAACTCTATTACTGTCCTCTTTGGAGGAGATATCGACCATTGAAGCTTGTCCACTGGTATCTACATGGGATAGGGTTTGCTGGCTTTTGCACGGTTCAGAAGAAATGGATTGGGTTTGTACACTGGTACTAGAGTCCATGCCGCTGGGTGTAGGTGGCTCGCCAAAAATTGATTCCATTTCCTGATAATACATATATGGAAAAGATTCAGGGTCACAATGGTTAAAGACTTAAAGATGCTTGAAGTATATGGTCAAATTAAAGGTAATTGTTTCAGAAACCTTAAGAAATTTATTATTAGCTACAATGTGTCAAAAAATATTACAAAAACAAAATGCTGGAAATGACATAAGTTGTGAATTGAAAATTTATTATCCTACAACTTAACAAGATCAACATCTCTCCTGCGGGTAGAAATAAGATGCTCATCTATAAAGTTTTTAAAACTTGGGCGCGGAGGGGGGGGGGGGGGGGGGGAATCCTTCTTCTTCCCCATCAATGAACCCTTGGTTACTTTGTGAAAGGAAAAAAAAATGCTAACTCTTGTTCTTGTGCATTTTGACAATTCAAATTCTGTTGACTTTTTAACAATATGAGCTCACCAGACGGAGCCCAGCTCAGCTTCTATTAAGCTAACTGTCACAAGGATGTTTACACTGTGCACACTAAATCGAACTTTTACCGTTGTGCTACAATAGCGACATGCGTACATAATCTTCTCTCCTCTTCAGTCCTCACCCCGTCTCTCCCCTCCCCTCAATATTCGCACACCCGATCCCCAAAAAGAAACACCAGCCATCCTTCTCCTTTTTTACTTAGGTTCATCATATTGGAGGTTGATTTGGGTCAAACATGGCAGAGTGTCAAAGTTTTTTGTTGGCATTCATACCTTTAACAAAGGAAATAACATTATAGGATACCATAAGCATAGATACTACATAGACTTCTTAAGAAGTCTAAAATCAACATCAAAGCCTTGCCTTAATCCCAAATTTCTGGGGTTGGCTCATGGATCATATTCTTCCATTCAATTCTATTAAAGGCTATCTCCTGCATTAACTAAGCCACTAAAATTGCTTTCTTAATTGGTCCTAACCAAGTTCTCTTAGGCCTGTCTGTACTCCTTGTTTTCATTAACTATACATCTCATCAATTTTCCTCAATCACACAACAGAGTAAGTTTTTCATCGATCTTTCCACATCAGAAACTATCTTCTGGATAGTAAGTTCAGAGACAAAGGAAGTGTCCAACAATTGTAGATATCTAACTAACTAGGAAAATTAGTCGGTGTGTCGGATAGAACCATAACTCAAATGAACTGTTCCTGAATTTGGTTTTGAACTTGAATCCGATAAATCAGGACTGATATAATCAGGTCAAAGATACCTACATAGATGAGGAGATGAAGGGAAGGGGTGTTGTTCAAAACTGGAGGCGCGATCCAACCTTAAAGACTCCACGACAATCCAGCTCAAGAACCTATCACCTAAGCAGTAAACTAGCCTTGATCGTGATTTGTACACATCACGATCTACATATAGAAAAAATTATATCGTTTTGCAATTTTTAATCATTATTTTACCTATGTGTAGAAGGGACAGCTGTTAAGCTGACTGCAAAGTCAACATATCAACATATCAACCTAGTTTGATTTATATTGACTCCGAATTATGTGAAAATTTTACCATATATATTTTACGAGTGTTGAGCAAGATGGCTGGTGCCGATCATGAATTTGATGAGCCCATTAGTCTAGATCACGATAAGATTTGAGCTCACCATCTCACAATATCTATATAAAATAAAGTAGACTATATCGATACGGAGATAACTGAGAATTGGATGTGCATAATAACACAACAAAATTTAATGTTTCAAAGGACAAAAAACAACAACCCCAGTTACCTTATTAAGCTCTGTGATCAGAGAGTCATAGTTGCTCACATTGCTGCTAAAACACCGCCCCCTCCAGCGCCGAACTCTCATTTGTTTGAGAAGAACTGAAGCCATCATAGATCCTGAGCTGAGTTAAAGTATCAGGCTTTAAATAATAGTAGTGACTGCGCAAAAAAGAACACATTTTTCTGAGAGAAAATATACCGCACACAGCACAAAAAGTAACTATTGAGGAATTTGCCCTTAATCTAGAGCTGCGAAAATCGAAGATCAATCAACAGATGACGGGGGAAAAGGGTAAAGTTTCAGTTGATACCCGAGATGTCCCAAACCCTAGCTCGAGAATTAGCAGGAGAAGAGGAAGGAGAAGGAAGTGAAGCAGCAGCAGGTCGCGCTGCAAACGGGCCGGGTTCATGCGAGACCTAAACCACACCCGAAAAGAAAAGGAATCGTGTGGGGTCCAGAGTTGTCTTCGGGAGGCCTCTATAAAAAAAATAAAAAATAAAAACAGCAGCCTCTTCGGTCGCTGACGATAAGTTTTCGACTCAATCCTCCTCTCTTTTTCGATCTCTCTTTCGTTCGTTCGATCGATCGATCGATCTCAGTACTCTCGATGGCGGATCAGCTGACGGACGATCAGATCTCGGAGTTCAAGGAGGCCTTCAGCTTGTTCGACAAGGATGGAGACGGTCAGATCGCCTAGATCCCTTTATTCTCTCCTTCTCTTACCTCAGATCTGTGTAATTTTTTTTTGATGAATTTGAGCTGACCTCGTTCTGAATTAGTCTTGAATCTGCTTGTTTGCGATTCTTTAGGGTTCGGATTTGTTTGTTGCCATACAAGTCGTGATTTTTTAGGCTTTATCATGTAGTTTGGGTTTCTTTGATCCTTTATTGATGTTCGAGATCAATTCTTGTTTATTTGGTAGTTAGATTTGGATTCCGTATAAGTATCGTTCAATTGTTAATTTTTTTTTTAAAAAAAATTCTTGTAGTTGATTATTGCTGGATTAAAAATTAAGGTATTTGCGTATATTCCATCCAAATCCACCGATATTTGCAAATTTACCCTCCTAATCTACGTGTTTTCTAATTTCCCCTCGATTCTCTCACGTTGGAGAAAAGTACTCCTCATTTCGTAAATGGGGAGGGGATTTTTTCCTTCCAATGTCGGAGACTTGAGGGTAAATTGGCAAATATCTAGATTTGAGGGTAATTTGCAAATATGGTAGATTTGGGGGACATATATGCACAAAAACCAAAAAGATTAGCTGTAGTTAATTACCCAAGTCCTATGGTACTTCAGTGACAGTCCTCCAGTAATCGAAGTGTAATGATTGGATCTGTGGATCTAAAAAAGTTAATTGGTTTGGCAGGTGGGTACTATGATTATAAACTAAAGTCAGATTTATTGATATGACATCCTTCTATGTTTTTTTATAGATGTTGTGATTACATCGATGTTGTACTGAAAAAAGGAGGGAAAGAAAGATTTGAAGGCTTCACATGCCTGATTGTGTAGATGTATTTGTTGAAGGCATGATATAAGGAGGAGGAGGATTCATACTTCATTTGTTGAAGGAGGATTCATACTTCATAGTTGGAAAAGAACACCTTTTTTTTTGAGCTATTGGTAGATTTTTTTCCCCTGCATGGAAGGATAAGGAACAGAAAGTTCGTGTACACTTTATCTTTCTCTTCCCTTGTACTAGTTGTCTGATACAAGTTTAAGCTTTGATCATCTTTGAAGATTTTAGTAGTGTTGGTGCTACTTTTGTGGTACCATGCAGTAAGAACCTTATCTAGTTGTATGCTAGTGCACTTAGGGCTCTCTCCTGCTTTATTGCTTGGGAAATAGCGAAGGATATTCTGTTTGGAGTGAACAAGTTATACAATAATTCTAGACACGAGTTACTTGAGGTTCTTACTGTGATTATTTTGCTCTTATGTCTGAGATTCAGCTTGCAGTAGTGCACTTATGAACTTCCCATTGGTTAATTCATATGCATCTGGCGAAGTGTCTTTGTAGATGTAAGAACTTTGTATAAGTGATGAATCAAATAACCCTTGGATTACAGTATTTCTGAAGGTTCAACATGGTTACCCTTTTATATACTTTTCAGCAGAGGGGAAAATTTTGGATGTCTGCCAAAGAACGGAACCTGCATGCATGTTTTTTGCCAAGCTGATGTTATGGAATTTTGATTATGCATCTTTAATTTATTATTCATTTTTTCACATCGGTCCTGGTTTATAAGCTGAAACATACACTTGTAAGAAGGTTGTGTTTATGAGTATTTTTCCCACTTATGGATCTTTGGTCATTTTCAAACCTAACTGTTCTGGGTTTAACCTAATTTCCATTATGAATTACTTCTCTGTTTGCCACAGGGCTGCAATTAATATTCGGAATATCCAAATCCATTTTGTATATGCATCATTTTTAAGAAATAGTAATCAGTATCTTCACCATTTGGCATCATTTTTGTTCACTGTTCAATGAAAAGCGGAGTCATTGTGGATATTCTGTTATATCCTCCATTTAATATATTCTCCATATGGAAGTAAAATACAATATTTTACATATTTTATTACTACACTTCATATGCAAAAAATGTCAGATATAATTATTATAAGTGCTTCTTAATTTATTATAGCAGTATACACTTTTAAATTTTATACTTAAAATTTTGTACTTAAGTACCAATTTATATTAGCTTATGCATTCAAAATATCTGAATTCACAAATCTAGTCTTATCATTAGATGGTTCAGATTTCTGAAGAAATAGCCCAAGTCAACCAGATGGAGTTATGATCTAGCAAGAAATTACCTCCCGTTCCGAATTATGGTCAAAATCTTGTGCAAGAGTTGTCTCAGTCTAAGAATAGATCATCCCCAAATCCTGAAAGTCCCGTCCAGGATCATGGTCTATTGCAAAATCAAAACCCTGGGGGGCGTCCCTATAGACCGAGGTGCTGGGGGCACCCTCTCGAGCCAAAACACCATTACCCAACGGGGGAGACCATGAATGTTTGACCAGCAAGATCATTCCTCACCTTCCTAAGGATAAAGAGCGTCAGATTTATTAGAATGCTTTTATTCACTATTTTTTTGGTACTGATTCGGTGCGGGAATAGACCTCCTTCTATCTGTGAAAAAACCTACTATTTCTAATATGCTTTTCTCTATTCGGGCAAGTCAAAGGAGTCAAGCTCGCAAACCAGACTTCCAATAATATATATTTTTATTAGCTTATATTAGTATGAACTAATTGCGATTGGGCAGGGGCTGCAATTGATTTTTAAAATATCCAAATCTGTTCCTTTTCTGCATCATTTGAAGCAATAAAGATCCTAGTAATGAAGTTTTTCACCATTTAGTATTTGGTGCATTTACTATCCAATAATAAGTGGAGCCAATGCGGATGTTGTGTTATAATCTCCATTCGACATTTTCTTCATATGTGATTAGTTTATATACATCATTAGTACTACATATATGCGCTAAACACTGTGTATAATTAGTACAAGTGCTTCTTAAAGTATACTCTTTGAATGTGCTATGTGAGAACTGGTTTTCTTATTTCATATAGAACTTGTTGCTGTTTTGAAAATTCTTTTTATACATTAGTTCATATAGAATTTCTTGCTGTTTTGAAAATTCTTTTTGTACTCTATATATACTTTGGGACATTTTGGATAGTATTCATCAAATTTGACGCAATACTATTCTTATGTATTCAACAGATAACAAAGTAAATTCGGGTGGAGAATTGTTTTTTATGATTTCCATCTGCAATTGCAGAAAGAGATCACTTTTGCAAAAAAGACTGGCCTAACTGGTGGAAGTTTTTTTCCTTCCAGAAAGTGAGACATTTTCGCAAATACAGTTTCAGAAGTGTACAAATACAATGAACAAACAAGTGCATCTTATAATACAACTATCTTTTGCAAATTACAATTGACTTTGCGAATTTTCTACGAACTTAACAGCCTGTATGTGAAAACAACAAATTAACATTATTTATTTCTTCTTCCAGTATTATATTTTAAAGTGAGGTTTCCCTAAGAAGTTCCAGCATGTAAATATTTATGGTTTCACCTTGCTTGTCTTTGAAAACTTGTTTCTATGAGGTGTTTAGGTTGGGCTTTGTTGTTATGATGTCATGTATAGTAGGTATAATATGGTGACTGATAAGTGACTCTTCTTAAAATTTTTTCGTCTATAGCTAGAAGTTCAGGTATTTGGAAAATAAATATTCTAACGATGTGGAAGAATTTCTTCATGGAATTGGTTAGGTCCCTTTATTCTGAAAATCTGAACCAACACTGGAGGAAATAAGATCAGTTCTTGGTTGGACTGGGTTCTTCTACCTTAGTACGTGCGAGAATATATTTGATGAAATTAAAGTTGCGAATATGCTATTAAGATGATATACGATCAGTTATAAATGTCCTATCCTGTGAGAAATTGGGAATCATCTTGGTGGTAAATACTCTAATTTAATATTAATTGGATAGACATGTATACCGGAATATTATACCAACACCGAGGCTATAATCCATGACATCCTGCTGTTCCACCCAAAGGCAGTGGGCATATGTGCTTATCTTCCAAGAAACAAGGAATGTTAAATGTGCAATCACAATCTTTACAAACGGAAATAAATTACTGGATTCCTACTTATTCTAGTTTGGAGATAGTTACATTTCAGCCATTTATAATGCATTTGTCTTGATAACTATAAATGATAAGGTTCCTAGGATAAATAAATGATGCTACATTTCGTGGATTCCAAATTTATAATGACCTGTGCTGTTAGTCTATGCATACAACAATTTCTGGGATTTTGTAGTTGGATAAGCACACATCTGTTGTCATCTCCCTGCCCATCATTGTAGTCTCCATTATGCTAATTTCGTCACTTGAGCATAATTTGGCAAGGGGCAAAATTGGATATCTGGGAGTTCCCTGAAGTTCGAGGGGCATAGCTAGATAAATATTAGAACTAACTCTGTTTACTTTAACTACAAATAGGAATTAGACAGTGGAAGCTGATGATTTGTTTAGCAGTCAAAACAATGGATTTCAAGTGTCAGGGTAAATGATTCAAATGAAAGAGTTGTTCTAGGAATTACTAGTAAGAAGGAAATGGATAAAATAACATCAGAAATGCAAAATTTATGATAGACCAGGACATATAGCTAATATTTGCCGCTTTCTTAAAAGAAAATTCGGAAGGTTGTCTGTGCATGGTTGAGTGAAGCTGTTATAGTTGTAGGAAGTTGGCTTCTGTGTGAATAACTGATGATCTGGATATCCTGTCCTATTGGGATTCATTTGTTTAGTTGGTTTCACAAATCAGCATACGTAAAGGTACGTCAATCCAGATTTGTATCAGGTCACATGAAGATTCTTTCTATTGAGAAAGGAGTACATCGATTTTTAATCTTTCAGAGTTCATTTTTGGTAAACTCTTATTGGTCAGTAAAAGTTAACAATCTGGGAGAGTGTGACTTTGACGTCCAAGAACGAACTTATGTTTTGCTCACTTATATCGAGTCGCATGAAGGTTCATATGTTATCGATGCATTTAGAAGGGAGCAACATTGATACTTGACTTTGATGTCTTGTTTGGTGTGCGGGAATCTAGTGAGGTGAGAATGGAATGTAATAAGGAATAGAATGGAATGCTCATTTCCATTCTCATGTTTGGGTGCAACTAAAAAATGAAGCGGGCATGGGCTTAGTTGGAAGTTATATAAGTTTTTTTGATTCCTGAAGTGGGAATGCTCATTTTTGGAGTAGAGGTGACTTCAACTACCGAGAATGAACTTATGTTTTGTTTATATTGAGTCGCATGAAGATTCATATGTTGTGATGTAGGTAGAAAAGAGCAACATTGATATTTGACTTTGACGCCTTGTTTGGTACATGGGATTCATGTGAAGTGAGAATGGAATGAAATAAGGAATGGAATGCAATAAATGTTGGGAATGGATTGCACATTTTCACGATTCGGTGCGATCAGAGAATGAAGCAGGAGCAGCATATTTGTAAGTTATGTATTTTCTTTATTCCCACTTAAATAGAAAAGCCCATTCCTTGACAACTCGTTGGGAATGCCTATTCCCACATAATGTGGCAACTGGCAATTGTTGAGAAGTGCGATTGACATTTCTAACTTCCAAAACACGTCGTGTTTGTACGAACGAATGAGAAGGGGAATGACATTCCATTCCCACTCATTCCCGCGTACCAAATGAGGTGTGAGATTTTGTTTCAGGTGAATTTTTATTTTCACTGACTTTCTTAAGTAAAATTTTACGGTGTTGACCTCAGCTGAACTTCAGCTGCTCTTGATAATATCAGCTGAGTGAATATAGACTGTTTATCCTGTTGTAATGCAGCCTTAAGATTCTTGAGCCCGGTTTGTTGCTGAAACCTTTCTATTTTGTCATTTGAACAGAAAAATCCACATGCTATTCTACTATTCCTAAAGTATTGTTTATCTTGTGATTTGATTTTGACAGGCTGCATTACAACTAAGGAATTGGGGACTGTGATGCGTTCCTTGGGCCAGAATCCAACTGAAGCTGAGCTCCAGGACATGATAAATGAAGTGGATGCTGATGGCAATGGGACCATCGACTTCCCGGAATTCCTCAACCTGATGGCAAGAAAAATGAAGGACACTGACTCAGAGGAGGAGCTCAAAGAGGCATTCCGAGTATTTGACAAGGATCAGAATGGCTTCATCTCAGCTGCTGAGCTCCGCCACGTCATGACCAACCTTGGCGAGAAGCTGACGGATGAGGAGGTCGATGAGATGATTCGTGAGGCTGATGTTGATGGTGATGGGCAGATCAACTATGAAGAGTTTGTCAAGGTCATGATGGCCAAGTGAAAAAAACGCTAAAGAGACTTCGGGGTTTTGGTCATTCTGGTAGCTATTATCTTTAGTTGTAGTTATGGAAAAAAGAAAAAGAAATGACAAGAAAAAAAAACCCGACGAACAGGGGCCTCTCTCAATTTTCTCTACCTGTATGTCTCTCTTGGTTGTGATTTATCTTATCGTGACAGTTTTTATGATTATGTTGCTAAATTTTATTTTTTTGGGTGTGTTTTTCTATTTATGTATTCTGAGCATTCTAACTGCCAAACTGTATTTATCTTTTTCAGTATTTGTAGTTAGTAGATGCATATGGATTTTATGGTATTGGCTACCATTGATTATTTCTATTAATGAGGTGGACAAAGATGTCGATGGCAAGTGTTTGTTGGTCGCTGGTGTTTCTTGCGATTTAATTTACCTACCGTGAACTTTATTTATCAACATGTTGCTAAAATCTAATTTTTGTGAGTGTTTATGGTTTACTTGCTGTTTCTCCTCTTAATAGTTGCTAGCCTGGAGAGCTGAAAGCTGCCCTCACCAGACGCAATACACTAGAAGCATGCAGGAAATTTGTTAACTGCGTACTTACAAGCTATGAAGCACGGACACGCATATCATGAAGCCGTATCGTGTCGTGTCCGTGTCGGACACACGTGTCGAACACACATATCATATGTATTTTTTAGGATTTGTCTCGTGTCGGATGGCCGTGTCGGATCCGTGTCCGTGCTACATAGCTTACAAGGTGCACAAAATTGTTGGTTTGCAAGTACCTTCCACTTTTGTTGCTGGCGATGCGTATGGTTTTAAGTTCTTGCCGCGTTGTGTTTCATCGGACTCAAGGTTTTAGTAGGTGTTGGTTTGTTGCTGCTGAGTACCATGAGGTACCGTCATAGTGTGATTCATCCGTGGTTAGCATTTGGCTGACCTCCTTGTATCTGGAAGAACGAACTATGAATTATGTGATTCTACGATAAAGCAACGTGGGAAAAAAAAATTTATGCTGTAGTTATCAGTAAAATGGTAAAATATTCATGTTTCCCTTGAAATTCGTTATGAAGATACGCAGAAGCCAGTTTCAGCTGTCCATCCTCTTCACAAATTGGAAGCTTTTAATGCTTACAGTGAAACTGCAAATGTTTGCTGCGAACTGGGGGAAACATTTAGCTCTGGTGGTAGTTGGGAGCAATCAGTGGTTAGGCACAAGGGGTTAGGTTGCAGCTACCGACGTTGTACTATTTATATCAGTAGCAAAAGCAGCGGACTATTATTTCTTTTCGTCGCTTGCTTGCGCTCTTCTCGCTTCACAGTTTGCTCTGTTATCGCAAAATGGAAGGAGTAGGCGAGATGAGCAGCGAGCAGGAAATGATGAAGAAGAAGATGAAGGTGCTTTGCCTTCACGGCTTTCGAACCAGCGGGAGCTTCTTGCGCAAACAAATCAGCAAGTGGGATTCCTCCATCTTTCAACACCTTCAGATGGTATCTCTTCTGTCTCAATGCTGAAAACAATTTGAGTTTTGCATCATATACAAAGCATACTGAGCAAATAATGCATGGACATGAATTCGCAGGATTTTCCCAATGGCATATTTCCTGCAGGAGGGAGGTCCGATATTGAGGGCATTTTTCCAGGACCATACTTCGAGTGGTTCCAATTCAACAAGGTAACACGATCTTGTAGGCAAAGCAGTACGTATCAGTTCTAGTTCTTAGACAGTTATACGCATAGATTCACTGATGCTTGCTTATAGATGCAGTATATTGATAAAAATTTCTGAAGGGTTAATTGCGGGTAGACCCTCTGTACTATCGCCCAATCGCAAATGGATCCTATAGCTCTATTGTTGCAGATAGAACCCCTGAGCGAAATGCTTTTGACTCGCTTACCTTCTTACCCTCAGAGAAAGAGAATTATCTTTTGACAAATATACTTCCTAGGTGTAAAAGAGTAATTAAAAAAAAAAAACTCTGGGTGTTCTATCCGCAACTGGGCAACAGTACAAGGTGTCTATCTGCAACAGTAGAACTACATGTGGTCTATCCACAATTGGGCGTTAGTATAGGGGATCCATCCGCAATTGACACTTTTCAAAGTAATCTGATATCACACACATACTGCGAGCCATTAACAGCGTACACAATTCATTATGCTACTTCAATTTGCTTGAGGGCCAGTTCAATTACAGCAACAACAATTAAATCAAAAGCTTTATCTGACACTTTTCGGGTCCACTATGTGCTTGTATGCTCCCGTTCAGTTCCATCAGGACTATATCATTCTTAATTGCTTCCAATTAAGTTCTCTTAGACCTACTTACAGCTTCCATAGTCCCATTAGTTGTAACCTTATGAATCCTCGGAGTATTTTCTGATAGTTTAAGCACTGATTATCAGGAATTTACAGAATATACTAATTTGGAGGAGTGCATCTCGTTCCTGTGTGATTACATGACAGAGAATGGCCCTTTTGATGGGCTACTTGGATTTTCTCAGGTAAACAACTCTGTTCAATTGTTACCAAATTATCTGACATAAATAAATTTACTGATAGTCCATCTTATATGACTTGTTATCTTGCATATAAACTTGTGCGTTGCATCTTTAACATAACCGGGTCTTTTATGAATAAAATGTCATTTTCGATAATGAACAAGGATTTTGTTACTCAACAGGGAGCAACACTTTCAGCCCTTTTGATAGGATATCAAGCTCAGGTAAAATTAGCATTCACGGATCATGCATTCACTGCTAATTCTCAAAATATTGTCTAACTATTTGCATGAATGGTGTTATATCAGGGGAAGATACTGAAGGGACATCCACCTATAAAGTTCCTTGTCTCAATATCCGGCAGCAAGTTCAGAGACCCAAGAATTTGTGACATAGCTTACAAAGACGCCATTAAGGCTAGATCCGTGCATTTTATTGGAGAAAAGGACTGGTTGAAACTGCCTTCGCAAGAGCTTGCGGCTGCCTTTGAGAGCCCATTGATTATCAGGCATCCACAAGGCCATACAGTTCCCAGGCTAGGTTTGTGCCTATAAATCTACATGAATTCTTACAATTATGTGCAGAACAAGGTTGATCTATTCTTAAATTGATATTAACATTGGATAGTTGGGTGCAAATATGGAAGAAAAACTCTTGGATCATCGCACTAATAATCTTCAAACCCCCTTGTTTTATTTAAGGATATAGATATTACGTGATATGGATGATTGTTATATTTTATCCTGATACGAAAGGCAAATATCTACTGAATTCATGATTCATGCATGTTGTTCACTGGAAGGGCCTTTAATACCCTTAGGCTATAGTATATACCCAACTATTGAAATGCATGGCGTGTCGTGAAATTGAATAATTTGCTCCCTTCATATTAACATATCATGGAAGTTTGTTCTATAAACAAAAGTTTGTTGCATTTTTTGTTACTCCGAGCTTATAGACTAGGGTATCCTTATAGTAACCTTATCGAAAAATCATTCATTCTGTCATCACTTGATACGAGAGTAAAGGTCATAAAAATGCATGATTTTTTTTTTGTTTTAAACTTAATTAACTCGTATACTGATGTGAACAGAACGGGCCACACAAGTTTATTGCATATCAATTTTAACTTGCGTAGCTTATGTTTTAGGAGCATCAGAGCCTTTCCTTATTTGTGTGTACTGAAGATTTGTTCTGTTGACCATCTTCAGATGAGGCCGCAACGAAGCAACTCTCTGAGTGGACAAATGGTATCACACAATGTAATATTGAAACTGGAGCTCATGAACAAGAAAGCGCAGAAACTGAGCACAAGAGGCTGCCAGTGTAAGAACGAACAACCGCGAAGCTCTAAAACTACGGAAGCCAGTATTATGTTGGGCTTTTCATTTTCATACGCAGATCCCCTCGACACCTGCTCCATTTAGTGCCTCTTCTTTATGTAATTGTTATGTTATATACTGCAAAAATTCACTGTGCATGGTGGATTCACTATTTGAAGAGAACTTTTTTTTTATCCTGTTATTATACACCGGTATCTAGCGTGCATTTTTTGCTAAGAATACATGTGATGTCTTTGTATGTCTTGGTATAAAGGTATGAACATTGTGACCTGTTATACCTTTCTTATGTTTAGCTCACGAGCCTGCACAAAGCTTGTACCCTGCATTATCTCTGTGACATGGTAAATTTCTTGAAACCCCCCGGAGCCTTTGGGGTATTCCTCACCAAACCCTTTAATACTTTGTTATTCTCACTAAACACCGAAAAATGACTCAATGAGCTCTCAACTAGCACATCACTCTACAAATTTTGGTATTTGGCAAAAAGAGGGGAAACTGTACGGTAATGAACTTGCCAAGATAAAATATGCTGCTAAATAAAACATAACATACAAAGAATTGATAAAGATGCAGTTTATTTTTTCATTTCTGTGAAATCGATAAGCGCTTCGCCCTCTCCTACTGAGTCAGTTACCCATAAAATTTCTTCAAGATTTGTTAGGATTTTTATAAATAACTTTTTCTGTATAAGTATAGTTTTATGATCTTTCATTTTTTTTTTGAGAAAATAATATTTCAAAGATTTAAAATTATTTGTCTAAAAATCCCAACGGCTCTGATTAGCCTAGTTTTAAACAATCTTCCATGGCCAGGTTCCATTCATAATTGTTACGGTAGTACGATTTAACTCTTGAAATTAATAGTTCTAGTGGGGTTTTTAAGAAATGCGATTCATGGACTCAATAAAAATTAACAAATAATATGCACGGTCTAATATGACAAATTTTTACTTAAAAAAGTGTTATTTGGAACAACTTAGTAGATTTAAAGGTGTAAATTAAGAAGAATATTTAGGACATACTTTGACGAAAACCCCAGAAAAAGAAAATAAAATAAAAGAAAAAAAGAGATGCGACATCAATCCCTCACCAAATTCCGTGCCTTTCCAAAAGGGAAAATTTCACAATACCCCCCCGAGCTTTGTTAAATTTATATGTACAAACACTCAACGTCCTTCTCTCTTAAAATCAATGGAGACCGGCGATTCATCCTCAGACGAAGATGATTCAATCCCCTCACCCCAAATCTTTACGTTTCCCAGAACCCCAAGAACCCCAATCCCAGACCCATCAAAAACCCTAAAAAAATTCAACAAAGACGACATAGTTTGGGCAAGAACCTCCCCTCAAACTTGGTCCCCTGCCAAAATCACCGCCGTCGTCAATCTCTCCCAGACCCGGGGGTTTGAAGAGAACCACGGCGCCATGGCGGAAATCGCCGGGCCCGAGCTTTCAGATGAAACCGAAATCGCCTTGGAGGAGTTGGGCCGCAGGGCAGCGATGGGCTTGATGTGTTCTTGCAGGAAAAGCCCAGATTTCGACGGCCCAGTCGGATCCGACGTCGAGTTTGAGCCGGAAGAGATGCTGGGTTTTGTTAAGGAGATGGCTCTTCGTGCTTGGGTTGGTTTGGAGGGGGCTGCGAGGGCCGTTAGGTTGTCTGCTCAAGCTAACGGGTACCGGCATTACGTCTCGGTGTGTGGGACCTGCGGAGTTGGTGAGGGTTTATCCGCGGAAGGTTTGTTAGGGTTCTTGAAGGATTTGGCTGTTTGTTGGGGTTCAGGTGAGTGGGGGGATGAGAGCGTGGGTTGTGGAGTGGAGAGGATTCTGGCACATCGGCGGTTTGTTTCCGTGAAGCCCGATTGGATGTTTCGGCGGAGCTTGGGGGTTGAAGGTGGTTCTGACAGGGAGGTGGAAGATGAAGGTACTGCTCATACTGTTGTTATCATCGTGGATCTTGCGATGTTGTTGCTTGTGAGCGTGCGTATAAATGAGAGATGTAAATCATTTAGAAATTAAAATTTTACATGTTGAACCTTAATCCTATATTTACTAGTTGATATGTAGCTGATGATTGGTTAGGGGTGGTGGTGGGGGTGGGGGGGGGGGGGGGCATGTTGGATTAGGTTGGTGTCTAGATTGGGATGATTAACACGAAATACTGATGGGAAACTATATTTCTGCATTTTACTGTGGCAAGAGATCCTCGGCATATGACTCAATAATATATGCTAGTGCATGCCTTTCATGATATCATATGGTGTAGTTATTCAGCTTTTCCTCTAACAAACATATAATCGTTCCCTGATTCAATAATTGGGAGGTTAACATCACTCAATTAAGTTTCTTTTATGTTATTTACGTTTTTTTTCTATATATACGAGAAAGACAAATGAGTTCAGTGTAGAACCAGATGGTCTAAGTCCGTCGCTGTGGGTTGAGCCATTTTCGAAATTAACCAAACTAATCAAGACTCCCTATAAACTGATAAAAACTAATTTTGAAAAGAGACAAGACTTTGATTAATTGCTTTATCACTAAATCAATCAGCTTACATAGAGAAAACTAGCGCTCGTTTTGTAAAATAGAAGAAAATAGAGACCTTGAAGGCTTGAACAAATAGGCTGGAGTTAATGTCCCATTAGTGGGAATATACGAAGCTTTGTATATGATGTAACTTGGATTTAGTCATGAGCAGGTGGATCTGTTATGGTAAAATCAATCATCTGTAGTATTAGAAGACTAACTGAGGAAGATATCCATTAAAATCTTTGTGTATTTTATCAATACCATCGATTTGTCAAATTCATTAATGGAACCAGGGAACGAATTATTCGCCAGATCAGCTTGAATTAGATTTCGGTTCTACCTCTGACTTAGGATCTAGACTCTAGAAGTCTGATGCAAGTTTTGGCGTCGATGTTAGTTCGAGGTCAGGCTCAGATACTGGTCGAAAATAATGACAGCTCCTTAAATAACAATGGATGTTATCCGGAGGTTGAGAATCATCATGTCTTATTTTTGAATAGAAAATCAGACTAGAGTTTAAATCTGTAAGAAAGACGTTAAGTGTGTCAGCCGTCATGAATAAGTAACAGGGTGACCTCTCAAAACTAATATTCAACTCTACCTTATAGTCTACACACTGCATATAAATACGTCCGCATATACATTATATGAGCTCTATCTTAATTTTTGGACTTTGGGACTCCATTAAGTTCTTTTCGTTAATTACTCAAAAAAATGACATTTCCTTTGCTGAAACTTCTTTTGCCATGTTTGTTGCTGCAACTGAATCATTTTCATTCTTTTTTTTTGTTTTTTTTTGTGGGTCAGTATTATCCTCCAAACATAAATAGCTATGCATGGTTCTCTTGCTGTAATTGAACAGGAGTTGTCCCCTCCACACTGCGTGATTTTGATCTTATACGTGACCTAGCCGCTGGTCTCATCTTGATTCTTATGACATTTGAATCTGGTTTATGACATTTGAATCTGGTGGACGGGCTCCATTAAAGAAAATATAAGGAGTAATTGGATAAGCATCAAGAATGAAGCAAATAAGTCATAGGACGTCCTGGATAAATACTACTGTACTTATTTGATGAAAAGGTACAACATAATTAATCACTGTAAATGAAAAATAGTTCGAGTTGTTAATTTGTAAAGGTGTCCTGTTAAAAAGTTCTTCATTTTTATGAAGACTCCTATTCTCTTTTCATGCTGAAGATGCCATTTGAATATATTACAGTTCAAACTCCACCTTTTCCCCTTCTGTTTCCGTTTCCTTTTTTTTGTTAGAGTGACCACCTCCAATATCATTGTCAATAAAGTGGTGTCCAGTTCCTGAAGAGAATCTGATGCTCATCATGATTGAAGCAGCTACAAACTTTTTATGTTGTCGGTATTGTGATTATACTATGTCGTGTGACTCCATCACAGCCAGGACTGCTTAAGAGCTCACATATATAATGTTTGATAAAATCTGCAGATAGGTTTACACACACGAGCACGTGGACACACACAATATCTGATAAGATCTGTCATCAATAATTTATGAATTTATGCTAAATTTTCCATTTCAGGAAGTCGGGGTGATCCATCTGAACCCTTGTCAGCTGATGAGATAGAATCAGGATTTAGCAGTGTGTTTGAAAATGAGGCTTTCTCAACTGAAATCCAAGAAGAAGACTCTGAAATATACCAAGAGCAGATGCAAGAAGGGAGAGAGCTTTGTTTAATCAATAGGCAAGATTATAGCATCCTTGATTTGGACGAAGAATATGGATGTATGACATCATTTGATCCTGATGGTGCAGGTGAAGATAACTTTAGCAAGAAAGATTTTTTTGTTCATGATTTGTGCATGGATAGTTCATTACAAGAAGTAGACATTGACGTTGGAATAGAATGCACTAGAAGCATTTCACATGTGACAGATACTAACCAAATAGAAATAGTGGATGACTTGTCTACAAATAACTCATCAAAGGAATCAGACATCAGGATGGAGATGGTGAAAGATACAAATCAAATAGAAGAAAAGAGGCCCAAATTCCATGAGGATGAGTCAGCAAATTCTTCACAGTGTCGCAACACAGAGTATAAGTTAGGAAGCACAGTAAGTTCTTCTGGGGACATTTTACAGTCAGTACATAGAGGATCCGATATCACTTTCGAAGAGAGCATTACACCTCACTTAGCTGAGGGGTTTCCTAGAAGCCCTTCCAGAAATTGTGCGCATTCTTCTGGTGAAAGGGATGATCTTCGACTTTGTGCTAGGAACAATATCATTAGCGTTAGTCAAGGTTCTCAGTGTGGTCTTCTGGATACTATTTCCAGTTTAGCTGAAGCTTCAGATGAACCTGTTGTTAAGAAAAGGAGGTGTGACTCAGTTAATTCTTCTTCAATACCGATATCTGCAGCAAGTGAGAAATTTTCAGAGACTACTACTTGTTTAGAAGGAAAGCTGTTGAGAAATCCTGAAAGTGAATCTCAAACATCCATTTCTGACGTGATGTTGAAAATTAATGCAGACCAAAGTGAACCCCTGAATACTAATTCTTGTACAATTTCTCAACAAGAAGCTACAGAGGCAGCTGTTGCAAAGAAGAGGACTATGGTCGCATCCTTGAGAAAGATAGAATTCTCACCCCGCATGATGAGTTTTATTAATTTTGCCAGTGATGAAGTTCTTTCTCACTTTAATGACATTGTTGCAAGCAAAGCAACTGATAAAGAAAACACCTCCTGTGGATTCAAAGCTTCTCGTAGGAAGCTCCACCGGCAAATGATTCCTGATTGGCATAGATACTACGCGTCTCCATTGACAAGGTCTGGATCAAATTCACCCTTCAAAGCTAGAAAATCTCCGTCAGATGATAAAATCAACAGTTTTCCCAAGTCATTGCACATGAAGTTTCCAAGAGATTTCACTTTACCATCCAGAGAAGCGCTAGAAAAGAAATTCGAAATGTTCGGGCCATTGAATTATTCAAAAACAAAGATCTTCGCTTACACTGGAGCTGCTCAAGTTGTCTTTTGTCGTCAAAATGCTGCATTTGCTGCTTATGAGTATGTGAAGAAGAGGAATTTATTTGGGCGAGCAAATGTTCGGTTTTGGGTTGATCGACATGAGAATATGAGGAACGGAATGCAAAGCAAGCCTACAGTTACACATTCATCTCTGAATCTGAAATCATGTCTTAAAAGACCAGAAAGGGATAAGGAGAGGGATACAGATAAAGATAAACTTAGAGTACGGTTTTCACTTGAAAAGAAGCCAGTATCTA